>CM076581.1:1559290653-1559437909 GCA_034641835.2 Pinus albicaulis
CATATGTAGAAATTTGAATAATTGTTCAATTATTCACCGAGATTATCCTGATCACACACTATTTGTTCTTCATGCATAATACATAACCTCTTCTACCATTGATCATTAGAGGAAATATAAACAATCGCATGCGCACATTAAAACCATAAACAATCACACATATAAACACAGTATTTATGGGAAAGCTTAAAGCTGAAAACCCCCAACTATCTATATATTATAATCATAGAGATCATGTAACAATCATAGTACAAACTCCTCACAAGCTCTCAGCACTATCTCCAATTGTTACACACTACACAAGCTCAGATCATACACATCACACGCTCCAATCTGCTCCACCTGTAAGCCAGCCTCTACTGCATAATCCAATATGGATAATCATGAGATCCAAGTTCGAATCCCACCAAGATGTACTGCGCAATCCTCATTGGCTTCTCCATGAAGTGTGGTGCAAAAACTCATGCACCAGTATAGTCACAACTGATAGTCACACTTACCCTTTCACCTACCTCTCCACTGATCTCCACTGAAACTGTCCATGCACTGAGTTAACTGATGTATTATTTAGTTGATTAATTAGTGAATTAATTAATAATTAATTCACACCACTCTCACTAGTGTATCAATCAGTTAGACTAGATACAACTAGCTCAACTATGTTTAACTCGGTTAAACTGAACACAACTCCATTAACTCCTCAATCAACTCCACCAATTCTGTCACCTGAGTTCTAACTGAAGTCAGCCATACGATACCTCCACTTAGACCTAGGAATGACGTAATTCCTTATGTCGGTTGCATGTGCCACATTAGAAGTGACGGACGAAGTGTTACTTGAGGATAAGATATTTATAGTCAAATATTATTAAGAGCTAATAATATTTGACATATCTATTTTTAGACCATAAAAATCTAAAATAGATTCATGATATGTCTAAAAATAGAAGTCCATATATTTTTCCAACTGACCAACCATCCACAAATAGCATCTTGCAACTCATAGAACATGATCCATATGTCTAAAAATAGACTTTGCGCCAAAAATAGCCTATGGGCCCACTTAGTGAAGGCGACTTCTTTCCACTAAGCTCATCATCTTGTTGCAATCTCAACACTCCCTCTCAACAAGATAAGGATTATCTGCAACCCCTATCCTGCCTCTGTGGTATTCGAATTTTCTCCTGGTGAGCGCCTTCGTCAAGATATCAGCATCCTGATCCTCCGTAGGAATGTATGAAAGTAACATGATCCTCCGCTGCACACAATCTATGATATGATGATATCGGATGTCAATGTGTTTGGATCTATCATGAAAAACTAGATTAACTGAGAGTTTGATGCAACTATGGTTATCACAATAAATCATGGTAGGATCCAAGTGTGAAATGAACAACCCGAACAAGATCTTCCTCATCCATATAGCCTCGCATGCAGCCAAACTTGCTGCCATATACTCGGCCTCTGCTGAACTGAGTGCCACGGATCTCTGCTTCTTGCTGTACCAAGAAACTGCTGTCGACCCGATACTGAAAATCACTCCAGATGTGCTCTTTCTGTCCGTTGGGCTCCCTGCCTAATCTGCATCCGTGAAGCCACATAGCCTCACCTCATCCTCCTATCTGTACCACAATCCATATCCCGATGTGCCTCTGAGATAACGCAATACATGCTTTCTTGCCTTCTAGAAGAGCTTGGTTGGCTTAACCATAGCTTGTGAAAGCTGGTTAACAGCATAGCATATGTTGGGTTGTGTATTGACCAGATACATAAGTGACCCCACCAACTGTCGATAAACAGTGGCATCCACTACCTCCGCTGAAGTAGCATCCTCCTTCCTCCAACCTCCAGGAAGAGGAGTATCAACAGGCTTGCAGCCACGCATGTTGAACTTCTCCGGTATCTCCCAGGCATACTTACCCGGAGAAACAAACAGTCCACCACTGCGCTGCCAAATTTCCAATCCTAGGAAATAATGAAGGAGGCAGTCCTTCATCTCAAACTCTTAGCAGGTCCTCCTTGCATGAGAGTATCAACGGCCTCACTGTCCAAAATCAAATCCATCTACATAAAGTACAATGATCAGCAACACCCTCCACCACAATACGGTATAGGTTGGATCCACCTCACTCTTGGAGAATCACAAGTCGATGAAATAAATGTCTATTGGAGGTGTGTGCCAAGCACGGGTGCTTGCTTCCCAACCCATCTGACTCTCTTGAGCACACGCTCTGTTTCTTGCTGAAGATCTTGAAACCTTCGGGCTGCTCTATGTACACCACCTCCTCAATCACCCCATGGAGGAACGCAGTCTTCACATCCATCTGATGAATGTGCCACCCCATCTGCGCTGAGAGAGCAAGAATCGTCCGTATGGAAGAATACCTTGTGACAGGTGCAAAGGTCTCCTCATAATCGATCCCCTCAATCTGTGAAAAGCCTCGAGCAACAAATCTTGCCTTGTACTTCTCCACACTCCCGTCAGCTGCCTGCTTCACTTTGTAGATCCATCTCGAACCCACCACTGATTTCCCCTTTGGTCTCGGGACAATCTCCCATGCACTGTTTCTGACAATCGAATCATACTCTTCCACCATGGCATCTACCCATGCGAGGTCCTCCACAGCTTCCTCGAAAGAGGATGGCTCTGTCACAATACACTTGCTCATAAGAGCCATGTATCCAGTATACCGGTCAGGTGACTGTCTCTGTCTATGCTGTGATGTAGGTGCTCCTACAACCTTCTCTGCATCTTGAGCCAGTCGCTCAGCTTCTGTAGTGCGCTTCCACCCTCTGATGGTTGGCGCTGCATGAGTGGTTTCTTCCACTCCATGAACCTCCTCTTGTGGCTGATCCACATCCCGAGGCTCATCCTTAGGAACTAATAGCTCCTCATCTGCATGCAAGTGTGGCTCCCTCTCAAGCGAACACTTCATGGCTTTCTCCTCATGAAATTTGATATCCTGTCGCACAACAGTCTTGCGACTATCTGGAAAATACACACGATAGTTGTGGGGTGTATCAGTGTACCCCACAAATATCCCAACCCCTGCAGTCGGCTCCAGGTTCTTCCTGGCATCCTTCGTCACATTAATGTAAACAGGTGAACCAAAAATCCTCAAATGGGAAAACGCCTCCTCAGGTGTACTCATGCCAAGTATCCTGTGAGGACAACGGTTCTGCACATATACTGCAGTATTGCATGCCTCCGCCCACAAGTGTATGGGTAGGCCCTGATCATGCAACATCGCCCGTGCAGCACCCACGATCGTTCTGTTCTTCCGCTCAGCAACCCCATTCTGCTGTGGGTTATGAGGTGCTATGAGCTCTCTTCGAATTCCTTCTGCGCTGCAAAAGTCCTTGAATTCGCTAGAGATGAATTCACCACCATTGTCGCTCCTAAGAGCCTTCACCTGCTTCCCCGATTCTTTCTCAACCAATGCCTTGAACTCACAGAACTTTGAGTATGTCTTGCTCTTCTTCTGCATGAAGAAGATCCAACACTTCCGAGAAAAATCATCAACAAAGATCACATAGTACCTGTGCTTTGCTGTCGAAGCTACTGAGAAAGGTCCACACACGTATGTGTGAATTCTCTCAAGGATCGTCGTGGTGCGACTATCCTTCTCGTGAAAGGTGGCTTTCACAAATTTTCCCAAGGTACATCCCTTGCACTGATCTGACTGTGCAAGAGTGCCTTTAGGAAGCCCAATAGAAATCTGCTGCAGTATCTTCAAAGCTCCATGGTGAAGGTGGCCCAATCTCCGGTGCCACAACTCGCCATCATCCCGGCTCACCACTTCTTCTGCCTTGCATGCCATTGCTGCACAACCATCTACCTACAATTGATAAAGGTTCTTAACTCGAACCCATATCTTCCGGGTCTCACCACTTGCCTTACTGCGCAGGAAAGCCTTTCCTTCGCTAAAAACAACATCATATCCCTTGTCTTCTAACATAGCCACATAGATAAGATTCTTCTTCAATCTTGGAACATGCATCACTTCCTTCAATTTGAAGGGTTTACCAGACTCCCTCTCAAAGGAAATGGTACCGATACCAGTCGCACTGTATCTACCATCATCGCCCATCTCGATGTGCACTCCAAGATCTTTCTCATCCATATCAGTAAACAAATCTCGATCTCCTGTCATGTGAAAAGACGCACCACTGTCCAGAAACCACACTGATCCCGCCACACTTGAGACCAAGCATGAGATCAGTGAAAAATACAGCTCAAACTACGAGGCTAAGGCCTATCCAGCTTCAGATCCAACAACCTACTTATTTTTCTTCTTCTGCAGACAATTTGTGGCATAATGTCTGTGTTGGTGACAGTGAAAGCACTTCACCTTGGACATGTTCTGCTTCTTGCCTTTCACACCAGACTAAGAAGTTTTCTTGCTCTTCCCCTTCTTTGCTTTGGAAGCCAAAGCACAATTCTCTTCATCAGATGCCTTTGATGAAGATCCGTCTCTGGTATTCCACATTATCTCCTCTTACACAAGATTCGACCTAAGTCGCTCCCATTCTGGCAATTTCTCCCGACCATTGACAGAATCCTGATAGGAATGCCAACTCTTCGGAAGCCCAAGGAGAGCCAAGCTCACCAAGTCCTCATCATCTACAATCACCCCCACACTTCCCAGCTCATCCCTGCATTGGGTGAACTTCGTGAGGTACTTGGGCATACTGTCGCCTTTCTCCATCTTTATGTTTCTGAATTTATCCTTGAGCGCCAACTTCCTCTGGTCGCTCTTGCTTTGGAATAAATCTATCAAGGCTTTCCACATCAAGTATGGAGAAGCCTTACCATGCAGGCTGGATACTATGTGATCCTTCACGCCCTCCAACAGAATCCTTCAACACTTTGCTGTCTTCTTTTTCCAAGCTTCAACTACGGCAGCATCGGTAGAAGTAGGCTTTGGGACTTCTGCATCTATGAACTCCTTCAACCCATTGTCATCTAACAATGCCTCCATCCTATCCTTCCATGCAATATAATTCGAGCTGCCCTCAAGGGAATACTCCAATCACAATCCATTGAAAGACATCTCAACTTTGACACCAAGAAAACACTGCTGCAAATTCGAATTCCACCAGCACAAAACTCAACCGCTTCAATGTTTTGCAATTGCTCCAATGATCAATATCGCTCTGATACCATGTAGAAATTTGAATAACTGTTATATTATTCACCGAGATTATCCTTATCACACACTATTTGAGCTTCATGCATAATACATAGCCTCTTCTACTATTGATCATTAATTGCGGAAATATAAACAATCACATGCGCATATTAAAACCATAAACAATCACACATATAAACACAGTATTTATGGGAAAGCTTAAAGCTGAAAACCCCAAAATATCTGTATATTATAATGATAGAGATCATGTAACAATCATTTTACAAACTCCTCACAAGCTCTCAGTACAATCTCCAATTGTTACACACTACACAAGCTCAGATCATACAAAACACATGCTCCAATCTGCTCCACCTGTTAGCCAGCCTCTACTGCGCAATCCAATATGGATAATCATGAGATCCAAGTTCGAATCCCACCAGTATGTACTGCGCAATCCTCATTGGCTTCTCCATCAATGTGTGTGCAAATCTCATGCACCAGTATAGTCACAACTGATAGTCAACCTGCTCTTTCACCTACCTCTGCACTGGTCTCCACTGAAACTGTCCATGCACTGAAGTTAACTGATGTATTCTTTAGTTGATTAATTAGTGAATTAATTAATAATTAATTCACACCACTCTCACTAGTGTATCAATCAGTTAGACTAGATACAACTAGCTCAACTATGTTTAACTCAGTTAAACTGAACACAACTCCATCAACTCCTCAATCAACTCCACCAAACTCTCTCACATGAGTTCTAACTGAAGTCAACATGCAATAGCTCCACTTAGACCCTAGGAATAGCGTAATTCCTTCTGTCAGCTGCATGTGCCACATCCAGGCATCAAACTGAAGTGCTCCAAGAGGATAAGATACTGTTTATAGTCCAAATATTATTAAGAGCTAATAATATTCGACATATCTATTTTTAGACTAGCAATCTAAAAATAGATTCCGCCCAGTATGTCTAAAAATAGAAGTCCATCTATTTTTCCGACTTGACCAACCATCCACAAATAGCATCCTGCAACTCATAGAACATGATCCATATGTCTAAAAATAGACATAGTCTAAAAATAGACTTTGCGCCAAAAATAGCCTGCGGACCCACTTAGTGAAGGCGACTTCATTTCACTAAGCTCCATCATCTTGTTGCATTCTCAACAAAAAGAAGGGCATCTAATCAAAGATACACTCACGGATCAAGTTTCATGGAAGGCATCAAAGCAAAGTGGAGGATCTACATTGGAGAGGAAAGTCTACACCACTAAGAGTGTGGGATCCTATAGTCCTTAGAAAAAGACCACAAAGACCCTCATCAAGATGAAGAGATCTACATAGCCCAAAGTATGAATATCCAAGTGAAGAATTTATGATTTTCACTCATTCACCACTAAGGAAGTCAAAGTATCTTGAAGACTAAAAGGCTAAAGGCATTATCATCATCTTCAAAGGTTATAAGACAAGTTCCTTCTCATTGAAGCAATGACCACTTCTTTATCCTTGAAGAAGACCAATCGAGGAAGCAACAAATCATCCTCATCAATCACCATCAACAAAGAAAACCATATATAAAGGCGTTGACATCATAAAAGGAGCAATCTCCTTTACTGAAGAAGGGATTTTCATTTGGAAGAAGATAATCCAAAAGAGGCACTAATATATCATCTTCAACCACCATCAAAGTGATCAAACTTCATGTGAAAAGTAAGTATCTTTCATTCTATAATCAAATTTGGTTAAAATGACTTCGTGATTGCAAGAAGATCCATAAGTTGATTGGGTCATCGAAACTCCTTGCATGGAAAAAGAAGGATAGATATGATCCTTGAAGAAAGTGAAGTTATTGAACACATCAATGAAAAAGGTCTCCTTCGAATACATGGAAAACGATTCTTATGAAAGGTCCCCTTATTGGAGACATCAAAGAGATGTATGTGATAAACGCGTAAGACTACTCTCTTAAGATGCGATAAACCAGGTCATATCACTTGGACCTGATCTACTCAAAATTGAAGGTATCAAAGGATGAAGGAATATCTTCATAAGATCTCAAATGCAAGATCTGAGATCAGATAATCATCATTGTTCTAAATATCAAGGTAACAAATGTACATGAGGATAATAAAGTTACCTCATTCAAAAACTTGTGGTTTCTATGCTTGATAGAAGAAGACAAATTGAGGGAAAAAGTATTGAAGGTTAAAGGACTCAAACATTTGCAGAAAGGAAAGGGAAGTTTGGAAAATTTGGTCCTTATAAAAGAAAGAAGAGCATAGCTAAGATTCAATTCTATGGAAAAGTTGTGAACATTACAGAAAGGAAGCTCATATCACCAGAGAGACGGAGGAAGCTGTAGAAAAGAATTCCAAGGAAAGAGGGAGTAATATATCTTTACTATGATTAAGATAGTCTCCCTCACAAAAGGTCTTGTCATAGCTCCTAAATATTTTATAAGATATGAATATAATAACATGCATTGTGGCATCATGGAAGCAATAGAAACAAGAGCTTGTGACATCACCATATGGAATCATGAAAGACATACAGAACAAAATACATGAAGGATATAGCTCTTGGAAACCTAATTACTCAAGGAAAGGAAGAAGTCATCCAAGACAAGGCTCATCATATATCAAGTCAAAAGGGAAACTTTCGTCAGATATTGATATGCAATATCCTCAAGATTCTCTGATGGAATTCTCATTGGAGGATTCACTAATCTAGAGAAGAAGCAAGTGTTTCATCAGGAACTCCAGCTTGTGGATTTCGTGGAATGATGGTATGATGACATAAGAGATGAAACTACTCAAAGGGTTGAAGATATTTGCAATCAAGGAAGATGCCGAAAGAAGGCTAGATGACCTATAGATGACATACTGTATGATTGTATTTAATATTATAATGTCATGTCATATGGTTGTAGGTAACATGGATCACTACTTCTATCTTGAGAATCATGATCAAAGGAAATAAATCTCCTCCTATGAAAGGTTTCCGAAAGGCATGGTTCACACTAGATGAAATCAAAATGATATGTCCTCATATGAAGTATGAGGTGATTGACTACAATTGAGTAAATCTGATTGGAAGCTCCTTAGAATGAAATGTGTGAAAAGGAAGGAAGAGATCGTGAGATATGCAACCATGGTAAAGGCAATCATCATCCAAAATACCAAGAAGATTTGACTAGGAAATCAATGGAATATGTCCTCCCTAATTGAGAGGGAGAGACAGACACATCATTCTTGTCTTCACTTGAAAAGATAGAATGGGTGATTGGGTAATCATCTGGCATCTGATACTCTTTGAGGATGAGATAGGGCATCCAAGATAAGGGTATTCGTAGAGGACCGATATTCTTTGAGGACTGAGAATCCAAGATAAGAGTAGTCCTGGTGGAACACACCTTTGGAACACACCCTGAGAACCTGGGTAGGGTATGTTCCAGGAAAGACAATGATTAAGGTGTCTATAAATCACTGGTCTCGCCAACATTGAGCTCAGATCTTGTGGAAAGATGGAGCTGTTAATCAAGGCCTTGCTATATAATAATGCTGGTTGATACGATGCTATACAAATGGGTTACCAATCTGATTCTTCTTATGAAGAATTCTTCACATTGAGAACAACCATGTACAGTTATGAATACCTCCCTAGTTAAGAGGGAGTTTTGAAAAGTGTAACTAGGTTCGGTATTCATAATGACATGTAATTGTGACTTTTGTAAATGATGTAATGTTGAAATAAAATTATTTTTGTAAGGATTTATTCATGGGTTTCATGAGCAATGTTGAAATAAAATTATTTTTGTAAGGTTTGCTTCATGGGTTTCATGAGCAATGTTGAAATGGCACTAATAAATGGCACCCATTGGGGGCTTCTGATTTAATTTTTCCTTAATTAAATTGGAAGAGAAATTGTAATTCATCTCATAACAACTTGTATTAGTTAAATAAGTTAGAATGAATGCGTTAGATTAGGAAATTCGAGTTGAGGGGGTCAAAGCTGAGGCATGTAGAGTGATTCCTTTATTTAAGGGGGTCCAGTTGCAGTTACACATGAGTTGTAATTAGTTAACTCAATTAATTGAGTTAAAATCAGTTTAACTAGTTATAACTGAGTGATGAGCTAGAGATAGGTCCAATGAATTAAATCAGAATTAAATCTGATTTAATTCACAATGAGTGATCAATCAATTAACTAATAATTCACCATAAATAGATGTTGCATGTCAGTTTTGAGGAAGACCTAGTTGAGAGTGAGGTTAAAGGGATGATAACTATTAGTTGTATAATTAGAAAATTGTACAAGTCAGTGATAGAGTCAGTTGGAGGCCTAGGAGCGATTGCGCAATCAAGGCAAGGGATTTTCCTATTTAATAACGGCTCAATTCATCCTGGAATGCATGAGCAAGGAAGGCTTAGCATAGGCAGAGAATTGGCTAAGTATTTGTGTGATTTTTTCTAGATCAGTGTGAGGCAGTTGGCAGAGTGTGGGAGTTTTTCTTGAGAGAGAAAGAATTGTATTGTTTCATGATCATTGAATTTATACAATATAAAGATAACAGGGTTTTAGGCAATGTGCTTTCCCCAGATACATCTTGTGTTGTGCGATTGATTGTCTCTTTATCTTACTTGTTTATGTGATTGTGCGATCATATTTTATTTCTGCAAACTGTATAAGGATTCAATATCTTGTTTTAGTACATTATAATATCAGATTGAATCCCATTGTTATATTTTTGTACATGGTATCAGAGTGTTAGGAATCACAATAAGAAGAGAAGAACAAAGTTTTTTTTGATCAGGTTCGAATTTACAGATTTATTCTTCGGTATCCAACAACAGATCAAGATGTCTTTCAATGGCTTGAGACTCGAATATACACTTGAGGGAAATTCAAATTATATTGCATGGAAGGACAGGAAGGAGGCAACACTTGAGGACAACAGACTAAAGGAATTCATTGATAATGACATTGATTCTTGATGCATGGAAGAAGAATGTGGCAAAGGCGAGAAGGATCTTGTTAGAGGGAGTTCGAGACCATATTGTCTCGAGCCTCCAATGGAAGTGTTGAGTCCCGAATTTGCCTCTTTTCCATACACTTTTCCATATCTCTTTCACTCACCTAAACCTCCAAAATTGTCAATATCATGTGCAAAAGGGTATCTAACATGGTTTTTAATTATGTTTGTGTGTTTTCTATTTGATTTAGATTTTGTTCATATAGCTGCGGAAACTTGTCACTTTCCGCAGCCGCTGCAACTTTCCGCAGCTATTTTGTGGAAATCAATGTTACAGGTGTCAACGAAGGAAACGAGCCACATGGGCGGGCTAGGAATGACAAGGACATGGTTCGTGTCCTATTGGTTCAAGTAAATTCGTCAAGGAAAGCCGCGGTCAAAGCCATCCACGTGGAAGTCAACTGTGGAGTTCTATGTCGGGTGGACTCTGTTTCGTGGCATAGAAACATCCATACGGCTGTTTCCAAGCTTGCGGAGGTTAATTGACATCTGTGCAAAGTTCTGGAGTTGAATTTAAGCGCCCACCTTCCATAGATCCGTTTTCCAACATGGCCATACTCCTATATCCGTGGCCTTAGTGGTCTACGTGCTGGCTGCTATCATAAACTTCAGGAGATAGTTACATTTTGTTACTTTATAAAGAGCGTTTGCATACGCACGTAGAGTTAGTGAATGTGAGTTGATAGTTGTTAGTTGATATAGCTGTTGAGTTGATGTGCGTACTCTGTTATGTGGTGATTACGCTGCCTTGAGCCGTAATACCACCAGTCTGTAATGACTTGCTTTTAATGTGAAAAACTCTGTTTTCATAACTTAATTTGTGTTGAGGATCGTTACCAAAGCTGCGTAGAGGGCCCCTGCTCAGCCGAGGTTCTGTGTATTAATGTTTATATTTTTCATTTCATTTCTTTAAGCAGTCATTGTATCATAACCCATTACATGTTCATATTTCATAGTTGTTTCATTTTTGTTCATACATTTCTGTAATTTCCATTGCATTCCTGTCTTTTATGTTTTTATGATTGTTAAAACACTGATCAGTTTTCTTGTGCAGGTTTTAGGTAGACAGCCCGGGGCATTTTCATAGTATTTTTGCTAATGATATGAAACTGATATTATTCTGCTGCTAGTTTTCTTTCACAGTCTTTGTTTAACTTCAGTTTTGTCTTGTGCACTTGAGTTTTGTTTATCTGATTCAGTAGTTAAAATTAGACATATTAAGCTACTCATAGTGTCTTGACCGGATCACCTTAGCCACCGAAAATTTGAGTGGGGAGGGGGTACGCATGATGAAATGTGTAGTTTAGTATTAATTTCTTTTACTGCCAGAATTAAATAATCGGTTACACGAGTTGTTTTTATGATTATACACTGAAGTCTGGGCGGTCTAATGATGAAGGGTCGGAAAATGAATTGATGTAATCTGGTTTAGATTTCTTTCATTGCAATTTTGAATTTCCATAAGCGTAGTTTCTTTTGTGTTCAGTTGGCAGCAAGAATAGTTTAGTTTTCATATTCACTAGTTTCTTGTTCATTAGATTAACAGCACTTTCCATTTCAGCAGTTTACTTTCTTTTGTCATTGTAATTTCAATTTGCTTTTAAAGTTTCGAGATTGGTAAATCATTATAGGGGATATCACTTCCTTGAACAAATATAACCAAGCTTGCTTTTCACTTTAGAATTTCCATTTCACCTTAGAACGACAAAAAGTTAAGAAAGAGGTTATCTTGCACATATAGTGCGCCGCACTTCATCAGCTTACGATTCCCGGATTGACAATTAAATGCAGCAATTTAGGACACACTAAATTGACCAAACATTTTGGCGCCGTTGCCGGGGAAGTGTAACTAGGTAGCCAATTTCTTAAAAAAAAACACATAAAATCATAAAAGAAGGGAAAACTTGATAACTTCTTGAAGCATGCTCTCCTCTTGCACCTAGTGTGATCTGGAGGATCAGAAAAGAGAGTTATTGGTTTAGTAATTTCTTAAGTATGCTCTCTTCTTGCACCTAGTGTGATCTAGAAGATCAGAAAGAGAATTATTAGCCCAACTTTTGTTAAAAAATATATAAAAAAAAATGACATGCATAGAGCAAGAGATTCTAGGGGAAGGTTTATAGCTAAAGCCAAGAGTTCGATTTTCATAACTCCATCTTCTTCAAGGCATAGACCAGATTCACCACCATCTACCCCTGGCCTTAAGATTTTTGGAAGTCAAGGAACAGCTGAATTAGAGGATTCTCCTATATCACCTACTAAAACCCACTTAGAAAACAAAGAGACTTTCTCTCATCCTTCCTTGGTAGAAGAACTAGAGGACTATAAGGACTCTAAAGAAACTATCATGGCAGAGGAAGTAATAAATAGAGGTGGAGGTAGAGGAGGAGGAGATAATGAAGATAACAATGGTGAAGGAAATAATGGTAGAAATAGGGACGATTTTCTTGGATTCCCTATAGTTGATGAGGAAACTTATGCAACAATGAAAAATATTTCACCATCTGTTCTCCCTAACTTTTATGGATTACGAAGTGAAGATCCTGAAACATTTCTGTTTGAGTTTGAAGTAGTGTGCCGAACTTATGACTATATGGAAGATTCTCAAAAACTCAAACTGTTTCCTTCAACATTGAAGGGATCTGCTTTGAAATGGTTCATGGGATTAGCCACTCAATCTATCGGGACTTGGAATGATATGAAACAAACATTTTTGGATAGATACTTGGACTATTGTATGCCCACCAATCACAAGGATGAGGTATTCAAAATGATGCAAAAAGAAGATGAAAATTTGGAAGACTTAATTGAAAGATTTCAATACAACTTGAAAAGAGCAGAGATGAGCAACTTAGATAATGAAACCTTGAAAGCCCTCCTATTAAAAGCCATTAGAGATGAATGGATAGACATTTTAAACATGATGGGTAAAGGAGACATTTCTCAACTCCCATTTCATGATATAACAGAACTATGTATCCAATTCTCAATGGGAAGATCTAAAACTGGAAAAGGGCCTAGGGATTCTTCTCTTATTAGGGCTAACAAATCTGCAACTGGATCAGTAAGTAGGGAAGAGATTGGTAATATGCTTGATGAGTTTAAAACTGATATCTTAGGGGGTCTTAGTGAACAATTAGACACCCTTAAAATCCAAAACAAGCAGAAAGCAGAAACAGATGCTTTAGCCATCTTTTGTCCGAAATGTAGAAAGAAACATGATTTAAGGGAATGTCCCTTGGATGAAAAAGTTGTAGAAACATGTATGATTTGCTCAGAAAATCATGAAATCAAGGATTGTCCTTCAATCCCTGGACTCAAAGCTGTTTTTCAAGAAGATCCAAATTCAATAGAATCTCTCTGTTTTGTCGCAAGGAGACCTTGGCGGGGACAACAATCTCAAGGGTTTAATAACCCTATGAATCTTCAAACCCCACCAAATTGGACTCCTTGGCAACAACCTTGGCCCCAACATCAAAATTCATATCAGCCATTGGTACAAGGGATGCAAAATCCTTATGGGAGATTTGCTCAATTTTATCAATATCCTCCATCTTTTCAAAATCAACAAGCTCCACAACTTCCAAGCCCAAATCCACAACTTTCATTGCCATTTCCCCAACAACAACCTTCTCAACAAAATACAAATCCTCAACTCATGCTCCCATACCAACAGAAGACAAATCAACTTCCAGCTCAGCCATTGCCAAATCCTAACAATAAGAATCCTCAAACTACTTATATGGTAGAAGGACAACAATTTCCTACCTATATGATTGTTCCTCTCAACGATGTACAACTCAGATCTGGTAGAGTTTAGAAAAACCTTCTATAGACATTCAAGAGCAAGATACCTCTGAGGAGGACTCTCTTCAAGTCAATAAGGGTTCTGAGGAAGAATCTCTTCAAAATTCAAAAATTCAAAAAGAAAAAGAAAAGCTAGTATCCACAACTCCTATAGTTGAGCAACATGTATCTTCATCTACACCTCCTTTTCCGGAAAGACTACAAATTGATAAGGGGGTGGAAAAACAAATTTTGTTGCCTAACTATGACTTTCTAGATGAATTGAAGAATGTTTGTATCAAGATTCCATTGCTACAAGCCATTTGAGAAATTCCTATTCTAGCAAAAACCATAAAGGAGTTGAGTTTCAAAAGACCAGGAAGAAAGCTAAAGGACACAAGAAGAATCCACCTGGTAGGAAAGATTGCAGACATTATGATGGGAAAAATTGCCATGCGGAAATATGTAGATCCAGGAAGTCCAATTGTCAAGACACATATAAATGGGATAGAAATTCCAAACACATTGATTGACTTAGGGGCTGCTATCAACATTATGAGTAGACAAACTATGGAACAGTTAAAACTTCCTAACCTTCTTTTTACACCTACCTTATTGCAACTTGCAGATCGATCAGTTATTAAACCAGATGGTGTATTAGAAGATATTTCAGTCTCCTTAGATTCTTGGGAATATCCAGTAGACTTTATGATTTTGACTCCCAAAAGTAATTTAGGAGGACATCCAATTATCTTAGGAAGACCTTGGCTGGCCACAGCTGATGCTTTTATTAGTTGTAGATCTGGAGACATGTACATTTCTAATGGTAATTCGACAAAGAAATTCAATTTGTATCCTCCTGCAAGAGCAATTACAGAAATAGGAGACAATGAATGGGTCGATGATGAGAACACTATACAACATGTCTTTACCATTTCTGAAATTAGTGAGGATAGTCAAATTCTGAACACATTAGAAAATTTTGAGATAACTTCAGAATATGACCCCACACAATTTCAGTTGGAATCTGACATAGAATATTTATCATCAAGACAAATGTCTTTTTACTCTATGGAAGAGTTTGGTAATTCTGCTATTGAGATTTTTCCAGAAAAGACATTGAATATCAACAAACATCTGGAGAAGTCACAACAAGAAGAACTAACGAGAATCTTGCAAAAACATTCTACTGCATTTGCATGGGAGTATACTGACATGAAGGGTATTGATCCTAAGACTTGCATCCATCATATCTATATTGAGGAAAACAGTAGACCAATCAGACAACCTCAAAAAAGGATGAATCCAAATCTTAGGGAGATAGTGAAAGAAGAGCTCCAAAAACTTCTCAATGTAAACTTCATTTATCCAATTTCAGATAGCCGATGGGTTTCTCCTTTGGTTATAGTACCTAAAAAGAATGGTAAATGGAAAGTATGCATTGATTACAGGGAATTGAACAAAGCAACTTTGAAGGATCACTTTCCTTTGCCTTTTATTGATCAGGTATTAGATACATTAGCAGGTAAAAAGTACTTTTCATTTTTGGATGGTTTTAGTGGCTATAATCAAATTCAGGTAGCACCTGAAGATCAAGATAAGACCACATTTACTTGTCCATAGGGAACTTTTGCCTACCGAGTGCTTCCTTTTGGGTTATGTAATGCACCAGCAACATTCCAAAGAGCAGTACTAGGAATTTTTTCTGATCTAATCCATGATTGTGTAGAGGTTTATATGGATGATTTTAGAGTTTATGGTAATTCATTTGAAGAGGCATTAGAAAATTTGGAAAAAGTTCTCATAAGATGTAAAGAAACAAACCTTTCATTAAGCCATGAAAAATGCTTTATGATGTTTATTGAAGGGATTGTTTTAGGACATCATATTTCAGGAGATGGAATTAAAGTTGATAGATCAAAAGTTGAAGTCATCTCCAAGTTGCCTATTCCAAATTGTCAAAGAGATATTAGAAGTTTTCTAGGATTTACTGGTTACTATAGAAGATTTATAGAAAACTTCACTAAAATAGCATCTCCACTCTTCAAGTTGCTTACAAAAGACTGTGAATTTAAATGGGATCCTGATTTTCAATCCGCTTTTGAAACTTTGAAAACAAGAATATCTGAAGCACCTATCTTGAGAGGACCAAATTGGAAACTTCCTTTCCATATTTCTACAGATGCTTCAGATACAGCTCTCGGAGCTGTGTTGGGTCAAAAAATTTAATTCCTTATGCCATTTATTACACCAGTAAAAATTTGACTCCCACAGAGTTGAATTATACTGTGACTGAAAAAGAGTTCTTAGCTGTTGTTCATGCAATTAATAAGTTTAGACATTACATAACAAGCTATGAAACTTTTATTCATACTGACCATTCTGCAATTAGATATTTAATGAACAAACCTGTTACTAATGGCAGAGTGACAAGATGGCTTTTACTTTTGCAAAAATTCAATATTACTGTGTTGGATAGACCAGGAAAACAGAATACAGTAGCTGATTTCTTGTCTAGAATTCAAAATACTAAAGAAGATTCTCCTGTAGAAGATAAGTTTTCTGATGAATATTTGTTTGCAGTAACTATTAAGACCCCTTGGTATGCAGATATTGCTAACTATTTGGTTACAGGGAAACTACCTTCACATTTATTTCCAAGAGAAAAACGAAAAATTATTCAGGAGAGTTCAAGATGTTCATGGATTTCTAACGAATTGTTTAAAACAGGGCCAGATCTTGTGATCAGAAGATGTGTCAGGGAAGATGAAATGC
Source organism: Pinus albicaulis (assembly GCA_034641835.2). Lineage (NCBI taxonomy): Eukaryota > Viridiplantae > Streptophyta > Pinopsida > Pinales > Pinaceae > Pinus > Pinus albicaulis. The sequence goes on from CM076581.1 coordinate 1,559,307,385, forward strand.
CTGATATTCTTAAGGCATGTCATGATGAACCATGCGGCGGACACTTTGCGGACAAAAGGACGGCCTATAAAATCCTTTCCTTGGGATATTATTGGCCTTCTCTCTTCAAAGATACAAAACAATATGTCAAAAGGTGTGATAGCTGCCAAAGAGTAGGGAAACCTACCCTTTCAAATGAAATGCCATTGCAAACACAGGTACTCATTGAACCCTTTGAAAAATGGGCTTTAGATTTCATTGGACCGATTAATCCACCATCGAAGCAAAAGAAGTATATATTGGTTTGCACTGATTATGTTACTAAATGGGTAGAAGCTAAAGCATTGGTATCTGCTACTGAAAATTCAGTTGTTCATTTTCTTTATGAGGATATTTTTACTCGCTTTGGTGTTCCAAGAGAAATTGTAACAGATCAGGGGAGCCAATTCACATCAAATTTGGTGGAGAAATTGATGGAAGAATACAAAATCAAGCACAGAAGATCTACTCCTTACCATCCACAAGCAAATGGTCAAGTGGAGTCCACAAACAAAGTTCTTGAAAATATCATCACCAAAACTGTTCATCTACATAGAAGAGATTGGGCAGAAAGGCTTCCAGAAGCCTTGTGGGCCTACAGAACTACATGGAGGAATACAACAAGACATTCTCCCTATGAACTTGTTTATGGGAAAGAAGTCTTGTTCCCCATTGAGTTCCAAGTCAAGACCTTCAAGATAGCAGTTCATTTGGGAATGGACTTATCAGAAGCTCAAAAGCATAGAATGGAGCAATTGAATGAGCTAGATGAGATCAGACAAGAAGCAATTCTAAGAACTGATCTAGTTCAATATCAAAGAACTAAGTGGCATGACAAATATATCAAAGAGAAGAAGTTTCAAGAAGGAGATTGGGCATTGTTGTTTGACTCCAAGTTTAAAGACTTTGAAGGGAAATTTCAGACTCATTGGCTTGGGCCATATGAGATTGACAAGGTCTTTAACAATGGAGCTGTAAGAATCAAGACCATTGATGAGTTTCAAACTCCTCTTTTAGTGAATGGCCATAGATTGAAAGTTTATCATAAGCCACTCTCTAAAGAGGATTTTGTCAAGTTGTTTCAAGAAAATTCTGCAATCAGGCTGGTACAGAAGAATCCTTCTTCTCTACCAAGCTAGTTTTTGTTTTTCAAGTTAAACAAAAAAAATAAAAAAATAAAAAAAAATGGTATAAGCCTGAAAACCAATCATTGATTGGCAGTCTTATACAGAAAATATGGAGTGAAAATCAGGGATACCTGACACTCTATATTTTCCAAAAAAAAATTCTGTCTTTTATTTCATTTCATCTCACCACCCACTCCATTTCATTCCACTTCATTTCATTTCATTTCATTTCACTTCATTCCACTTCATCTCATCCATTCCATCAATAAAAATCTTTTTATGACCATTTCCACCTGGTCATTTGTCATTTGTTCATTTCTATTTCAGCCAAGTAATAGCTGTGTCAGTTTCCGCAGCTGACATCTGTTTCCCCAGCTGACTCCAGTTTCCGCAGCCAGGAGCAGATTCCGCAGCTACTACTACTCTGTTTTCAAAAAGAATGTACAGTTAGTTGTTGTTTTCATAAAATCATGAAATAAAATGCAGGAGAGGATCAATGGAACATTCAAGACACTAATGAAGATCAATCAGTTGAAGACCAAGGGAAAAAGCAAGGATTCCAAAGGTATGAATAAAGTTTATTTCAAATAGTATAAAAAAACACATTTTTATGTAATTTTAAACTATGAGCTCTACCCATAATGCGCAATGATTATATTGACAGTCCGTAACCTTCCACGATCTCTATGTTATCCTCTTGCATTTATTCACAAACGGTTTCATTATTGAAATTGCGACTCTTACTCATGTTCAAATAGCCCACCGTAGATAATGATACGTATTTGAGTTGACAAAGGACTCTTACAAGCCGCATAACTTCATAATCATTGATTGAAACGTGTTCATATTTATGACACAGCCACCAAAAATTCAAAATGCGGCTGAATGCATTATGCTTTGTTAACCTCTTTGTCGTGTCTCTGTCGTGTTTACAAAACCTCATTCTACTCATTCTCATTCCCTGTTTCACTCCATTCCGTTCCTTTTGTTCACTCTCATTCCCGTATATTCACCCACAGTCTTATTCCATTCTGTGTATGGTGCTCATTTCCGTTTTGTGATAACATCCCCACAGCATTGTGCTCGACTGCGTGTATTCCATCGTTCCACTTCCGCTTAAAACCCTCACAGAGGCAAGCTGTGAAGCACAGAGAAGTAAAATGGGAAAATTATTAAGGGCAGAGCCAGAAGGACCGAAGTTCATAGAGGGATTTCCACAAGCAAAAGAGATGTTGAGAAAAGCTAAATGGCTGCGTTTTATTCAGAAATTCCGGGGTTACCACAGAGAAGTTACCAAAGCGTTTGCAAGATCGTTTGATGGCTCGGAAGCAGAAGTGGGAGACCTCAAGTTTTTGGTTAATGAAGCATCAATAGCAGCAGCCACAGAGCTTCTTCAGGAAGGAGAACGTTGGTTCAAAAACAAAAGTATCAGTGATGAGGCATGGAGAACAATCCTCCGAAATCAAGGTATGGATATCACTGTTTTCAAAAGAGGAATCCCAGTGCATGAAATAAAAGATGAATGAGCCACTTTATTACTCATTGTTCAGAAATTTATCACATGTGAAGGCCGCTTTGGCTCTATGTACATGTATCATATTAGGATATTGATGAATTTCCTTGAAAACCAAACTCTCAATCTTCCTTATTTCCTATTCAATAGCTTGAAGAAAATGGCTGTGACTGTGCAAAAACACCTAGGAGATGTAGAGCCTCTTTTATATCATCATGGGCTTATAAAAATTTTGATTGAAAAGGAGCTAAAAGAAAGAAAAGATACATGGGAACAATTCTTAGTAAGAAACTTCTTTGAAGAACCTCAGGAAATTCTTGAAGGTAATCCAATTAGAAGGAGTAGAAGAAAGAAAATGGATGTTGAAACCCAAGATGCTCCTACACAGGAAGTTCCCGCAGCTAGCACAGCAAAAAGAAGTAGAAGAAAAAGAACAGTAGATGAAATCCAAGATACTTCTACTATTACTATGAAGAAAAATGATAGAGAAGAGAGATTGGTAAAAAGGAAGAAGAAGGAAATCAAAACTAAGAAGCCAAAAATATCAAAAAGGAAAGAAATTGTTGAGGCTGTCCATAAAACTTCTTCTTCTGAAGAAGAAGATCACCAAATTCTATCTGAGAGATTAATTTTTCTTCAAAAACAGTCATCTCTATCCAAAAAGGCAAAAACAGGAAAACAAGAACAAAAGGGTAGAGTACCACAGCATGTGAGGAGAAGCAGCAGGCTTAAGGGAAAACTGAAAAAAACACAAATTAGAGGTCCTCATTTCATTGATTTGGGTGAAGAGACATCTGAACAGTCTCCAACTGACCATAGTCCATTTCAGTCAGTTAGTGAACCTGACTCCTTTCACTCCCAATCAGACAATGAGCGTACTCCATCTTATTTTCAGCAAAATATTGATGAAAGTTCTCCTCGGCCAAATTTTGAACATAATTCTCCCTTGCAGCATTTTGAGGACAGTCCAATGAAAAAGACACCGGAAGTAGACCCCAAACAGCAGGAGGTCTATGATTATATAGAATCCTTGGAGAAGGCAGCCACAGGCCCAAGTACCTCTTCTATTCAGCCTCATACATTGCAGGATGACTTGGTTCAGTCATTAAAACAGGAGATTTTTTAGCTTGAGCTTTTGAATCGGCATATCAAAAATGAAAATGAAACACTCAAAGAGCAAGGCAAACTGGACAAGATTATCCATGACAATACTATGTTACATTTGGGTGTTTGGCAAAAGAAGAATAAGAAGCTAAAAATGCCAAAGATTGAGCGAATGCATGAATGTCAAATTGGGGTGCTCATGAAGAAACCGAATGATGGCGATGCCAAAGAAGAAGGGAAAGGGGGGTTAGATGTCTTAGGTGAAGTATCCGGTTGTGGTGGAATCGAGGAAATGTATCGAAATTTTTGGTTGCATGGGGACATGCAACACCTTCCTGGGTGGGGGTATGTTGGTCGAATTTGCCTCTTTTCCATATCTCTTTCACTCACCTAAACCTCCAAAATTGTCAATATCATGTGCAAAAGGGTATCTAACATGGTTTTTAATTATGTTTGTGTGTTTTCTATTTGATTTAGATTTTGTTCATACAGCTGCGGAAACTTGTCACTTTCCACAGCCGCTGCAACTTTCCGCAGCTATTTTGTGGAAATCAATATTACAGGTGTCAACGAAGGAAACTAGCCACATGGGCAGGCTAGGAATGACAAGGACATGGTTCGTGTCCTATTGGTTCAAGTAAATTCGTCAAGGAAAGCCGCGGTCAAAGCCATCCACGTGGAAGTCAACTGTGGAGTTCTATGTCGGCTGGACTCTGTTTCGTGGCATAGAAACATCCATACGACCGTTTCCAAGCTTGCGGAGGTTAATTGACATCTGTGCAAAGTTCTGGAGTTGAATTTAAGCGCCCACCTTCCATAGATCCGTTTTCCAACATGGCCATACTCCTAGATCCGTGGCCTTAGTGGTCTACGTGCTGGCTGCTATCATAAACTTCAGGAGACAGTTACATTTTGTTGCTTTATAAAGAGCGTTTGCATACGCACGTAGAGTTAGTGAATGTGAGTTGATAGTTGTTAGTTGATATAGCTGTTGAGTTGATGTGCGTACTCTGTTATGTGGTGATTTGTGGTGATTACGCTGCCTTGAGCCGTAATACCACCAGTCTGTAATGACTTGCTTTTTAATGTAAAAAACTCTGTTTTCATAACTTAATTTGTGTTGAGGATCGTTACCAAAGCTGCGTAGAGGGCCCCTGCTCAGCCGAGGTTCTGTGTATTAATGTATATATTTTTCATTTCATTTCTTTAAGCAGTCAGTGTATCATAACCCATTACATGATCATATTTCATAGTTGTTTCATTTATGTTCATACATTTCTGTAATTTCCATTGCATTCCTGTCTTTTATGTTTTTATGATTGTTAAAACACTGATCAGTTTTCTTGTGCAGGTTTTAGGTAGACAGCCCGGGGCATTTTCATAGTATTTTTGCTAATGATATGAAACTGATATTATTCTGCTGCTAGTTTTCTTTCACAGTCTTTGTTTAACTTCAGTTATGTCTTGTGCACTTCAGTTTTGTTTATCTGATTCAGTAGTTAAAATTAGACATATTAAGCTACTCATAGTGTCTTCAGCTACCTCCGAAAGCCACAGCTGGACTGATGGTGAGGGGCTGCATGATGAAATGTGTAGTTTAGTATTAGTTCCCTTTCTGCAAAATTAGATATATTAAGCTGCTCTTAGCGTCTTCAGTTACCTCCGAAAGCCACAGCTGGACTGATGGTGAGGGGCTGCATGATGAAATGTGTAGTTTAGTATTAGTTTCCTTTCTGCAAAATTAGATATATATATTGAATCATGTATGACATCTTCAATTGCCTCCGAAAGCCACAGCTGGACTGATGGCGAGGGATTGAATCATGTGTGTATGGTTTAGTATTAGTTTACTTTCTGCAAATTAAATATCAGTTACACAAGTTGTTTATGATTACTTCCGCAAGTCATAGCTGGTCTAATGATGAAGGGTCGGAAAATGAATTGATGTAATCTGGTTTAGATTTCTTTCATTGCAATTTTGAATTTCCATAAGCATAGTTTCTTTTGTGTTCAGTTGGCAGCAAGAATAGTTTAGTTTTTATATTCACTAGTTTCTTGTTTTGATTCATTAGATTAACAGCACTTTCCATTTCAGCAGTTTACTTTCTTTTGTCATTGTAATTTCAATTTGCTTTTAAAGTTTCGAGATTGGTAAATCATTATAGGGGATATCACTTCCTTGAACAAATATAACCAAGCTTGCTTTTCACTTTAGAATTTCCATTTCACCTTAGAAAGACCATAAACGACAAAAATTTAAGAAAGAGGTTATCTTGCACATATAGTGCGCCGCACTTCATCAGCTTACGATTCCCGGATTGACAATTAAATGCAGCAATTTAGGACACACTAAATTGACCAAACAGGAAGGAGACTCCATATGATATGTGGAAGGCCTTGACAGATCTGTATTAGAATAGAAATGACCACAGGAAGTTGGCGCTGAAATAAAAGCTTAGGAAGATCAAAATGGAGAAGGGCGTCACGATCCATAAATAATCGACAAAGTTCACTCAATGTTGAGACGATCTTGGAAGCGTTGGGATCTCCATTGCCTCAGATGATCTGGTGACTCTAGCTCTTCTAGGCCTTTCCAAGAGCTGGCATAACTACGAGGACTATGTTAATGGGAGGGAGAAACTTCAAAATTGGGAGCGACTATGGTCTGATTTGGCATAAGAAGAAATTCAACGGAGCACTAGAGATGGATTCTCATCAAAGAATGATGATGAGGAGAACTGTGCCTTGGCTGGCAAGGTGAAGAAAGGAAAAGGTAAGGCGTCCCATTCCAAATCCGAGACCAGAAGGGAAGGAAAGAAGTGATACTTGTCAAAGGTGAAATGTTTCAACTGTCATGAGCATGGACACTATGCCACAATTTGTCCACAAAATAAGAACAACAAGAAGGCCTCAAGAGGAGTAGCATGTGAACCATTAGCTTCACAATGCGAGTTGGACTTTACCCTCATCGCATGCATGGTGTCATCAGTGGTGGGATTTGTGTGGTACTTGGATAGTGGAGCTTCATTTCGCATGACCGGAAACAAATAATTCTTCAGCAGCTTGGAAGAGAAGGATATCCAGATGCACATCGAGATGGCTGATGACGGGAGGTATAACGCTCCGGGATTGGTACAATTTAATTTCCAAAGAGAGTTAGGTAAACCATTCATACTAAAAGATGTCATGCATGTACCCGATTTAAAGAATAATTTTGTTTCCATTGCTATGTTGGAAGATTGTGGATATGATGTGATTTTCAGTGAAGGAAAGGTGTTCCTTCGTCACAAAGTCACGGGACAGGTGAAAAATATTGGGGTTCGAGTGAAGAACCTCTACAAAATTGACATAGATGACTGCACAACATTGAGAAGTAAATCAAAGAAGGTGGAAAGCTGAGACATTGGTGAGTTATGGCACAAGAGGTTGGGTCATATACACCACAACTCTTTGAGGATCATGCAGTAGATTTCTACAGGGCTTCCAAAGGGTACATTTGCACAGAGAGACACATGCAAAGGTTGTGTTATGGGGAAGTATACAAAGGTCACCTTTCACGATAAGGATAGCCTAGTAGTGGAAATACTTGAGAGAGTTCACTCAGATGTGTGTGGACCGTTTTCAACAGCTTCCACAACAAAGCACATGTATGATGTGATTTTTGTTGATGATTTTTAAAGAAAGCGTTGGATTTTCTTCATGTAGAAGAAATATAAGAAATTATCCAAATTTTGTGAGTTCAAGGCACTTTTCGAGAAAGGTATAAGGAAGAAGGTGAAGGATCTGAGGAGCGACAATGGTGGAGAATACATCTCTAATGAATTCAAGAACTTCTGTGCCTTAGAAGGAATTCGAAGAGAATTGATTGCACCTCATAACCGACAACAGAATGGGGTTGCAGAAAGAAGAAAAAAAACTATTGTGGGAGCAACACGAGCTATGTTGCATGATCAAGGCCTACCATTGCATCTATGGGCGGAAGCGTGCAATACAACAATATTTGTGCATAACAAAAATCCTCATCAGATACTTGGGATGAGTACATGAGAGGAGGCTTTTTTAGGTAAGAAACCAGATGTTTACCTCATAACCCACAACAGAATGGGGTTGCAGAAAGAAAGAAAATAACTATTGTGGGAGCAACACGAGCTATGTTGCATGATCAAGGCCTACCATTGCATCTATGGGCGGAAGCATGCAATACAACAGTATTTGTGCAGAACAAAAATCCTCATCAGATACTTGGGATGAGTACACGAGAGGAGGCTTTTTTAGGTAAGAAACCAGATGTTTCATATTTTAAAATTTTTGGTTCATCTATCTATTGCCATGTGACCAAAGATGACAGGAAGAAGCTAGAGCCAACAACAGAGTTGGGGATATTTGTGCGGTACACTGATACACCTTACAACTATCGAGTGTACTTTCCAGCACACAAGATGACAACGGTAAAAAGATATGTAAATTTTGATGAAGATAAAGACATGTGATTGTCCCTTGAGAGGAAGCTTGAGTTGAATGTAGTTGAGGAGCTCTTAGCTCCAAAGGATGAACCTCAGGATGTGGAGCAACCACAAGCAGAGGAAAAAAGAGTGGTAGAAACCACTCATGTAGAGCCATCCACCAGATATGGAAGGAATCACACCAGAGAGACTGATATATTATTGTTGGATGCAAGAGAGAATGTGGGAGCACCCACTTCACAATGCAAGAAAAGAAGGTCCCCAGAGCGGTACACTAGATACATGGCTCTTATGAGCGAAGGTATTGATATCTAACCATCATGTTTTGAGGTAGAAGTGCAACAAAGAGTGTGGGTTGATGCCATGGTTGAGGGGTATGAGTCCATTATCAGGAACAATGCATGTGAAGTTGTACCAAGACCAGTGGGGAAGTCGTTGGTAGGATCCAGATGGGTCTACAAGGTGAAGTAAGCAGCAGATGGGAGTGTGGAGAAACATAATGCTAGATTTGTGTCCATATGGTTCTCTCAGGTGGAGGGGATTGACTATGACGAGACTTTTTCACTAGTCGTAAGGTACTCAATTATTAGATCCATCCTTGCACTCTTAGCGTGGATGGGAGATACATTAGATGGATGTAAATACAACCTTTCTCAATTTATTTATTGAGGAAGAAGTGTACATTGAGCAGCCATAAGGTTTTGAGACCTTTGACAGGGATTCACATTTGTGTAGACTCAAGAGAGCACTGTATGAGCTGAAGCAAGCACCTCATGCTTGGTACACCAGTGTTGATAGCTATTTCACCGGGTTGGGCTTCACCAAGAGTGAAGTAGATGGGAACCTATATCATATTGTGGTTGATGGAAATATTTTGATTATTGTACTTTATGTTGATGATCTAATGCTGACAGGTGATGAGAAACTTATAAAATCTTGAAAAGATGATCTTGCAAGAGAATTTGAGATGAAGGACATGGGGCTCTTACACTATTTACTTATATTGGAAATATGGTAAAGATATGGGGAGCTATTTGTATCTTAGGGAAAGTATGCCAAGGATATTTTGAGGAAGTTCCACATGGAGGGCAACAAACCCATGGAGACTCCTCTTGCAGGAAACTAGAGGAAGGAGGATGCTACTTAGAGAAAAGTAGTGGATGATACTATTTACAAACAGCTTGTGGGTTCAATCATGTATTTGACGAACACACGACCTAACATATGCTACACACTTAACTAGCTGAGCCAAGCTATGGTTAAGATGACCAAGTTCTTTTGGAAGGCAGGGAAGCATGTGTTGAGATATGTAAGGGGCACTACAGAGTATGGATTATGGTACAGATGGAAGAGGGAGTAAAGCTTCAAGAGTTCACCGATGCAGATTGGGTAGGGAGTCCATCTAATAGGAAGAGCACATAAGGAGACATCTTCAACATAGGATCAATGATCATGTGCTTAGTGTTAAGCTAAAAAATGGAGGTGCTCATAATAGTTCAGAACTCAAAAAACCACAAAGTGCTCATTTCCAGGAATACGACGCACTTCATTTCATCAAAAACCGAATCCGTATGTGAAAGTTAGAGCCTATCGTTCATTTTCACAAATAACCCCAATTTGTGTAGAATTGATAGAATGATGACTAGGTAGCGTAGTCAGCAAAAAAAGAATATTCCCGAAATATTCCTTCAATTTGTCCAATGACACTATGAAAAGTGTCACTCAAGGATTGGTTGCTTAGTTGGGTGATTTGTTGCATTTTTACTGGCTGATGGAATGAGCCAATGGGAAGAGGACACGTGGTGCAGCTAGGGGCTAGCATGTGAGCCCTCCCAAAGGCTGAAATATGGATATGTTATGGTTGAATTTCATATAGTATGGTGTGCAAAAGTTTTATTTGGAGGTTGGGCTATAGAAATTATATAACTTATGGGTTATATATCCAAGATTCTTCTGATCACACACTATTTTAACTTCATGCACAATACAGAATCTATTCCACCATTGATCATCACATGCGGAAATCAAATCAATTGCAATGCACACATGAAACCATAAAAATTCACACACATTAACACAATGATTTAACGGGAAAGCTTGAAGCTAAAAACCCAAAATATATGTATATAATATATGTCATAGAGATCATGTAACAATCCTCATACAAAGCTGAACATGTCAAGCTCTCAGTACAATACAATTGCTACACACTAATCAGGGCTGATCTTGAAAATCCATGCACCGATCTCTGCCACCTGCTAGCTTGCCTCTACTGCGCAATCCCTATTGAAGAATGGCTCTGAATGAACTCGAATCCACTTGGCTTGCACTGCGCAATCCTCATTGGCATCTCCACTGAGTGTTGGATGCAATCAATGCATCACTATAGTCACAACTGATAGTCACACTTGCTCTTTCACCTACCTCTCCACTGGTCTCCACTGAAACTGCCATGCACTGTAGTTAACTGATGTATTCTTCAGTTGATTAATGAGTTATTATTTAGTGAATTAATTAACTAATTAATTCACACCACTCTCACTAGTGTATCAATCAGTTAGACTAGATACAACTAGCTCAACTGAATTAACCGATTTAAATCGAACATAACTCCAACAAGTACTTCTTCTAATTCCACCAAATCGTCATGATGAGTTCTAACCGGTCATTAGTCTAAGAAACCTCAAAGAATAGCGACCCCTTCTCATAATGTAGTCATACATAACTGTAATTTAACTCGAAGTGCTTCAAGATAATAAGATAATGTTTAGAGTCCAAATATTATTAAGAGCTAATAATATTCGATATATCTATTTTTAGACTGCACCTAAAAATAGATTCTGCCCAATATTTCTAAAAATAGAAGTCCATCTATTTTTCCAACTTGACCAACCATCCACAAATAGCATCCTGCAACTCATAGATTATGATCGACATGTCTAAAAATAGACATAGTCTAAAAATAGACTTTGCACCAAAAATAGCCTGCGAGCCCACTTAGTGAAGGTGAATCTTTTCACTAAGCTCATCATCTTGTTGAATCTCAACACGGGCGGAGGTCAGAGTCGACCCTGCGACATTCCCAACACAAACAACACAACGTACTGCTATGCCCGCACTATGTTTCTTACCATAATATGCAATCGGATTATATTTGTTTTAATATTATGCTGTATGGTGGGGGTAAGGCGAGGACCAGCCCCCAGCCCATGTGACTTAGAGGCGGAGACCACCGACGAAGCACTCAACTAAACCGTGCCATTAGTGCGCTAAACCACATTTAATTACATTAAAAATGTGCTTATCCATAAATTAAACAGGTGTTATCTTGGCGACGGAGTTGGGGGAGTCTGCCATTTTCGGCGGAACTCCAAATTTGTCGGAGTTAACTGGAGTTCTCTCCAGTTTTGGAGGGGTTTCCTAGGCCAAAATTGAATGAACCATAACTTTTGCAAAATTTAACCATTTTTGGCTTAGAAAGAGTCTATCCTAGCATATTTGGAGATTGTGAGCATGTTGGAGCAAGTTTCAGGAGTAGTAGAGGATTATAAACAACAATTTTTTCTATTTTGAGCTAATACAAAGGCCCAAGGCATGGAAGTTGGACCAAGGAGATGTAGCCCAGGAGGGGTGAACTCCATCAAAACACTGTGTTAATGGATCATTTTATGGTTTGCTGTACATTTTATTGCTGTTGTTCAATACTTTGTTATAATGTCAAAATGCTCACAAATTTAACATAAAACTTGACACAATTACCTGTTTAACACTCACAAACACCACAAATAGACCTATGCACATGAAGAAAATGATAAAAAATTGTTTATAATTTTGAAGATGAAATTAGCACAACAAAAATAACATTGAGATTTAGATCAAGGTGGTATCCGAGCAAGGTTATTTTCTTGATATTTTCTTTAGGTTTGTGCAAGTAGGGTTTTAATGGTTTCAAATTTGTGATGCTTACAAGGTTAAAGTTGCAGAGAGGAGAAGGTAAAATGTTGGTTTCTAGTCCTGAAGTTAGGACCATAAGAGGGAGAGCCACAAGGCCACCATCTCCACCCAAAGTTTCACTCCCAGCTGCATTTGAAGCACCTCAAGTTATATCTCTAGGTGAGATTGAGGAGATACACTCAGTACCAAAAGTTGAGCTTGAATCCATAGCCATCATGTCAGGTGCAGAAGAGACTGAAGGTCTTTCAAAAGAGGAAGAATTCAAGAAGGCTTTATATGACTTAATTGACTGGTTAGGGTCCTTTATGAAGGGAGGAGCACCATGATGGTTGGAGGTAATTCTAAGCCTCCAAATGGAGAGGGAACCTCAGAGACAAAAAGGATGAAGAGAATGATTCAAAGGGTAGTGGAGGAAATCCTCCTCCATCTCCACCATATTCATCATCATCCTCATAATCACTATCAACATCATCTTCCACTTCCACAACAAAAACTACCCATACTCACTCAAAAACCCAAAAAGGAAAAACTCCCTTACTCAACTTGGACATTAAGTTTGAACTTACCATGTACAATGGTGAGGTAAATGCTGAGAAGTTGGGCAATTGGATTCGTCAATTGGAGGTTTATTTCAGAATTTAGAACCTTCAAGAAGATGACATAAAGATCCAGTTGGTTTCATTGAGGCTAGAAGGAGCAACACTAGTCTGGTGGGAAGAAAAGACTCAAGAGGAAATGTGAATCCATGGTAAGATATCCATTTCTTGGGTTGAATTTATTTCTTCAATTAAGAGACAATTTTATCCTTTAGCTTACATGAAAAAAGCCATTATGAGTTGGAAAAAATTTAGGTAACTCAAGGGTCAAGCAGTTCAAGATTATACTTAGGAGTTTAGGAAAAGGGCTTTGTTGTTAGGTGTAAAATTGAATTCACAAGACACTCTATTGAAATACATTGGGGGTTTACATTACTATTTGAAATGTACTATCCTTATGTTTAATCCAAGAAACTTAGATGAGGTTTATGTGCAAGACACACACCTTGAAGTAAGGGGAAAGAACATTCAGAAAGAGGGTAGTAAGAAGAAGCCATTCAAGGGTAAGGAGAAAGAGAAGGGAGGAAAGTGGAAGGGAAAGAAGAATTCAAGTGTTAAGAAATAAGGGGAGAAAAACACATGCAAACATTGTTCAAAAGAGGGGCATGATGAAGCCCATTGTTGGAAACTACATCCCGAAGTAAGGCCTAAGAAACCAAACAGTAAGGGGAAACAAAAGATGACCATTACCAGACAACATGATCTTGGATTTGATTCCGGTGATGAGACCAAGATTACAACCATGGTCACAAAGGGAAAAGAAGCCATAGCAAGTACTTGTTCATCAAATTGTCACAACAACACTCCAAATGAAGAAACAAGTATAGAGTTGTTCCATGTAAGGGTGATCTCAAACCATACAAAGATTGATGCATTATTTGTTAGTGGGTCACAAGCGAACTTAATCTTAGAAGACTTGGTAAAAAATCTTAACCTTGAAATTGTACCTCATCATAAGACATATCCTTTGGGTTGGATAGTCAAGAATGCAAATTTACAGGTTACAAGGAAGTATATATTCAGGTTTTCCATTACTGCAAATTTTATTGATGAAGTTTAGTTAGATGTGGTTTCGCTTGATATTTCATGAATGATCTTGGTAAGCCCATATTTGTATGACAGGAAAGTGACATTTTATCGCCATGAGAAAAAAATATCATTTTCTCAAGGATGGGGTGGAGTATATTGTGAGAGCTCATCACAAAAAACTAAACATTTCTTTAGTTAATGTAGGGCAGATGAAGAGACTAGTAAATGCAAGTAAATTTTTTGTGCATCTCATGATCAAGAAAAATAATGATATGGATTATGAATCTTTTGAAGGTTGTGATGAGAAATTAAAATCTTATTTGTATGATGTGGTAAGTCAGCATGGCGAGATGTTTTAGGAGCCAAATGGGTTACCTCCCAAGATGGGAATTCAACATGAGATACAACTGCAGCGAGATGTTCCACTTCCAAACATTGGCATGTATTGCATGTCAATAATGGAGAGCATAGAAATCAAGAAAAAAATGCAAGAATTTCTGAACAAAGGTTGTAGAAATTCATTAATACTGATAGCAGTACCGGATTCTCCTGATCTAACAAATTAATCTTATGTTAAATACACAATCCTTCCACTTAATTCTTTGCGGAAATTAAATTGCCAATTGCAAAACACATGAAGAAAATCAATCGCACATAAACACAGTTGTTTAACGGGAAATCTTAAAGCTAAAAACCCCAACTATATTATATTATGTACATCAATGGAATGATGTAATAATCTCATACAAATATTAGTACATAAAGCTCTCAGTACAATATAGGTTAGTCACACATTGTCATGCAGAAATTTGCATATCTATGCACCAATTTCTTGCCTCCTGACAGCCTGCCTCCACTGTGCAATCCTTGTTGAAGAAGACCTCTGAATGAATTCGAATTGGCCTTGCCTTCACTACAAAATTCTCATTGGCATATCCAATGTGTGTAAGATGCATTGAATGCATCACTATAGTCACAATAGATAGTCCATCTCACCCTTTCACCTATCTCTCCACTGGGTTCCACTGAAACTGACATGCAAGTAGTTAACTGCTATATTTGTTCAGTTTCAAGTGAGTTATTAGTTATGAATTAATTAAATAATTAATTCACTAAACTCTCACTAGTGTTTCTTCAGTTAGAACTAAATACAACTATCACAGCTAAGTTTAACTCACTTAACTGAGTTAAACTAAATAACAAATCCCATAACTACTCTTCCAACTCTGTCATAACTTTTCCACTTCAGTTCTAACTGAGTCCTCCATGCATGAGTCACCAACCACCTTAGGAATTGCGTAATTCCTTCATCCCACTAATTCTCCAAATCTATTCACTGAAATAAAGTGCTCCAAGAGAATAAGTTGATATTTATTGTCGGATTATTATTAAGGGCTAATAATAATCGACATGCATCTGTTTTTAGATTGACGATATATAAATAGACTTCGCCCAATATTCTAAAAACATAATTTCATATATTTTTCACATTTGACCAACCATCTACAAATAACATCCTGCAACTTATAGAATATGCTCACCATGTCTAAAAATAGATATACACCTAAAAATAGCCTGCAGGCCCCACTTAGTGAAGGTGCTTAATTTTTACTAAGCTCATCATCTTGTTGAATATCAACACTCCCTCTCAACAAGATAGGGATTATCCTTCACACCAATCCTGCCTCTATGGTATTCAAATTTTCTCCTGCTGAGCACCTTCGTCAGAATATCTGCATCCTGATCTTCCGTAGGAATGTACTGAAGCAACATGATCTTTCGCTGCACACAATCTATCATACGATGATACCAGATATCTATATGCTTAGATCTATCATGAAACACATGATTAATTGAGAGTTTAATGCAACTCTGATAATCACAATGTATCACTATAGGATATAAATGAGAACCGAACAAACTGACTAGGATCTTCCTCATCCAGATAGCCTCACATGAATCTTGACTTGCTGCCATGTATTCTGCTTCCGCTGAACTAAGCGCCACAAATATTTGTTTCCTACAGTACCAAGAAACTGCTGTAGATCCGATACTAAAAACCCCTCCTGATGTGCTCTTTCTGTCCATTGGGATGCCTACCCAATCTGCATTAGTGAAGCCATGCAACTTCACCTCATCCGTCTATCTGTACCATAAGCCATACTCAGATGTGCCCTTGAGATATCTCAGGACATGCTTGCTTGCCTTCCAAAAGAGCTTGGTAGGCTTAACCATCTCTTGTGAAAGCTGGTTCACCACATAGCATATGTCCGGTCTTGTATTAACTAAATACATGAACAAACCCACCAATTGTCGATAAACAGTGGCATCCACTACCTCTACCGATGTAGCATCCTCTTTCCTCGAATTGCCTGGAAGAGGAGTATCCATGGGCTTGCAGTCCTCCATGTGAAACTTACCAAGTATCTCCCGAGCATACTTGCCTTGAGACACAAATAGTTCACCTTCTCGCTCCCATATTTCCAATCCAAGGAAATAATGAAGGAGGCCCAAATCCTTCATCTCAAACTCCTTTGCAAGATCTGCCTTGCATGAGTGTATCAACTGCTCATCACTCATTAGTATTAAATCATCAAAATAAATAGCAATGATTAAAAGCTTACCCTCCACCACAATTTGGTACAGGTTTGTATCTACCTCACTCTTGGTGAAGCCAAGTCTGGTGAAAGAGCTGTCGATCCGAGTGTACCAAGCACGAGGTGCTTGTTTCAGCCCATACAACGCTCTTTTGAGTCTACACACATGCGACTTGCTACTGAAGATCTCAAATCCTTCAGGTTTCTCAATGCACACTTCTTCCTCAATGATCCCATTAAGGAACACATTATTCACATCCATCTAATGAATATTCCAACCCATCTGTGCTGAGAGAGAAAGGATGGTCCTTATGGAAGAATACCGTGCGACAGGTGCACAGGTTTCTTCATAATCAATCCCCTCGATTTGTGAGAATCCCCATGCAACAAATCTCACCTTATACTTCTCAACACTCGCATTAGCAAGCTTGCTTTACCTTGTAGATCCATCTCGAACCTACCACTGATTTACTCACTGGCCTTGGAACAATCTCCCAAGCACTTTTTATGACAATGGAGTCATACTCCTCCACCATGGCATATACTCATGTGGGCTCCTGCGCTGCTTCTTCAAAATAAGATGGCTCTGTCATGACACACTTGCTCATAAGAGCTATGTATCCAGTAAATCGGTCAAGTGATTGTCTCTGTCTGCGCTGTGATGTAGGGACTCCTACATTCTGTGCCGTATCAAGCTTCAGTCTCTCAGCTTCTGTGGTACACCTTCTGCATGTTATGATGTTTGGTTCTGCATGAGTAGACTCCTCCACTCCATGAATCTCCTACCGTGGATTATCCACGTATATAGGCTCATATTTGGGAGCAAGTAGCTCCTCCTCTGCATGTAAGTGTAGCTCCCTCTCAAGCGACAACTTCATGGCCTTTACCTCATTGAATTTTATATCCCGTCGCACCACAGTCATCCAACTGTTTGGAAAATACACACGATAATTATGGGGTGTTTCTGTGTACCCCATAAATATCCCAACTTCTGCAGTCGGCTCCAACTTCTTCCTGGCGTCCTTTGTCACATGAATTTAAACAGAAGAGCCACAAATTTCCAAATGAGAAATATCAGGCTTATTACCAGTAAAAGCTTCTTCAGGTGTACTCATGCCAAGTACTCTATGAGGACAACGGTTTTTCACATAAATCACAGTGTTGCATGCTTCCGCCCACAAGTGCATCGATAGGCTGTGGTCATGCAACATAGCTCGTGCAACACCCACAATTGTTATGTTATTCCTCTCCGCGACCCCATTTTATTGTGGGTTATGAGGCACTATGAGTTCTCTTCGAATTCCTTCTTTTCTACAGAAGTCTTTGAATTTGTTCGAGATATATTCACCACCATTATCACTCCGCAGAGCCTTCACTTGCTTCCCCGACTTCGTCTCCACCAATTATTTAAACTCATAGAACTTTGAGAATGTTTCACTCTTCTTTTGCATGAAGAAGATCCAACATCTACGAGAATAGTCATCAACAAAAATAACATAATACCCGTGTTTTGCTGTTGAAGCAACTGAGAAAGGTCCACACACATCTGTGTGAATTCTCTCCAGGATCACCAAAGCACGATTCTCCTTCTCATGAAAGGTGGTCTTCACAAACTTACCCATAGTACATCCCTTGCACTGATCTGACTGCGCAAGAGTACCCTTGGGAAGTCCAGTAAAAATATGCTGCAAAATCTTCAAGGTGCCATGGTGAAGATGGCCCAATCTCCTGTCCCATAATTTGCCCTCATCCCGGCTCACCACTTCTTCTGCTTTGCCCATCATTGCAGCGCAGCCATCTACCTCTATCTTGTAGAGATTCTTAACTTAAATCCCTATCCTCTTGGTTTTACCCATTGTTTTATGTCGCATGAAAGATTTTCCATCGCTGAAAACAACGTCATAACCTCTGTCCTCCAACATCGCGACTAAGACCAAGTTCTTATTCAAACCTGGAACATGCATAACATCTTTCAATAGAAATGGTTTACCTAAATCCCTCTCAAAGGTAATGGTTCCAATTCCGGTCACACTGTATCTACCATCGTCGCCCATCTCTATATGCATTTGGATATCTTTCTCCTCCATATCACTAAATAAATCCTTGTCTCCCGTCATGTGGAAGGAAGCACCACTATCAAGATACCACACCGATCCCATTGCGCTTGAAACCAAGCATGTGATCAAAGAGAAATCAAGTTCAAATTGCGAGGCTAAGGCCTCTCCAGTTGCAGCTCCAGCAACCTTCTTGTTCTTCTTTTTCTGTGGGCAGTTAGTGGCGAGATGCCCATGTTCGTGACAGTGAAAACACTTCACCTTGAAAAAATCCAACTTCTTGCCTTTAGCCTCAGATTTTGAGTGGAATTTCTTGCCCATCCCTTTCCTTGCTTTGGAAACCAAAGCGAAATTCTCTTCATCATCATTCTTTGATGAAGAGCCATCCCTGGTATTCCGCCTTATCTCCTCCTGCACAAGATCCGACCAAAGTCGCTCCCAATCCGGCAGTTTCTCCCGTCCATTGATAGAGTCTTCGTAGCTATGCCAACTCTTTGGAAGCCCAAGGAGAGCCAAGCTCACCAAGTCATCATCCAAAACTATAATTCCAACACTCCCCAGCTCATCCCTGCATTGGACAAACTTCGTGAGATATTTTGGAATACTGTTGCCCTTCTCCATTTTTATTTTTCTGAGCTTATCTTTCAGCGCCAACTTCCTATGGTCCCTGTTGCTTTGGAAAAGATATATCAAAGCCTTCCACATTGAAAATGGAGTGGATTTCCGGTGAAGTATTGACACAATATGGTCTTTCACACCTTCCAACAAATTCCTTCTCATCTTCGCTACTTTCTTTTTCCAGGCCTCAAGTACTGCAACATCGCTAGAAGTAGGCTTAGGAACATTGCTATCGATGAACTCTTTCAGACCATTATAATCAAGCACTGCCTCCTTCATGTCCTTCTAGGCTATGTAGTTCGAGCTACCCTCAAGGGCGTACACCAACTGCAACCCATTGAAAGACATTTCGATGTTTACTCAACTGTCGCACCAAGAAATTTCAGCAGCAAATTCGAATTGTCAACCAGCACAAAACTCAACACCTCTTCACTATTGCAATCTTCAGTGATTAACATTGCTTCGATACCATGTAGAAATTTATTAATACTGATATTATTACTGGATTCTCCTGATCTAACAAATCAATCTTATGTTAAATACAAAATCCTTCCACTTAATTCTTTGCAGAAATTAAATCGCCAATTGCAAAACACATGAAGAAAATCAATCGCACATAAACACAGTTGTTTAATGGGAAAGAATAAAGATAAAATACCCAACTATCATATATTATGTATATCAATGGAATCATGTAACAATATCATACAAAGCTTAGTACATCAAGCTTTCAATACAATATATATTCGTCACACACTGTCATGAAGAAATTTGCATATCTATGCACCAATTTCTTGCCTCCTAACAACCTTCCTCCCCTGCGCAATCCCTGCAGAAGAAGACCTATGAATGAATTCGAATTGGCCTCTCCTTCACTGTGCAATTCTCATTGGCATCTCCAATGTGTGTCAGATGCATTGAATGCATCACTATAGTCACAACGGATAGTCCATCTCACCCTTTCACCTATCTCTCCACTGGGTCTCCACTGGAATTGACATGCAAGTAGTTAACTGTTGTATTTGTTTAGTTGCAAGTGATTTATTAGTTATGAATTAATTAACTAATTAACTCACTAAAATCTCACTAGTGTATCTTCAGTTAGAACTAGATACAACTAGCACAACTGAGTTAAAGTAAATAACAACTCCCATAACTACTCTTCCAACTCTGTCATAACTTTTCCACTTCAGTTCTAACCAAGTCCTCCATGCATGACTCACTAACCACCCTAGGAATTGCATAATTCCTTCAGCCCACTGATTTTCCAAATCTGTTCACTGAAATAAAGTGGTCAAAGAGAATAAGTTGATATTTATTGTCGGATTATTATTAAGGGCTAATAATAATCAACATGCATCTATTTTTAGATTGAAGATCTATAAATAGAATTCGCCCAATATTCTAAAAATATAATTTCATCTATTTTTCACATTTGACCATCCATCTACAAATATCATCCTGCAACTTATAGAATATGCTCACCATGTATAAAAATAGACATACACCTAAAAATAGCCTGCGGGCCCCACTTAGTGAAGGTGCTTAATTTTCACTAAGCTCATCATCTTGTTGAATCTCAACAAAGTTATCATACGCCCATATACTTCACCATGTGGTTCACCAGTTGTCTTGGTGCCAAAGAAGGATGAGACTTGGCGCATGTGTGTGGATTTCTATGCACTGAACAAAATCACGGTAAAGAATTGTTATCCACTCCCAAGAGTTGATGATTTGCTTGATCAATTGAGGTATGCAAAGTATTTCACTAAGTTATACTTACGAAGTGGTTTTCATCAAGTTAGAATAGCTGAAGAGGACATTTAGAAAACTGCATTTAAAACTAAACAAGGATTGTTTGAGTGGCTTGTTATGCTTTTCGAACTTACCAATGCTCCAACTACTTTCATGAGAGTTATGAATGATGTATTGGGGCCATTTGTAGATGATTTTGTCATTGTTTACTTATATGGTATTTTTATATTCAACAAATCAAGAGATGAACATGTCATGCATGTGAACAAAGTACTCGATGTCTTGAGAAAAGAACAATTGTTTTTAAAGATGTCGAAGTGTGAATTTGTTGGAGGAGGTGAGCTGAATATAGACCCCTCTAAGGTTGAGGTCATTGTGAATTGGCCCAAGCCCAATACAGTTACAGAGGTAAGAAGCTTTCTTGGGGTAGCACAATATTGAAGGAAGTTTATTGCTAATTTTTCCTCTATTGTAGCTCTGTTACATGCATTGAATAGTGTCAAGAAAGTCTTCCATTGGGGAGATATGCAGCAAAAATAATTTGATGCTTTGAAGCAAAAGATCAGTTTAACATCGATATTTTCTCTTCTGGATCTTAGAAAATCATTTGAGATTCAAACAGATGCTAGTGATTACACCATGGGAGCAGTTCTCATGCAACATGGTAAGCCCATTTCATTTCATTTTGAAAATTTTAATGTTGCTGTGACTAACTATCCCACTTATGAAAAAGATTTATATGCATTGGTACAAAGTGTAAAGAAATGGAACACTACTTGATGGGGAAAGAGACCATTATCCACACCGATCATCAACCATTGCAGTACTACAGTCACAATCAAAGTTGCATCAATCACGACACTTCATATGGATGGGATTTCTACAAAAAATTCATTTGGTTATCAAGTATAAAAAGGGAATCTACAATAAGGTAGCTGATATGCTTTAGTAGGCCTATTGTAAATTCATCTATTATACTTAAGCACAATTATTGTTTGCATGAAAATTACATTGAGAAATATGCATATGATAATGAATTTCAAGATGTGTATGCAAGATTGAGTCAATGAAACCAAATTGAAGAGTTAGATTACCATGTACATAAAAATTTGTTGTATCACTTGGGAAATTTATGTATTCCACCAGGAGAAAGAAACAATATCATAAGGGAGGCACACACTTCATTGATTGCTGGACATTTTGGTGTAGGCAAGACGGTAGCGAATCTCCAAAGGTTTGTTATTGGCCACACATGTTTGATAGTGTATCTCGTTTCATTAGAGGATTTTCTTTTTGTGCAATAAGAAAGCCTAGCAATGTGAAACTAGGATTGTACACTCCACTTCCGGCACCTTCACGCCCATGGGAGAGTATCTCAATGGATTTTGTACGAGGTCTTCCATTGTCAAGGAAACATCATGTTTACTTGTATGTAGTTGTAGATAGGTTCAGCAAGATGTGTTTTTTGATGCCTTGTAAAAATAAAATTACAACTAAACAAACAACTCATCTTTTATTTCAAAATGTTTGGGTTAATTTTTGTCTCCCTACTTCTATTGTAAGTGATTGAGTTTCTCGATTTGTTGGGAATTTTTGGTCAAATTTGTGGGACATGATGGGCACTAAGTTGAAGAAGAGTACAAAATTTCATTTGAAAACAGATGGTCAAACCGAGGTGGTCAACAAGACAATCATTCATCTTCTTTGAGGATATTGCAGAAAACATCCCAAGTTGTGGGATGAACAGTTGCGTTACATTCAGCATGCATACAACAGGGAAAAGAATACTTCCACAAATACATCGCCATTTGAGGTATGTCTTGGATACTTGCCAAGATTGCCATTGGACTTCATATTTGGGAAATATGTTGCTATTGATGGACATAGCGACATAGATAAGTCAAAGAAGTTCATTGAGAAAATTTAGTTGATACATCACATAGTGCAAGAACAACTTGAAAAGAGTCAAAGAAGCTACAATGCAAGGCATGATAAACACTGTGTCGATCATAAATTCCAAGTTGGTGACGAATTTTAGTTATATATTAGCAAAGAGAGACTTCAAGGGGAAGGTAAAAAGCTTAAGCCAATCCGTTATGGTCCTTTAAAAATTCTGGAAAATATTGGCAACAATGCATTTAAGCTAGATTTGCCTCCTTATATGCAAATATACTCTGTTGTGAATGTTGAGAATTTGAGATTGTTTGAGCCTCTTTTGATTGATGATCAAGGAGAGCATGTTTAGCTGCTATCAATACATGATTTCTCACCAGAATGTCTTGATGAGCTTCAACAAGATCTCATACTTGACAGAAGAACCAGAACTTCAAGGAGAGGGAATGTCGATTCTTCAAGTGAGACTCAAGGGACAAAATCCTTCTAAGGCCAAACAAATGGAGATTGAGAAGGTGAGGGAAATTTAACCTCACATGCTGCACAATTAATAATATCTTTTGGGGTCTAAAAGGTTTATAGTGGGGAGGAATGATCAGGTGCTCAATGTTAAGCTAAAAAATGGAAGCACTTATAATCATTTAGAACCTGAACGACCACAAATTTCTTGTTGCCAGGAATCCGACACACTTCGTTTCATAAAAAACCAACTCCGTATGTGAAAGTTAGAGCCTGCTGTTCGTTTTCACAAACAACTAAATTTGTGCAAAATTGACAGAATGATGATTGGGCAGCCTAGTCAGAAAAAAAATAATATTCCTGGAATATTCCTTCAATTTTTCCAATGACACTATGATAAGTTTCACTTCAGGATTGGTTGTTGAGTTGGGTGATTTATTGCATTTTTACTGGTTGATGGAATGAGCCAATGGGAAGAGGACACGTGGTGAAGCCAGGGGCGGCCACGTGCCGCTCCCAAAGGCCAAAATATGGCTATTTATGGTCGAATTTCATATAGTATGGTGTGGCAAAATTTTATTCGGAGGCCGGGCAGAGGTCGGGGTTGTTAGCCCCTTATGAATTCCTTGACAAAGCAAGCAAGGGCCTAGATTGTTTTAAAAGCCTTCAAGGAATGCATTTCCCTTGAAAACACATCATCCTTGAAGTCTCGTTATGTTCCCTACCTTTGACTATTTCCCTCTGCTAAATCTGTTGTCCATGAGCCTTGCTGAATGATAAAATTGTGCTCCAAAGGCCATTTTCTGTCCCTTGTTCCTCTGCAGAATTCTCCTTTTTTCCCCTTTTCTTCCCCTCTTCAAAATCCCCTTCCACCCCCTCTTTTTCCCACTAACCCTCTAAAATCTCCTAAAATCCCCCCTTGAATCCTACCCTTGCCCTCTGTTTGGCTAAATTTCCCATTTTCCTCCTTATCGTTACCCATTCCCAACCTTAAATTTCATTAAAATTGGGCAAAACCCACTTTCCAACCTTATAACAGGGCTTAGCCCCTTTTCCCGCCAGACCCTTTCAAACCACTTCCCCACACATGCCCTTGCGCTAAGACCGAATGCCTAAGTCTTGAGCGCTAATCGCAATCGGAGGTTGTCGGAGGGGCGAATTCCTTTGTTATATCAAAAAATTCCGATGCGATTGGTTTAATTCACCAAGTCCCGCGATGTGTTATCAACCGTTGATCTGTTGTTTGATCTAACGGACGAGCGCTGATCGCACCACCCACCCCAATCGCAATCGAAACTGTGGTGTGTGTCACCTCTTGTCCCCCCCCCCCGATTGCGATCGCCCGACTTAATCCCCATCGTTGTCTCCCATGCATATCGGACGGCCCGCGCTAATCGCAGATCTTTGTAATCGCAGTGTTTTGGGTTAAGTCCCCCGATTGGTTCATCGCAAGCATTTGTGATGTGATTGATCGCAACCCTCCTCCGATCATCATAATCACAAACTCCCTTCCGATCGTGATCGCAAGTCCTTCCCTCCGATCCCCGATCATGCCGACTCCTGATTTCATCCCGACCGTCCATCTAACCCATGATCCGACGGTCATCGCTGTCTCCGCCCATTCAAAATTGGAAACTTCGTGATGTGCCACTCCTATTTCCCTCCGATTGCGATGACTCCGAATAAATCCTCGCCGTCCATTCACCCCGTTGATCCAATGGCTGTCGCACTCCCCGCCTGATCGCAATCGAAAACTTATAAGTATGTCACCCCGGTTCCCTTCCGATTGCGATGCTCCGAATTAATCGCAACCGTCCGTCGATCTAGCGATCTGACGGCCCAGATCTAATCACCTCTTCTCCATGCTGGGTCCCACTCGTACATTCATCTCCGCGCATTTCATAGCATTTTCCTCCATTTCTTGTGTATTTCCGGTTTTAACCAAAGTTCCGGATTTACATTAAAATTAATGTCACATGTTTATTTCGTCCGTTTACACAAAGCCAGTCCACTGTGTCAATCTTCGCCATTGATATTTTTCCCTGGACCATGATCTAACGGCCTGTGCTGTATTCTACCACCAAACCCTTTTGTTCATTGTTTTCACCATTACAATGCATTTTCACCGTTTTACATTTAAAAATCACCACTGCCGCGCTATCATTTCTTCCGCCCTCCGCTCCATCCGTCCTCATATGCATTGATTTCTTCAGTCCAGTTGTGGGTTTTGCAGAGTATATGAAGTTGAAACGCTGCCATGATTGCACAATATTGATACAACGACAAGTTTTCACTGACAGAGGTATAAATGAAGTGGCAGAGGGTTCCAGGCACGAAAATGAAGATCTATAAGCCTCAAACCAAGTTTTTCAAGGCAAGCTGCCGAGGTCAAAGACCTCATAGACCACCAGAGGATACAAATATGCAGAAGTTATTATTACAACAGGTTTTTCTACATCAGCAGAATGTTTTTCTCCCAAAAAGGACGGGCTACTCATACTGTTTTTATGCCGTGCTCCAGAGGAGATTTTTGCCCAGAACATAGTCCCAGACTATTAGAGCATTTGCTTCATAAGTATGGCAGACCATTCAACCATTTATTTACATGTTGTTTATGCACCAAAGGTACTACAGAGTACAGCAAACCAGAATGCATCAGAAACATACCTGGAGTAAATGAAGCCTGACGAAGACCATTTTTTCCTCCAAAGGTGCCAGAGATTAATGCTCAGAGTTTAAAACAGAATGGGCTTCAGCCCTCTCTTTCTTTTCTAAGTTTAATGTTTCATTTAATCTTCTACCTACCTCCTTCGCTTCTCTTCAGTTATAAAAATCATGAGAAAACTATTGTAAAGGTTGTTGATGAGATATCTGAGAATTGCATTCTTTTCTCTTGAGGCATGCTCACTGCGTAAAGTTGTAAGATAGGCTGAGGAGTATGTTTTCAAACTGAATTTCAAGCTATTGGAAAATGCTGTACCTGATTGGTGTTGCTCTTAATATGACAAGCACATTTCTTTGGATCCTGATCTAAAGCTGCGGTGATGTTTTTCTGCCTCTGTGTTTTATTTCATTCCATTTCAGTTCTTCTGGCTTGCATCAGAAATCTGGCATAGGATTTTCCCTTGTTAGGCACCCTATGCTTCTGCTCTCCTTGCCTTAATGTTTTCTGCTAAATGTGTTATCTGAGAATTAGTTTCAGTTAATTTAACCAGTGTAGTGGGTGTTATTGCCTGCTAGCTGATGTATGAGTTAATGAATCTGCTTCTTAGATGTTCTTGTTAGAGTTTAATTAAATGAATTGGGAACACTAGGAGTTTAGAACTATATCTCTGTCTCACTAGGATCCTTTTCAGTTAGTTAAACCTTTCCAAGTTCCCTCAGTTTGTTCCTTGCCTTTCCTTGAGAGTTGCCTGAGAGTATGTCCAAGCAGGTTTGGAGTTAAATGAACTCTGACCTGATCTATAGACAGAAATTGGTTTACCCTCATTCTTTCACTTTCTTCCCTGATTTTTTCACTGCACCTATCATTTTAGGATCCAATGCTTTAGATGACTAGCCCAACTAAAAGCCTGCGTATTGAACAACAAGTAAACCCTTTCCTGACTCCATTTGCCCAATGGTCTTGAATACTATCTAAATTTATCTCTCTTTGCCTAAAATATTCTTTGCCTTGCCTTGTCTTATATTTAATCCTTCATTCTTGATTCCCAACAACCAAATAAAAACCAATCAAACAAACAAACCTTGTGCCTTTAACTAGCCTAACATATTAAACTTTGAGCTCAAAGACATATACCTTTGACATATCTTAGAGAGATCCCTCTCTGGACTCAGGAGGGCTAGATCCTGAGGTCTGAAAGTGGTTTGATGTTGTCTCATATTTTGGTCTTGCCAATCTGGCCAAAATATGGGAACCCCAACAGGGGTCGACCCCACGACCTCCCCCATGCAAACAACACAACTTACCACTACGCCCGCGCTATCGTTCTTACCATAGTATGAAATTGGATTATATTTGTTTTAATACTATGTTGTATGGTAGGGGTAAGGCAGGGGCCAGCCCCGAAGGGCCAACCCCCGACCCATGTGAATTTGAGGTGGAGACCACCGGTGGAGTGCTCAACTAAACCGCGCTATTAGCACACAAAACCACATTTAATTACATTAAAATTGTGCTTATCCATTAATTAAAAAAGTGTTATCTTGGCGGCGGAGTTGACGGATTCTACCATTTTCAGTGGAATTCCAAATTTTTCGGAGTTAACTGGAGTTCTCTCTAGTTTTGGAGGGGTTTCCTAGGCCAAAATTGAATGAACCATAAATTTTGCAAAATTCGACCATTTTTGGCTCAGAAAGAGTCTATCCTAGCAGATTGGACATTGTGAGCATGCTGGAGTAGGTTTCAGGAGCAGTAGAGGATTGTAAACAACAATTTTTTCCATTTTGAGCTAATACAAAGGCCCAAGCCATGGAATCTTGACCAAGGAGATGTAGCCTAGGAGGGGTGAACTCCTTCATCAAAACACTACGTTAATGGATCATTTGATGGTTTGATGTACATTTTATTGCTGCTGTTTAGTAATTTTTTTTTAATGTTAAGATGATCACGAGTTTAACATAAAACTTGACACAATTACCTGTTTAACACTCACAAACACCACAAGGAAACCTATTCACATGAAGCAAGTGATAAAAAATTGTTTATAATTATGAAGATGAAATTAGCACAACAAAAATAACATTTAGATTTAGATCAATTAACATCAATTATTTCGTACAACATGAAACAAAGATCAGTTGCACTCAATTCAATAGAGGCAGGGTACATGGCGGCCAGTCAGGCAGCATGTGAGGCCATTTGGATGAGGAAGATACTTGTTGGTTTATTTGGTAAATAGAGGGATCCGACAATGATACATTGTGATAACTAGAGTTACATCAAACTCTCGGTTAATCTAGTATTCCATGACAGGTCCAAGCATATTGATATTAGGTATCACAATCTCAGAGATTTTGTTCAGAGGAGGATTATGTCATTAGAGTACATTCCCACGGAGGAGCAAGATGAAAACATCTTGATGAAGGCACTGGAAAATTAGAATTCCACAGAGATAGAATAGGGGTAGCAGATAATCCCTTTATTTTTGAGAGGGAGTCTTGAAATGACACCAAGAAATGACACCCATTTGGGGCTTCTGATTTAATTTTCCCTTAATTAAATTAGGAGAGAAATTGTAATTTCATCTCATAAAAACTTGTATTAGTTAACTAAGTCAGAATGACTGAGTTAGATTAGGAAATTCGAGTTGAGGGTCAAAGATGAGGCATGTAGAGTGATTAATTTATTTAAGGGGGTCCAGTTGCAGTTACACATGAGTTGTAATTAGTTAACTCCATTAATTGAGTTAAAATCAGTTTAACTAGTTCTAACTGAGTGATGAGCTAGAGATAGGTCCAGTGAATTAAATATGATTTAATTCACAATGAGTGATCAATCAATTAACTGAAAATTCACTATAAATAGTTGTTGCATGTCAGTTTTGAGGAAGACCTAGTTGAGAGTGAGGTTAAAGGGATGATAACTATCAATTGCATAATTAGAAAATTTCATAAGTCAGTTGGATGCCTAGGAAGGATTTCACAATTAAGGCAAGGGGTTTTCCTATTTAATAGGGCTTAATTCCTCCAAGAATGAGTGAGCAAGGTAGGCTGACTAGAGACAGATAATTGGCTAAGTATTTTTTCAATTTTCCCTAGAATAGTGTGAGACAGTTGGAAAAGTGCATGAGTTTCTCTAGAGAGAGAGAGCATCTTATTGTTTCACGATCCTTGAATTTATACAATATACAGATAGCAGGGTTTTGGTAGTATGATTTCCCTATATACATCTTGTGTTGTGCGATTGATTGTCTCTTTCTCTTGTTTATGTGATTGTGAGATGAAATTTTGTTTCCGCAAATTGTAGAAGGATTCAATATCTTGTTTTAGTACATTATAAGATCAGATTGAATCCCGTTGTTAGATTTTCTACAAGAAAGATATTTTATTTGTTAATGGCTCCCATTGATAGCCTTAGGATTTATCGTTAGAGTCAAAGAATTAATGTCATGTATGAATCTCTTCTTGAGCATGTGTCAAATTTATATAAGTCTATAAAATTTCTAGGAAGCCCTCCAATGACAAGCACAAGTCTCTCTCTTGAAGTCAGCCTCCAAACAAAGTGAAGATAAAGTTGGATTACCAATTTAAGAGACACATCGGTTCACATGGTTTATGTCAGCTTATTTATGAAGACCAACCACTATAGATAGGCACGAAGAAACTTCAAATAAACACAATTCATTCTTCGCATACCTATGATATTTTCGGTGATAAGACAATGAGAAAGTCTCAGATCTCGACAAAGAGGTATCTTTGAGATTTAGATTCAGATTCAGAGTGAGTGATATTAATATTACTTTGAAATTCTCGGAATATATCACAAAGATACAGTTCAGACTTCATCATAGATCTAATGCTATTGTACAGGATAAGGTCTCAGTGCTATGTTGATGAGATGATATATGGTGCTACAATAAGCTGATCTTTATTTCTATACTCTGTGCTATTCTTGGTGCTATGGTGTTATGATTCTCGATGCTATAATGATTATGGTAAAGAAGCCACAAATAAAATGGTATATGGAGGCTACAGTGCAGTGCTCTTAAGGAGATATAGTACAGTGATGTATTTCTGTGTTTTGATGCTACTACAATGGTCATATTTTAATGACTTCACATTGAAATGTTTCGGTGCCATGCATATATATATACAATTCTTTGAAGAGATGATCTCAGTTTGAGGAAGATCATATAAGTGGAAGAGAATCGAAGAAGAAGGTTGAATGTGTCTCTTGTCTATTTTATGTTCATGCATTGGTTACTGTTTGCTGGAGAAGAACACTAATAAACTAACAAGAAGAAGATCCAAAACTAAAGAAGTAAAAAGAATTCACAAGCAGTCACTAATCTAAGAGAAATGACCTAATTCTAATGTCCTAGATTTCTCAACATGGAATTAGAGCTATTGTGCTAAATTCAAAAGAAGGGCATATAATCAAAGAGACACTCAAGGATCAAGATTCATGTAAGGCATCAAAGTAAAGTGAAGGATCTACATTGAAGAATAAATTATACTCCAGTAAGAGTGTGAGATCCTACAGTCTTTAGAAAAAGACCACAAAGACCCTCATCAAGATGAAGAGATCTACATAGCCCAAAGTATGAACATCCAAGTGAAGCATTTCTGATTTGCATTCATTCACCACCAAGGAAGTCAAAATATCTTGAAGACTAAAAGGCTAAAGGAACTATCATGATATTCAAAGGTTATAAGACAAGTTCCCTCTCATTGAAGCAAGGGATACTTATTTATCCTTAAAGAAGATTATCCAAGGAAGCATCAAATCATCCTCATCAATCACCATCAATAAAGAAATCTAGATCTAAAGGTGTTGACATCGTAAAAGGATAAATCTCCTTTACTGAAGAAGGGATTTTAATTTGGAAGAATATCATCCAAAATAAGCACTAACAAAGTGATCAAGCTGAATATTTCATCTTCATTTGAAAAGTAAGTATCTTTTATTATATAATAAAATATGGGTAATATGAATTCGTGTTTGCAAGAAGACCCATAAGCTGGTTGGGTCATCAAAATTCCTTGCATGGAAAAAGAAGGATAGACATGATCCTCGAAGAAAGTGAAGTCATTGAACACATCAATGAAAAAGGTCTCCTCTGAATACATGGAAATGGATTCTTATGAAAGGTCCCCTCATTGGAGACATCAAAGAGATGTATGTGATAAGATTGTAAGACTATTCTATGAAGATGCGATAAAGTAGGTCATATCACTTAGACCTGATCTACTCAAAATTGAAGGTATTAGAGGATGAAGGAATATCTTCATAAGATCTGAAATGAAATATTTGAGATGAGATAATCATCATTGTTCTAAATATCAAGGTAAAAAATGTCCATGGGGATAATAAACTTACCTCATTCAACAAATTTTGGTTTATATGCTTGATAGAAGAAGATAAGTTGAGGGAAAAAGTATTGAAGGTTAAAGGACTCAAAAATTTTCATAAAGGACAGGGAGGTTTGGAAAATTTGGTCCTCAGAAAAGAAAGAAGAGCATAAATAATATTCAATTCTATGAAAAAATTATGAATATTATAGAAAGGAAGCTCATATCACCATAGAAATGGAGGAAGGTGTAGAAAACAAGTCCAAGGAAAGAGGGAGCAAGAGATATTTACTATGATTAAGATAGTCTCCCTCACAAAAGGTCCTTGCATAACTCCTAAAATTTTATAGGATATGGCTATAATACGATGCACTGTGGCATCATCGAAGCAATAGAAACAAGAGTTCATGACATCACCATAGGGAATCATGAAATACAAACATAACAAAATCCATGAAGGATATAGCTCTTGGAAACCTCAGTACTCAAGGAAAGGAAGAAGTCATCCAGGACAAGGCTCATCATACATCAATTCAAAAGGTAAACTTCTTTTGGATAGGGATATGAAATATCCTCAAGATTCTTTGATGGAATCCTCATTCGAGGGTTCATCGATCTACAGAAGAAGCGAGTGTTTTATCAGGAACTCCAACTTGTGTAGTTCATGGAAATGTGGTATGATGACATAAGAGATGAAACAACTCAAAGGGTTGAAGATATTTTCAATCAAAGAAGTTTCTAAAATAAGCCTAGATGACCTCAAGGTAAATGAGGTTTGTATACTTGTATTTAATATTATAATGTCATGTCGTTGGTTGCAGGTAACATGGATCACTACTTCTATCTTGAGAAGCATGATCAAAGGACATAAATCTCCTCCTATGAAAGGTTTCTGAAAGGCATGGTTCACACTAGATGAAATCAACATAATATGTCCTCATATGAAGTATGAGGTGATTGAATACAATTGAGGAACTCTGATTGGAAGCTCCTGGGAATGAAATGTGTGAAAAGAAAGGCAGAGATCATGAGATATGCAACCATGGTAAAGACAATCATCATCCGAAAAACCAAGAAGATTTGACTAGAAAATCATTAGGGGAATTTTGAGGTCTAAAATGGGCCTCCTAAGGAAATTATAAAATAATAGTGGAAATAATAAATAAAGATTACATTACATCATCAAATTTTAGAGGGGAAAAAAAAAAACTACTTTTCTCAACTCCTATTTTCAACTTATCTCCCTAAGGGTTTACTCATATTTCGAGCGGTAACACTTGTTGGATGAATAATTTAATTCCCCATCCAAAGAGTACCCATGTTACATACTTTTGATAGACCCTTCTACATGAAAATGTAAAAATACATGAAAAACGTGATTTAAATCACATTTTTTCATGTATTTCTCAGTTTTCGTGTAGCAGGGTGCATCGAAATTATACAACATGGATACTCCTTGTATGAGGAATTAAATTTTGCATCCAACGAGTACTACTGCTCGAAATTTGAGTAAAACCTTAGGGAGATAAGTTGAAAACACAAGTTGAAAAAATAGTTTTATTATTTTATTATTTTTTAATAATTTTATTTTTTTACCCCAAAAATAGTGAATCATACCCCATGGTTGACATCATCACCTTGAATCCTATTGGTTCTTATAAAGTTTATTTTGGTTGTACATTTTTCTTAGGAGGCCATTTTAGACCTCAAAAATTCTCTAATGCTCCTGGAAAGATATGAAGACTCTGATAAAAGTCTGATAAAACATGAAGACCCTTGACAATGGATATATTTGGGAGATGTGTCAACATGTATGCAAGATTCTGATACTTGCAGAAAGATGTCATGATGAAAGACCATCATCAAGGTAATTTTTATTTAAGTGTTCTTATTTTTGAACAAATATTTGGATGGGCTTATGCAAGACTACCAAAGGGAAGAACTATGGATGACTTCCAAGAGGACCATATAGAAGGATGTAAGATCGTATCAAAAATATGCCATGAATAAAGAAACATGGCATGAAGCAAGGCCAAATGTAGACTGATGTTTAACTTTCCATTGAAAGGAATAGTGACATTAATGACTCATGAATGATAGTGATGGATTGCCTGTGCCCAATGAATAAGTCCAAAACGATGAAAAATACATAAAAATGAAGAAATTCACGACATCAAAGGAAGGATTTATTCAAGCAGCTGATTCTCCCATTATCTCCACTTGAGGAGTTTCTGTAGGTCCCTGATTAAGAGTGAGTCTAGAAACAAGTTTCTTATTTGGAAGAAACTTGGAAATTACTAAGCCAATAAGGGAGCTTAGGTACATTCCTTATGTAGGAATGAGTACATTCCTTTATTGTAATATGTCCTCCCTAATTGGGAGGGAGATATATGCACATCATTCTTTTCTTCATTTGGGAAGATAGAATGGAGGATTGGGTAATCATCTGGAATCCAATACTATTTGAGGATGAGATAGGGCATCCGAGATAAGAGTAGTCATAGAGGACCAATATTCTTTGAAGATTGGGAATCCAAGATAAGAATAGTTTTTGTGGAACACACCCTGAGAACCCAGGTAGGGTATGTTCAAGGAGAGACAATGATTAAGGTGTCAATAAATCATTGGTCTCACCAGCATTGAGCTCAAATCTTATGGAAAGATGGAGTTGTTAGTCAAGGCCTTGCTATATAACAATGCTGGTTGATATGATGCTATACATATGGGTTACTAATCTGATTATTCTTATGGAAATTATTCAAATTGAGAACGACCAAGTACCATTATGAATACCTCCCTAGTTAAGATGGAGTGTTGAAATGTGTAACTAGGTTCGATCTTCATAATTACATGTAATTGTGACTTTTGTAAATGATATAATGAAGAAAATAAAATTATTTTTATAAGGCTTTCTTCATGGGTTTCATGAGCAAGAGATTTATTTATTAATGACCCCCA
The DNA here is from genome assembly GCA_034641835.2 of Pinus albicaulis. Lineage (NCBI taxonomy): Eukaryota > Viridiplantae > Streptophyta > Pinopsida > Pinales > Pinaceae > Pinus > Pinus albicaulis. The sequence continues at coordinate 1,559,341,536 of CM076581.1, forward strand.
TTGAGAGCCTTAGAGTCAAAGAATTAATGCCATGTATGAAGATCTCTTCTTGAGTATGTTTCAAATGTATATAAGCATATAAAATGTCCAGGAAGCCCTCCAACGACAAGCACAAGTCTCTCTCTTGAAGAAGGCCTCTAAACAAAGTGAAGATCAAGTCGACTTACCTATTTAAGAGACACATCAGTTCACATGGTGCATGTCAGCTTATTTATGAAGACCAACCACTATAAATAGGTGTGAAGGAACTTCACATAAACACACAGTTCAGACTTCGCATACCTTCGATATTTTCGGTGATAAGATAACGAGACAACCTCGAATATTCACAGAGAGGTATCTATGAGATTCCAATGGATGATCATAGTGAACAATATTCAGATTAATTTTAAATTCTCAGATTATATCACAGAGATAAAATTTAGACTTCATCACATATTCGGTGCTATTGCGGAGGATAAGGTATCAGTGCTATGGTGATGAGATGATACCCATTGCTACGATAAGGTGATCTCTATTTCTATACTCGGTGCTATAATGAGAATGGTCAAGAAACCAAAGATCAGATGGTATATGGAGGCTACAGTGTAGTGCTTTGAAGGAGATATACTACAGTGATGTATCAATGGGTTTTGATGCTACTTCAGTGGTCATATTTTGATGACTTCACATTGACTTGTTCTGGTGCCATGCAAAGCATATATATATATATACAATTAGTTGAAGAGATGATCTAGGTTTGAGGAAGATCGTAGAAATGGAAGAGAATAGAAGAAAAATATTTACCGTGTCTTGGTCTTGGAGTGGAAAAATAGCTCAAGCTTCATGGTCTTGGTATTTTTCATTTGGAATCTCTTTAATAAGAATTTGTGCATGTTTTCCTCTCAAAGAGTGAGAGGTTTTGGACCTGGCTCATAGCCTACATGATGTGTCTCTTGTATATTTTATGTTCATGCATTGATTACTATTTGATGAAGAAGATCACTAATAAACTAACAATAACAAGATCTGAAGCTAAATAAGTAAAAGTAATTCAGAATCAGTCACTAATCTAAGATAAATCCCCTAATTATAATGCCCTATATTTCTCAATAGAATGAAGATTCAAGTACCAAATATTTCTTTTATTTTTATGCTCTTGTAGGTTTTATTGCAAATAGTGATGATATGTGGCTAGCAGAGAGTGGTGCCTCAAGACACAATATGAGAGATTGTGACTTCAAAAGTATAATGGAAAGGAGACTATTTCAAAAGGTAGAACTTGGAGACAACAACAATTATGGAGTAAAAGACGTTGGGAAGACTTCCATTGAGCTGGAATTAGGTGAAAATGTTCATCTTAGAAAAAATCTATATGTACTAGGTTTGAAAAAGAATTTGGTTTCCATTTCATGCTTGGAAGACAAGGGATATAGAGTAGCATTTGTTGATGGGAAAGTTCTTGTATGGCTTAAGGGTTCTAGTATAGATTCCACGAGAGTAATTGGAGTTTGTAAATTAAGGTTGTAAATAATCTTAAAACTACCTACTCAAACATTAGTGCATAATGACATCAATCCATGTGAACTTTGGCATACAAGATATGCACACCTTCACTAAAGAGTTTTTCCTGCCTTACAAAAAATTTGTTTCAGGTGTTTTAGATTTGCAGGTAGAACATGAAGAAGTTTGTAATGGATGTGCGCGTGGGAATAATTTCAAGAAGCCCTTTCCAAGTAGCGAAAATAGGTCCAAAGAAATTTTGGTTCTAGTTCATTCTGATGTTTGGTCCAATGCTAGTGAAATCTCTTGGAGGCTCTTTCCTTGTCTAGTTTTAAATGTAGTTTTCCAAATGCCCTCTTCAACTATTCTAACTTGATGACAACCAATTTGTAAGTCTATATTAGTGAAATAATTTACATACCTTAACTGATCAAGCAAATAATCAATTATTGGGAGTGGATAGCGATTCTTTACCGTGATTTTATTCAGTGCACGGAAATCCACGCACATGCGCAGAGTCTCGTCCTTCTTTGGTACCAAAACAATTGGTGAACCACATGGCAAAGAAGATGGGCATATGATAATTTTTTCATAAATTCTTGTATTTGATTCTTTATTTTCAGCTCTCCATGATTGACATGTGATACATGCCAATGTTTGGAAGTGGAACATCTTGCTGTAGCTAAATCTCATGTTGAATTCCCCTCTTGGGAGGTAACCCATTTGGTTCCTGAAACATCTCGCCATGTTGACTTACCACATCAAAAAAATAAGATTTTAATTTGTCATCACAACCTTAAAAAGATTCATATTCCATATCATCTTTTTTATTGATCATAAGAAGCACAAAATTTTTACTTGCATTAACTAGTCTCTTCATCTGCCCTGCATTAACTATAGAAATATTAAGTTTTTTGCGATGAGCTCTCACAATATACTCCACCCCATCCTTGAGAAAATTATATTTGTTCTCATTGTGATAAAATACTGCTTTCCTGTCATACAAATATGGAATTCCCAAGATAATTACTGAAATGTCAAGTGGAACCACATCTAACTCAACTTCATCAAAAAAGTTTGCAGTAATGGCAAATTGGAATATACATTTCCTTGTAACCTGTAAATTGGAATTCTTGACTATCCAACCCAAAGGATATGGATTATGATGTGGTACAGTTTCAAGGTTAATATTTTTGACCAAGTTTCTGAAATCAAGTTTGCTTGTGACCCACTATAAAATAATGCATCAATCTTTGTATGATTTGAGATCACCCTTCCATGAAACAACTCTATCCTTTTTTTTATTTTCATTTGGAGTGTTGTTGTGAAAATTTGAGGAACTAGTGCTTGATATGGATTATTTTCCCTTTTTAACCATGGCTATAATCTTGGTCTCTTCACTGGAATCGGATCCAAGATCATGTTGTGTGGTGGTAGACATCTTTTGTTTCCCCTTGTTGTTTGGTTTCTTAGGCATTAGTTCGGGATGTAATTTCCAACAATGGGCTTCATCATGCCCCTCTTTGGAACAATGTTTGCATGTAGTTTTCTCCCCTTCTTTCTTAACATTTGCATTATTGTTTCCCTTCCATTTTCCTCCCTTCTCTTTCCCCTTACCCTTGAATGGATTCTTCTTACTACCCTCTTCCTGAATGTTCTTTTCCCTTGCTTCAAGATGCGTGGCTTGCACACAAAATTCATCTAAATTTCTTGGATTAAACATAAGGATAGTATGTATCTAATAGGAATGTAAACCCCCAATTTATTTCAAGAGAGTGTCTTGATAATTCAAGTTTATTCCTAACAACAAAGCCCTTTTCCCAAACTCCTGGGTATATTATTGAACTGTTTGATCCTTGAGTTGCCTAAAGTTTTGCCAACTCATAATAGATTTTTGAATGTAAGCTAAAGGAAATAACTATATTTTAATTGAAGAAATAAACTCAACCCAAGAAATGGATATCTTACCATGGATTCACATTTACTCTTGAGTCTTTTCTTCCCACCAGACTAGTGCTTCTCCTTCTAGCCTCAATTAATCCAACTGGATATTTATGTCGTCTTCTTGTAGGTTTTGAATTCTGCAATAAACCTCCAATTTATGAATCCAATTTATCCAACTTCTCTACATTTACCTCACATTGTACATAGGAAGTTCAAACTTAATGTCCAATTTGAGAAATTTTTCCTTTTGGGGTTTTTGAGTATGGGTGGTTTTTAAGGTGTAAGTGGAATATGTTGCTGATGGAGATGATGAGGATGATGATGAGGATGGTGGAGATGGAGGAGGAATTCATCCACTACCCTTTGAATCCTTATCTTCATCCTTCTTGCCTTCTGAGGTTCCATCTCCATGTGGAGACTTATAATTCTCTCCAACCATCCTAGTGTTCCTCTCTTCAAAGAGGATCCTAACCCTCTCAGTTAGGTCATATAAAACCTTATTGAATGCTTCCTCTTATAAAATAACTTCAGTATCTCCTACTACCTAACATGATGGCTATGGATTCAAGCTCAAATTTTGGTGCAACTTGTACTTCTTCAATCAACTCAGCTTCTGGTGCAATTTGTACCTCTTCAATCTCAACTGGACATAAAAATTAAGGTGCTTCAAGTGCAGATGGGAGTGAAACTTTGGGTGGAGATGGTGCTCTTGTAGCTCTCCTTCTTTTGGTCTAACCTTAGGACTAGCAACCAATAGTTTCCCTTCTCATCTCTGCAACTTCAACCTTGTAAGCATCACAAATTTGTAACCATTAAAACCCTACTTGCACAAAACTAAAGAAAATAAAGCAAATAACCTTTGCTCCGATACCATCTTGATTTGAATTTGAATGTTAGTTTTGCTGTGCTAATTTCATCTTTAGATTTATATTAAAATGCTGATATTTGCTTCATGTATATGGGCTTATTGAAGTGTTTATGATGGTTTAACAAGTAAATGTATGGAGATTATGTTGAATTCTAGAACATAAAAACATAAAAAATTACTGTTGAAAAGTAGCAACAAAATACACAACAAACCATCACAATTGATCCATTAACAAAGTGTTTTGATGAAGGAGTTCACCCCTCCTGGGCTACATCTCCTTGGTCTAGCTTCCATGGCTTGGGCCTCTGTATTAGCTCAAATGTGAAAAATTGCTGTTTACATTCACCTACTACTCCTGAAACCTAATCCAATGTGTTCAAAACATCCAAATATGCTAGGAATGATTCTTCCTAAGCAAAAATTGGTCGAAAATTGCTCCAAATATGCTTCATTTAATTTTTCCCTAGAATTCTCCTCCAAAACTAGAGAGAACTCCAGTTAACATAGCTAAAATTGGGATTCTGCGTGGAGTCTGCAAAAGGCCGCTATTTAAAATCCTATTTAATTAAATGTTAAGTACAGTCAAGGGCGGATAAACTTGCATTAACCGCACATAAGCGCGTTTACAATAAACAATTTTTTAAAAACCTTAAGCTAGTGATTATGCTAATTAATCTGCATTAACACTTTAAACTCTGCTTAACAATGGTTCGCTCTGCCAATGGTCAAGTGAACAGGTCATATGGGGAGTGGGTTGGCCTGCGGGGCTGGCACTCTCCAAACCCCCGTCGGTGCAATAGCAATAGTTGAAATATATGCGGAACCCATTACCTTATAAGAACTCTGATAGTGGCTTGGTGGTAAGGCGTATGGTTGGTGCGGGGGAGGTCGTGGGTTAGACCTCGACATTCGCCATAAATTTTGCCTGAAATACGTATGCCACTTGCCATAGTTTAAAAACTTTGGTTATACAAATAATTTAGAACCCCAACTAATGTGCGCCCTTTCCATATGATATAATTTGAACTTTGGTGATAACAGAATATGCGCCCAACTTAATAAAGTTTGAACCTTGGCATAAAATAAATATCTCAGAATTTAACCAAATAATTTCTATTCGAACTTGGGATAGGGTCCACCATAGGGGGCACATGGTGGCCCCTGGCTGCACCATGTGTCCACCTCTGGTTGGACCATTCCAACCACAAAAAACAATTCTAATTCAACCTTAGGAGAAATTATAAAAAAATTTCACCTTCAAAGTTCACTGGAGAATCCTATTGTGACACTTTTCACAGTGCCATTGGGAAAAAATGAAGAATATTCCCAAAATATACCTTCTATTCTGACTGGGCTGCCATGTCATCCTTCTGTCCCGTTCTATAATGTTTTTAGCTATTTAGGAAAATGAACATGTCATAACTTCCTCATACGGAGTCAGTTTTTGCTGAAACGAATTGTGTTGGATTCCTGGCGACAAGATATTTGCTGTCATTCTAGTTTTGATCATTTCTAAGCACTTTAATTTTTTTTAGCTTAACACTGAGCCTCTAATCAACCCTTTTGACAAACATGAATATAGAGGGATGTAAGCTTGACGTTTAATACTCAATAGCCATAGGATATATGAGGAGAGAGTCGCCAGGGATCTCATCCAACAATGTGCTGAAGCACTAATTGAAGTCTTTGAACTTCAATTTATTTTCTATTTTAATGGAAATCAACTCTTTCAAAAGTGGAGTAGATGATTTATCTTCACAAAATTTGTTGAGAAAAGTACTTTCAAAGTTATCCCAACTAGTTATAGAAGCGATGAAAATTATAGTATTGGGTTGAGGCTTTATTCTTGAAGGTGTATATGAAGAGTCAAAGTAACACATGTTCATGTTCTATGTTCATTAGTTGCAAATATAATTAAAATTTTTAATGTGATCATTAGGTGATGCAATCTTGTCAGTATTGGATTTGGACAACAACCTTTCCGATCATGCGGGAATATCATGCATGAGTCTTACAAGGTTCGAGGATCCTCGTGAAATTCATCGAGGTTGAGGTTAGCTGACTATTATAAATGGTATACCTTCTTGCTTAAATTATTCTTCATATCCTAAAGAGGATTCAGGATGGTCTATGTGAATAGTTTCATCATCGATATCATATGGTACATGAGTAGATTTGGGAGAGCTGGAAGGGGTTGGAGTGTGTAGATAGTGCTGGATGTTACCAACAGTAAGGGGGTCTCCCTGATATGAAATCCCAATTAGAACTCACACCATTTGGAGTAGGAGCCCAAATTGAAAATTTAGGCTAGCTTCCATAATATTAAATATTTTCCTTGGATGCAATAAATGACATAAGAGAAATTCATGTACTTTCGATATAAACAAGTAATTTGGCCTTGCAATGTATTCAATTGTCAAGTGTATAATGTATCTTGCACAAAACAAAAAATAAAGTGAGTCTTTAAGATAAAATTAATAGTACTATCCTAATAAATACATACACATATATATGAAAGAATCGCCAATAATCTTGCAAAATTGTTCACAAAGAAACAATGATCATGAAAAAAAATACACGCGATTCAAAGATAAAATTACAGCCAAAAAAATATTTCATTTTCATAAGTATGTGTTTACATAAACATACACCGCAAATAATGAAAGAATAGTCTCACAATAATTCATGAAATATGCATCAAAAGTGTGCCAACTCCAAGAGCTTAAAATTATTGAGTGAAAGTCCCAAGATACACCATTATAATGATACATCACTGGTTCTAATAGTGGAACGCTAAGCAACTACTTGCTTCTCAAAAGCCTAATCTTCTCTCCTATTCCTAACTTGAGAAGTCAAGGTGAAAATCCCTTTGCTTGAGCTTTGAGGGTGTATATATAACAAATGAGGTGATTTTCCACCTCCCTTGTGACTCTTGAGATCCCCTCATGACTCTTGAGATCCTTGTGAATTTTTGAATTCCTATGAGACCCTTGAGCTTCTACATGACTCTTAAAATTCCACGTGTGGCCCTTGGGCTTTAACACAATTTACATTTCTCATTTTTTTAAATTACATAATTACATCCACAAATTATGTGGCAAATATAATGACACATATGTCTCTTGAGGTGACACTTAGACAAGCCATGAATTGGCACTAATGACATGGAAATTCATAGTGATGTATCAATGCCAATCTTTCTTCCGTCTCATGTCTTCATGATAAGTCTTGTGTGTACTTCATCTTCATCCTCCAAAAGACTAGGAGTCTTCCTTGTGATCTTGATCTTCAATATTTATTTGTAATATAGTGTCCCTTCATCTTCTTGCTTGATGATCTATTTGTATCTCCATCTCATAAGTATCTTCTTACATGATCTTATTGGAATCCTCTTTGGGCATCATCCTGTCCTGTCATGTCAAGATAATAGTACTTGCAAATGAGATTCACTCATGAAAATATGACATCAGTCTAAAATATTTTAATTTATCCTATTCTTCATGCACCACACTGATTGAATCCAATACATAGTGGAGGATAGAGGAGGAGGCTCAGGGATTGTATAGTGTGTAGTTCCAAGAGGTAGTGATGAGGGTCTATTCACTGTGACTACATAATGCACAGTGGATGAGGAACTTGAAGACAAGTTTGCATCGTTGAGGGAGCTAGTGATGTAATGAGGCAAGCTTGCTCACTGTGATTGTGCAATAGATAGTTTTATGAGGAATGAGGTAGAGGGTTATGTAGCTGCACAATTCAAGGACTAAGCCAAGCCTAAGGTTTGATTGAAATTGTGTAGTGCATAGTGGAATATTAACTAGGACAAGGGTTGCATAGTTTTCAAGTGCAAGAGGAAAATATTGAGCACTCAGATTGCACAATGCACAATCCTTGGAGGCAGTGACAGTGTAGTTCATAGTTCCAAGAGGCAAGGGTGGTTGATTAGGGCCTAAGACTACAAAATTAATAATTTATGAAGGCAAGCTAAAGAGTGGTTTGTCAGGTAAGTTGTGAAGATAGAAACATTTCAAGAATTGACTAAGCCTGGGATTAATGAACAAAAGATAAGACTAGAACATGCAACAAGACTTGATCATGATCACACACTAATAATAATCAATCACATGACAATGAAACATTTGAAACCCAAAGTCAACATACATACATTGAAATGGAAATAAAACGACACTTTCCTCCAAGTACAACACTTAAGATACACCATGCGACACTAGTGTCAACTGCAACAAGAAAGTGAAAAATACTTTAGGAATGAGTATTATTCATATATCCATGATAGATAAGAGCCATTATTACAATAGAAAACACCAAAGCTACCTCTTAAGGAAGCGATATAACTCCATTTTACAAGAAGCAACACTTCTCTTGAAAAAATATGACACTAGGAATTTATTCACAAAGGGAATTGAAAACTTAGAAAAAAAGTATGGAATGTATTTTATTAATAGAAATTTTTGTTTACATGGTTAAGGGAGGTTCCAGAGATGAATGTAGTCCAAAATTTGGAGTGTGTTATTGTTAGGATGAATCCTTAGTGTAAGTGTACGAAGAAAGACCCTTTTAGCTGTGCATAACAAACAGCCCTAACAACAAAAGATGGCTACTAATATCTTTAGATATGCAGTTAGTTGATCAAGACAAATGCTGCAAAAATCCAGATCTATACATAAAAAGACATTAAGCAGTAAAAATAAGGTTTTTCTCCATGCATCCAATAGACAAGACAAGAACACTATTTTTTGAAGAATTTTATATAAATGGCACCTGGGAGGAAAACAAGAAAGGTGTTTCCAATTCTCCTCAATGGGATGGGTTCTTGGAAGTCCTCAGCACTTTAGATCTAGAATTTCTCTCTCTTGTTGGTGTAGAAAACCCAGACAAACATAGAACTCAAAGGGAGCTCACAAAGTAAATAATAGAAAATATGACAATGATAATGGCTCAAAGTCAGACCAAGAGTATAGATCCAGAGTGATCTAAGAGGCAACAAAAGGTGATGAATGGTAGGAAAAACCCTTCTATTTATAACAAAATATTAGGTCATTCTAGATCTTGGTGCATGATTAAAACAATATTAACCAAATCTAGATCCACCTTTTATGGAATATTTTATTATATTTGTTGGAGGGGAAAGGAATTTGACTTGGGTCAAAGCCCTTTATTTGTAAATAATAAATAAATAAATGATTTATTTATCATTTTAAGGAAGTGGTTGAATGATAATTAAATAAATAATTATTTATTCAATTATTTATAAATGATTTAGTAAAATTTAACAAGGAATATTATTTAAATAAGGTTTAAATAATTATTCCTAGAAAATAATAAGATAAATAAGGATTTATCTAATTAATTTCCTTATTTTGGGTTAAATATGACCAGGAATAATAATTAAATTACTGTTTAATTAATTATTCCATGAGGAAAACCAAACAAATATAGATTTGTTTAATATTTTCCCTTGGGGTTTCCTGTTTAGACCATAAACAACCTAATAAATGTGTTTTATTAAGTTATTTTACATAGTGAAAGCAATTTTAGTTAGGGTAAAATTGGTCTTACATGGTGTACTTGGGTCCATCTAATGATAATAGGTTAGATGACCAAAAAATGGTGTAACAATTATAGCAGTGACAACAAAGTGATTTGATCAAAAGTACCAAAAATAGCTTTAAGGATGTGTTTAAAAAAATATTTAATGAAGTCAACTAGAATATCAAAATTAACGATTAGCATTCTAACTACCTTATTCTTGGCGAGATGAGGAACTACATGAATTCTTCCAAGTTATTTAGCATAAGTATGGGTTATGCACTTGAGGGCACTCACTTTAGTAGGATAAACATAGTATAAGGATCCCTGGGAATATGCAATCTTAGGATTAGAGGCAATGTCTTCATAACTTGTATATCTCTTGAAATGCTCAGTATGAGTGGATGGAATTTGGAGTGGTTGGGTGGGGTCCTATTCGCCTAAAGTTTTTTTCTTGGTTATAATAAGGAATTATACTATCCATGCACATATGAAGCCTCCTTGTAGCACCAAATTAATAGTTGATAGGGATAAATGACCTGAAAATAATAAAGGGGGTTTTTCTAGTATGAGGTATCAATTAGACATCACATTGTTTGGGATGAGATACCCATCCAAATTCTAGCCCTGTAAAATAATGCTGTGAGATATGGGTAGTTTTCACAACAAGGGCATGTAGATTATAGATGGAAACTAACTAATTAATTAAGATGAAAACAATAGTCTAGATAACAATGGAATATAAAGAATCAATGGGAAGCAATGAGCCTGTAAACACACAATTTCATAGTCAAGGAATCAAGTAGCTAAAATATAGGACAAAAACGAGTATCTAATTTGCTAGAACTATAGATATAGCTCAAAATTTGCAGTTGCTAATGAATTCAGTCTGAAAAAAATATACACAAATTTCTACTCAATCAGTGGAAAGGAAAACATACAATAGAAACACATGCAATAACATGCAACCATTCAATCACAATGAACACAATATTTTTATTGGGGAACCCAATTGGGAAAAACCCCTCCTCTATTTTTCATTAAATTAGATGAGAATATGGATATATTACCATGAAAACTTCAATCCCTGAAGCTACACTTGCACTACAGTAATGATCTCTTGCTCTTTGACCTACTATGGCCAACACTTAGCCAAAATAGGCCTCAAAATTCCTCCTATTTCCTTATTCAATCCTTGAAGAAATTAGCTACACTTGCATTGCAATACTGATCTCCTACTTTTTGACCTACTCTGACCAACACTTAGCCAAAAGAGGACTCAACATTCCTCCTATTTCCTTGTGCAATCCTTGAGGAAATTTTATCTCCTAAAATATAAGAGAATTCCATATTTCCTTGCACAAATCTTGAAGGAATTGATCACCTACTCTAATGCAAAACTTGTACACTCAACTAGTATACAATTGACAACTACAATGTGAATTTTCCTCCACCTCATCTAGGAAATTAGAATCCATGCATGAATAGGGATAATTTTAGTAAATTTATTAGTTAATTGAGAGATCAATGAGTTAACAAAAATTACTACTATTGAACTAAACTCCTACTGACTCTATTCTAGACTAGAGCTTAGATAACTGAGTTTAACTAAAAATAACTCCACAAGATTGATATATTTTAGCAATAAACTCATGCACAACTATTTATTTTCTACAAAATTGAATTTACTAATTTAACTGAGTGATTTCGCTATGTCACTCCTTCTAATTGCAACTCAAGTCATGTTGTTGATGTCAAAAATCGAATTTCTCCATTTGAATAAGGCACAAGTCAAATGAAGCCTTTTATTTCTGTAATTTAACACTCCCTCTTAGCAAGAAAAGGGTTCTGAACCACCCCTATCCTACTCATGTGGAACTTGAACTTGATTCTTGACAAAGCCTTTGTCAAAATGTCTGCATCCTGGTCCCTTGTGGTAATGTACTATAATAGGATGATATTCCTCTACACACAATCTCTCAGGTGATGGTAACTCATGTCTATATGCTTGGACCTATCATGAAACACTGGATTTTCAAAGAGTTTGATACAACTTTGATTATAAGAATGAATCAATTTAGGCTCCATCCCATGACTGAAGATACCAACCATGATCTTCACCATCCAAATAGCCTTTCATGTTGCTTGAGTAGAAACCATATACTCGACCTATGCTGAGTTGAGTGCTATGGATTTCTATTTCCTACTATACCAAGAAACTGTTGCTGACCCAACACTGAAGATAACTCCCAGCGTGCTCTTCCTATATGATGGACTCCCTTCCCAATCTGCATTTTTGAAGTCTTGGAGCTTCACTCCATCTTTCCTCCTGTACCATAAACCAAAATCTATTGTGCCTCTGAGGTATCTAAGAAAATGTTTTGATTCTTTCTAGTGAATGTTGGTAGGCTCCACCATAAAATGATTAAGTTTATTAATTGTAAAACAAATATTGGGCCTTGCGTTCACCAAGTACATCAAGGACCCCACCAATTATCTGTAGATAGTGCAATCTATTTCCTCTCCTGTATAAGCATCCTCTTTCATCCAGTTAATAGCCATAGGAGTGTCCATGGGCTTGCAGTAGTGCATATGGAATATCTGAAGGATTTCAGAGGTGTAATTCCCTCGACAAACAAATAACTCTCCATCTCCCTGCCACACCTAAAAACCAAGGAAGTAGTGCATCAATCCCATATCCTTCATCTCGAACTCTCTTGCAAGGTACTTCTTGAAAGGTTGGATTAGCCTCTAATCTTCTGTTAGTATCAAATAATCTACATATAGAACTAATATGAGAAAATTTCTATCGACCAAAATGTATTATAGATTGGCATCTGCTTCACTCTTAGTGAAGCCCAATCCATTGAGATAAGAATTGATGCGAGTGTACCAGGAGTGAGGTGCCTAATTGAGAACACAAAGGGATCTATTGAGTCTACACACATCTGTCTCCCTATCAAATGTCTAAAATCCCTCACATTTATCAATGTAGATATCTTTCTCAACCACTCCATTGAGGAAGGCAGTCTTAACATCCATTTGGTGGATCTTCCACCTAAACTATTGAATCCTAGTATGGTCCTGATAGGAGAATATCTTGCCACAGGGGAAAATGTATCTTCCTAATAAACTCCCTATACCTGTGAGAAGCCTTTAGACACAAATATTTCCTTATACTTCTCAACAATGCCATCAACTACATGTTTCGCCTTATACACCCACCTTGATCCAATAATATATTTTCCCTTAGGTCTAAGCACAACGTCCCTTGCATAATTATTCATGGAGTCTGTTATCACTCTATAATTTATAAGATTTGCAAGACTAAGTTATAAAGAACAACATCAAAAGCACTTGAAGCCTAGGATCTAGCCCTCCTAGACTCAGAGAGGGATCTCTCTATATGATTTAGATTTGTTTTAAGCTTTCTGATATTAGGCTAGTTAAATTGATTGTGAGGGTTGTTTTGTTTGACTTTTCATGGTTGGATTTAAGGGGTTTTCTCTAAACAGTTTCCATTGGGCTATGGAGTTGAAATAGGCTGGGTATATGCATCCAATCCTAGAGCAAGTGCAAGGAAAGCTAGCTGTGAATACTGGTGTTTATAAATGACTGTAATTATGATATGAAGAAAAGTGATTTCAGTAATGAATTAAGAGCAATTAAGAATTATTAAACCATACATCAGAAGAAAACATTGAAATTGTAAAGACAGTCAGAATTAAGGTACTCTGAATAGTAAATCTTAATCTAACCTTCCTGTTTTACAATTAGAATTTAAATGATGCACATGAAAAGGTTACAGTGGGAAAACATTAAACATGAATAAGGAAATACGTCACCAGGATAACACAACACATGAATCTTGCCGAATGATCTATTTATTGATGCTCTAGCTTGAAAAATCACAAGTACTTGTAATGAAAAGTGCTTAAAAAACTAGGGTTCAACCCCCATTACTGAATAAAAAGGAATATTTAAACTACTTGCGACTGATTGCCGTTATTGGAAGGGCAATCGGTTCGTTTATTACAAAGTATCTGAAATTCGACTTGTGCGTCTCAGGCATGGATACTGGGTAACAGTCTTCAACAGGTGTCTAAAGGCATCATAAAGCCATTGTTAAGTGCTGTGGTGGTCTTCTGTGCTGGCACATTTGGTACTACTGTGATTTTCTGATACACTGGATCCGCTGACATAGATAGTCCGCTGAGTTTCCTGTCTTGTCACCATGCTGAGTTGTCATTCCCCCTGGAGTCTACATAGATTCTCCCAATTATCTAGAGTTGGGATCTTAGTTCTGCTCAAATTTCCGTAGATTTAATCAGTCTCGGTGTACTTCACGAACGTTGGATTCAACTGAAAAATGTGCTTAATCTCATGCTGTATGAAGACATCATTGCTGATAACTTCATAAAATGTTTTCCCTGTCATAGTGTTCTTCATATTCGTATGCTTGGATGTCTCTTTCAAGATATCTATGAGACTTTTTACATAATATGTCCTAGGCATAAGCTTATCATTGATAACAAATAAGGAAGGCAATCCATTTTTGTTCAGTGGCTCGATCCTATTGAAAAATATACTTACCCCAATCTCCAGCTGATGGCATCTTTCTTCTAGTTGTGTAACTAGACTCTTTTTGTTTAACACCCCTTTTACCTCTAGTATAGTGGCTGTCCTGTCTGCCACTTCCAGTTGTTCCAATTCTTGTCTTCTCTTAAAATTCAGAAATCTGATGATGTTGTTAGCAGTTTGGGGCTTATCCCCAAGTTCATCATTTGTATTTTTAATAACAAATTTCACCAACTCAATTAAATCCCTTTGTTCGAAAATAATTTGATTCAATTGATGGAAATATATCATTCATAGATTCAATTATATCTTGCCACATAATTTATTTAACTCTTCCTACCATGCTTCCAATTGAGGACTCCTGAATGGATTTCTGCAAACCTTCATTTAAATTTTTGCTGATATGTGTAATATTCCTAAATTAGCATGTAGCTAATTGGAATATTAAAATCTAATTTTGCTTCTTAGTTAGAAGAATAAGAGGGTAGGGAGACCCATAAATCTCCTTAGTAGGAATAACACCACTCCAAAGGTGAATGGAGGGCATCAAAAGAGCTGGATAAAGCTCCCCTATGTGTGAATAAGGGAAGAAGCATGTGGACTTGGTCAACTTTGACGAAATCAACAACGTTGGTATGGAAGTAGTGGACATTCAATGAAGGACAACCTAGTTTTGGAGGGAGATCCTTTGCATGGAAGTATTGCCTTTAATAGTGGGGCCAAGGGAGAGGAATCTCACCAAGAATATAAGGAAGAGGACGACAACCATTGTGATCATGTTTTGGATTATTATTTGTGTATGGTCTGTTAAGACTTTGAGCTCTATTCAACTGTTTAGCTAAGATTGCAGTGCTATTTAGCACAGGGTGTTTCCGAGCAGGAATACCACCTCTATCCTTGAGCGACCTCTAAGGAAGAGTATTTACATTATTTCCACATTCCAGCAATTGGCCAATCTACAAATTTCTTCTACAACATAGATTCTGTTTAGATATGTGCTGAGTTGTAGGGTGCAATAGTGGAGGATTTCTTTGGGCCATTTATGAGATTGTCTTCAGTGGAGGAAGCTTTATTTCCATTGGGAGGCCAATAAAGAAGGTCCCTGTGCTTCATATCATATTTTGGCATCAGGCCAAGGTAGCATCATCCCCTACAACGTAGCTCTAGTCTATGACTGCGTTATTTTAGTGAGCTATTGCAGGGGTAAGTTCAGCGCTCCATTGGGAATTTTTTCTTTCCATTGAAGGGATCAACCCTTCATTGAGGGAGTATTTTGAAGGAGTTCTTTCATATCTACATCAGATTTAGACAACTCCTTTTCAGGTGCCTAGTTGCAGAGTTTATTAGCCCTAGGGCTGCATTCCGGCATTCTGATATTTTGTGTATTTCTGGAAACCTTTCCTAGGTTGTATTGGAAAAGTGGATGGGAGCATAGATCTTCATTTTTGGACTTGTATAAGCAGTGGATCATCAGATCCATTTTTATATGTTTTCCAGCCGCAGTATTAGCCAATAAAACTGCACTGTACTTGTTTCATACATTTTGTGTAGCAGCTGCATCTCATGTATTGGTGCTTTTAATTGATGGAGGCTTCTCTTGCTTAGCTAGAGGGGTTTGTTCTCCAATATATTGTATACATTTGTTGCTGTTATGCTTAATAATATGGATCTATCATTTGGCTCATATGTAATGTTTTAATACTTGCTACTATTTCCATTATTGTGAGCTATATTGCTGCTTTTCCCATTTGGGAATATTACAGTGGTATCAGAGCATAATCTTGGCTCACCTTGTGAAGACAATGCACCTATGTTATCAGAAGAAGAAGAATCTTCTCACATAAATGAGAATACTCATAGAAGAGACAAAGGCAAGTCTCCATTATTTGGAGAAATGGAGGTAAATAAGTTTTCAGAACTTCTTCTCCAAACTATGGATGATATAAATAGAGAAATCAAGGGAATGAAAAAGGAAAGACATGAAAATACCTCAAAAATATTTTCACATGAAGAAAGCTCCATATCTTCATATTATGGGTGTGAGAATTCAGCCACACAATCAGATCTACAACGCTCTACCATGCCTATGTTCATAGCAAGAGAGATGAAGGAAGGAGATGTACCAAAGGAGGAGACTCTTGGTGACTATCTTCAAGTGTATGAATCTCAATCTCAGAGGTTCAAAGATCATCTAAAATTCCAAGGGTTTTGAAAGATCAAGGAGGATAGAATACCTAGCAATCACAATATAAGCAAGAATTTCAAGCAGCATGACTTGGGTAGATTCTTTATTCCAACTTTTGATGGGTCACCTAAATGTACAACTAGGGCTTGGGTGAAGCAGCTAGATACCTATTTTCAACAGCACCAAGTTTCAGAATATGAAGCCATTAGAGTAGCAACATTTCATATTGAAGGTAAGGCTTATTCCTGGTGGTTTTATGAAACTTATTCCTTGAATCATGTAAATGTATCTACTTATGTAAAGTTCACTAGGAGGTCAGTGAAAAGATTTTCTGAAACATCCTTGGTTGAGCTAGCCAAGCCTAAACAAACAAAACATTTGCATGAGTTGGAAGGATCTATAAACCCAACTCTCTTCTAGAATACTATTGAGGGTGTTAAAAAATTGTAGAATAACTTGCTAGAGGAAAGATCCCCACTTCAGCAAGAGCTCTCTTCTCAAAAATAAGACATGGAGATCTCTTTTTCAAAAGAGGATCAAAATAAAGAGCCTCATAATGATGATGAGGTAACCTCCATTAATGATGAAGAGAAGGCAAGAAGTAATAGCTCTGTCACATCAAGAGAAAATATAGTACCTCATGGAAAGGGATATGAAGCAATTTCTCTAATAAGAGGAATTCTTGCACCCTTGCAAGAAGTTCCAACATTGATAGATTGTGAGACCTTGCAGATGAAGGAAGAAGATAGGGAGGATGGCCAACATCATATGATTAGGAGCACACACCCATATCTATTTCATAAGGTTGATGCACATAAGAGGCATACTGATTTGCGTAGTGAGAGAAAGGACAAAGTAGTCCACTCATATATGCAGTCTACTCTTGATATTGATGTCTCAATACATGGAGGCATTCCACATGGGAGACCACCAGATCAAGATATGATGGGAGATGCTTCACATATATTTTAACCACTCATTTATCCCGGAGGGGTGTGGACCTTGGGGGGACTTGACACAGCGCAGAGAGTATGGGGTAGGCTCAAGGAGGAGGGAGACATTCTCCCAATATCAGTATTACCCACTCTCACCAAACATCTTGCGTTGAGAGAACATGTTTCAAGGATGGATGGCACCATCATGGTGCAAGAAGACCACTCCATGGATTTGGAGAATCAGAAGATACTTCCACATAGGAAGGAATATTCCACATTTGGTAGAGGTTGGTGGCCACTCATGCTTGCATTGGCCAAACTCAGAAAGTTTTTGATGGGTGATAGCTTCTCATGGAAGGCTAGTGTCCAAAAACTTCCACCTTCACTAGAGCATGAGCAGCTGTAGGAGGAGCATCAGAGGCAAGATTGCAACATCCCGGTGTATGACTTTGGCATGGGAGATGTCAAAGAAGAGAGCAGAAACATGACAGGTGATTCACATGATAGATCAACAACACTGTCATTATTGAGTATTGACCCTTATTGGAGATCCCAACTATTAGTGGAATACTCCAAGGATCTCTTTTCATGCAGAGTGCTTGATGGCCAGTTATCAGATGGGAGGTATGTAGTGAGAGATGGGGTCATCGATTTTTAGAGTAGGATATTCTTGACTAGAGCCTCTAAGCTCAAGGAGAAACCACTAGATGCAACATATGAGGGTTTTCTCTCCAAACCCACTGGTTTTATAAGAGCATGGCGTACTATCCTGGAGGGATTCATTTGGGAAGGCTTCAAAAAGGATGTGCACCATAATATGAGGAGATGCATGGATTGTTTGGAGGATGAGGAGAGACATAAATCTTTAGAAGAATTGTCATAACCACTTCCTTTCTCATTGGGAGTGAGAGGAGGCCCATCTATGAGCCACCTTACTAGCTTGAACCAAGTACATGGTAAAGATTGTATTTCTGTACATCATGATTCATTTAATATGTATTTGCATTTCATGACGATTCATGTGCAAGGAATTTCTCCAAGAGGGGGCACTCTTTCTTCTAGACTTCATGGTCTGCTTGAGGCCATAAGCAGTATTGATGATGGCCACTCCCTAGGAGATCTTGGGGATATGATATATTATGCAGGGTATGCTCAATTTGCACCATACATCATGCACCTTCTCCAAGCATGTCAGAAGATTGGGGCAGAAAAAAAGTGGTTGGGAAACCACTCATCTTGCCATATTCTGATGTAGTTAGGAGAAAAACTGTGCTGGTTTCACTTGAGGGACCATTGTCCTTCTCCATTACTACACATGGCAGTTAGCATGAATTTTATTGTGATCCCATATGTTGATGATGTTATTAGTATTGTTGGGGACATGATTGGAGGGACGACACATTGGTTGGATGTGTCCATTGGGAATGAAACTTCCCACACTTCTTCATGCTTCAAGAGGAGAATGGGACATTATATGGCTGCTACATTATATCACTTGTTCCCTTATGAGGTGAGTCATATGATTGACTTGAGTCTTTGGGTGGAGCCTCTCATGAGCATGTGGGAGGGGTTTTTCTATGAATTACCATTCTGGAGGGTGATTCATTTTATATGGATGATAGATTGGAGGTTGGAGCTTCACACTGGAATGAAGGTTCCCTAAATTTTTAAGATCTATCCTTGCAGTTGGTTGAGAATAGACAACATTTGGGAGGGGAGGATTGTAATATTCCTAAATTAGCATGCAGCTAATTGGAATATTAAAATCTAATTTTGCTTCTTATTTAGAAGAATAACAAGGTAGGGAGACCCATAAATCTCCTTAGTAGGAATAAAACCACTCCAAATGTAAATGGGGGGCATCAAAAGAGCTGGATAAAGCTCCCCTATGTGTGAAAAAGGGAAGAAGCATGTGGATTGGGTCAACTTTGACCAAATCAACAACGCTGGTATGGAATTAGTGGACATTCAATGAGGGACAACATAGTTTTGGAGGGAGATCCTTTGCATTGAAGTAGTACCTTTAATGAGTGGAGCCAAGGGTCAGGAATCTCACCAAGATTATAAGGAAGAGGATGGAAACCATTGTGATCATGTTTTGGATTATTATGTGTGTATGGTCTGTTAAGAATTTGAGCTCTCTTCAACTGTTTAGCTAAGATTGCAGTGCTGTTTAGCATAGGGTGTTCTCAAGTGGGAATCCCACCTATATCCTTGAGTGACCTATAAGGAAGAGTATTTTCATTATTTCCACATTCCAAAAATTGGCCAAGATACAACTTTATTCTACAACGCAAATTCTGTTTAGATATGTGCTGAGTTACAGGGTGCAACAGTGGAGGATTTCTTTGGGCCATTTCTAAGCTTGTCTTCAATGGAGGAAGATTTATTTCCATTGGGAGATCAATAAAGAAGGTCCTTGTGCTTCATATCATATTTTGGCATCAGGCCAAGGTAGCATCATCCCCTAAAGTGCAGTTCCAGTCTATGAATGCATTATTTTAGTGAGTTGTTGCAGGGGTAAGTTCAATGCTCCATTGGGAGTGTTTGCTTTCCATTGAAGGGATTAGCCATTCATTAAGGGATTCTTTTGGAGGATTTATTTTAGATCTACATCATATTAAGCCAAATCATTTTTAGGTGCCCAGTTGTAGATTTTATTCATCCCTAGGGCTGCATTCTCGCATTTTGATATTTTGTGTATTTCTAGAAACCCTTTCTAGGTTGTCTTGGAAAATGTATGGGAGCATAGATCTCCATTTTTGGCCTTGTATGAGCATTGGATTATCAGATCCATTTATATATGTTTTCCAGCTGCAGTATTAGCCAATAAAACTGCGCTGTACTTGCTTCAAACATTTTGTGTAGCAGTTGCATCTCATGTATTGGTACTTTTGATTGATGGAAGCTTCTCTTGCTTAGCTAGAGGGGTTTTTTTCTCCAATATATTGTATACATTTGTTGCTGTTATGCTTAATAATATGGATCTATCATTTGGCTCATATGTAATGTGTTAATACTTGTTGCTATTTCCATTATTGTGAGATATATTGATGCTTTTCCCATTTGGGAATATTACAATCTACATCTCGGTTGCATGTGCATAATCTTTCCTTTTAAACTGCTCCTATAGGTTGCTGAGTTGATCCTGCATCTTCTTAATTTCTACTGTCTGTAAGGACATGTTATCCATTGCCTTGGATAGATTCTCAGTGCCTTCTCCCGGTACACCTGCTGTTGAAGTAGATGCTGGAATCACTGTAATAGGGACTGCTTGTAGTGGAATCATGACCTTAGCTGCTTCCTTTGCTGCTCACTTCACTGCATCTCTTATTGCTTTCCACCTTTCTTTTATCATTTTCTCCATCTCACTCTCTATTTTCTTAAGTTTCTCTGCTTGTTAAATGATCAATTGAAACATCTCTACCTTCTGTGATTCATTGGCTTCTATCTCCTTGGCCATAGGGTCTTTGTTCACTGGCATATTGAGCTATCTCTTCAAAGAAACTAGGTCTGCATTCTTTCTCCTTACCAGTGTTTCTGCCACAACTAGGTTTGATGGATCATACCCAATTTGCATTAATTATTCCTCTAGGGATTTAATATTTGTGTCTTTGGGCATGGAAGAGATCCTTTCCATCTTCAGTTGTGATTGCGCGTTGGACAAAGTAACCTGCAACTTTGAGTGGCTCATAGCTGTACTGGTCAAGGTGGAGGAAACCATCTCTCCTGTCTACTTATGCATTTCCATTTGGTCAATTGGATGAATTCTCTTTGCATCAAAATAAAACGAGGTCTTCTTATAGTTTTCTGCACCTTTGGGCTGAGGAATTTGTGCTTCCAAGAAAGCCATATTCATTCTTCCCTTCTCTTAGTCAAAAGATGATAAAAGTCTACTATGGGAGATGCTTGTTTGTTTCCAGAATTGATTGTATGTGCTGGATTTAAGCATTGCATTCCTCATTTGTATTTATTTGAAAACATCATAGATGTCTTCCTCTTCTTGTCTTGCAATGGATGTAGGAGTCTGCACATCCTGCTGTTGGAAAGGCACAGTGGCAAAGGATGTTGAGAAAACTACTTTTCCACCTGGTGAATCTATGATTGTGATGCCTGTTTGCTGGTTCTTCTCACTGCCCTGGTCAATGTTCATGCGGATTCTTTCCCTTTTCCTGTATTTCATTTTTAATTATTTGGTGGAGGAATCAATTTCCATGTCAGTTTGATCCTCCCTGGTCCTCTTGCTTCCTATCTCCTTTTCAGGCTATTTTCCTTTATCATCTTGCGCTCCTACAACTTTTCTTCCCTGTGGAGTAGGTGTTTGAATTCTTGAAGTAGAGATGACCTGCTCCTTTGCCTCTTGGTGTGTGTCTGCCACACATTCTTCTTTATTCATATATTATTCAATTTCCAATCTGTGAGTATGAATGTAGGGTGTGGACTTGTTCTCCAACCTCTTCTTGGATATGATCTCCATTGGATCATAGGACCAAGTGAAGCTGTGTGTGAACTTCATCTCCCTCAACATTTTAGCAGCCTCATCCCCTACTGCTCTGCTGTTGAAAATAAATGGACCAATCTATGATTTGATCCCGAATTTTGACTTCTTCTTGGCAGAGCCAAATGCACCTCGTCTGGATTTATCATTTGTCTAATATATTCAAGTGAAAAGATTCTCATAGCGAGGTACTTGGGCAGTTTGTATGGGGCCAAATCACTGCCATAAACCCTGATATCTGTGTAGTTCTGGTAGAGGTACCAGTATGCTGTTCTAACCTGATCTGTAAGATGCATCACTTTCTTTATCTCCTCACTAACCCTTGGTTCTGCAGAACTGCTGAGTGCACTGATTGCTGGGTGAAAAAATAGGTCTGCAAAGATTTTGTAGGAGTAATTATCCTGCTCCTTCATCAACAAAGTAGTCCAAAATATCACTGATTGGGGCTGAGAATCAACAATCTGCTTCATCATATCAAATTGGAACTTGCTAGATTGAAAACAAGCAAACATGTAAACCATCACAGAAACTGAGCGTAATTGAACACAACAGTGGGCTTAGCATCTGAGGATAGGATAGATAAGAAACCAATCATGGCTTCATCCACCCACTGATCATTGTGGTACCCCAATAAATAAGATAAAACAGTGATGATGTGTTGGGTCCTATCAGGAAAAATGGATGATGGATATAGAGGATTATTGGTAGGCTTTGGTGCATTGGTGGCCATGAATGATTCTAAGGTTTTGGCTCTGCTGGTGGAATCTAGCTTTTGGTATAGCTCTTCAAGAGCCTCATATGAAAAAGGGGTAGTGTTTTCAACAATGGGGGCTTGCATCATCTCTTGAATGGATGGGGCATTGATGTAAAATAAGGTTTCTCCTACAGGGTTCACTATGGCTCTCCGGTTAATGTCATAACATGATTGGCATTTTATGATTAGCTCGAGACAACTATGGATTTTGGGAAAAATGTAATATGGAAAATCGGTTTTCCAGAGGCCTATATCATCTACTTCTTCCAGGAATTTATCCTCAAGGCAGCATTATACATTGAACAAGTCGAAGTCAGACTCTATCTCGTGGACTTTGTAATCTCTGTCAGCCAAGGGTATGTGGTCTAAATCTACCTGAGGGTAGATCATGGGGTTAAAGGGCTCCCTGTCTTTCTTGGGAGACATATTTTATCTTCTATAAATCAGTGCTCAATCTATAATGAAGAATGGGATGACAGAAAGGGGAACAAAGAAATGGAAATGCTATGAATCAACACTGGGGAAGGGATATGACAGAGATGGATCGTGACCGGGATTGAACAGTCTAAAGGAGCACTGTAATCTGGTTCACAGAGATCTGACAACTCTTCTTTGATAAACAGATGGCTTTTCGGCAAAAAAATGTACTTTATTTGATAATACATGTGAATTCCACACCTGGACAATCCAGAAACAACAAGCAGAGTAAACTCTGAATTCATGCCGAATTTTGGTTTTAAAATAATGATTTGGTGGTATGGAGGTGGCACTGGTCTGTTGGATAATGGCCCGACCCTTTATGGCGCAATGAATGTGTTGGTGAGGGTGATGGGATTGGATGGAGGGAAAAGGTGGGAGAAGATGTGGTGACAAAGGTGTGGATAACAGTCAATGGGCGCGATGGTATGGTTACACATTAAAAACATTTTCGGATGGGGGGCATGAGCGGTAAGTGGTTATGGAGTGGGGGGGGGGGGTGCGAAATACTATGGGCGCGCCACGTAGTAGGGAAGGTGGTATGGGATACCACCCATTTCAGACCCCCCCCCTTTGCTAACGTTTGGCGGCCGAGGGGGGCCGAAAGGCATTGTGGACCATCCGATGCGTGGGGGTGAGCGGAGATGGCAGGGAGATGTGGAAAGGTTAGCATAGATGTTATGTGGCATGAAGGTGGGCCCCAATCTATATTGAAATTTTAAGTTGTAAGCTTTTTTTACGAGTGACGAATATAAATTTTATAGTCTGCGATGCGCAGAGTGCGAGGAGTGACGTGGTAGGATGGAGGTGGGGCCGACCTATATCGCAAATCGCATATGGGGAGTTTTAGTGGTGGGAAAATGGAGGTAGATGTTAAGACCAACGATGTGTGAAGTGTGACGGGAATGGAAGGTGATGTGGCTGGGAAGGTGGGGTTGCCCACACATCGCGAATTGCAGGTTTTCCATATGGTGAGTGGGAGGTAAGTGTTAAGATTCACGCAGTGCGAAGTGCGGTGGGGTAAAAGGGTGATGTGGCAAGGAGGCGGGCCCGCCCGCAACATCGCAGATCATGGTTTTACATATGAACAATGGAGGTAAGTGTTAAGATTTGTGCAGTGCGAAGTGTGGTGGGGGAAAAGAGGTGACAGTGACAGCGGGCCCTACTGATATCACATCGAAAAATCCGAAGTTTAACCTGCGACAACTTATCGATAAACATAAAAGTTGCCGATTGCGATGTGCGATGGGTGGGGGAAAGGGGTCCCACTTGATATTGCATCGGGGGATTTGTGAGATGGAAATGGATTGGAAAGGAATACTTGCGACGTGCCGATGCGAATTGTGATTTGGGGACTCGACGAGACTTGCATAGGACTTAGGATAAGATTTAGGCATACGGTATGCCTTAAATGATTTTTGAAGTCCAATCCTCTTTAAAACGTAACTCCCTTTCCACTTTTGAGTGTAAACCTCTTGCCTACTTTGAATTTCTTCTTACGGCATGGGAAGATACAATCTCGATCTTGTACTTTGAAGAATGAATTACATATCTTCCTTCCATTTCCTCCTGTTTGCCATATCTACCTACCCAAACTAATCCTCTAACATTTTTCTTCTTTTGTAGGGTGCATTTAGACTTGCGGACCACTGAGACACTTTTCTTTTGAAGTATAACCTAACTCCTATCCCTTATTTCTCCTATTGGTTCGATTAATTTATTTAGATAATCATCATTTCTACCTATCTATTGATAAGCCAAGATTAAACGGTTGGAAAATCTTTATTTTATAACTATCAACAAGAATTGAAAATTTGTCCAATCATGGTTAAACTATATTGCTTGGACAAACCTATCTAATTGAGTAGTGGCATTTGAACTTGCAACACTTTCAGTGTTTATTTCTTTGCACAGGGTTTTATTTTCTTTTTCCTTTTTTTTTTTTTTTTTTAAATTTTCCTTTTTATCTATTTTTATACCCTCTTTTCTTCTTTTTCATATTTTTACTTGAAATTATTTGAATTTTGAAAAGCCTTTCAATACTGAAAACTTTGCAAGAAGTATGAAGTATCTAGTCACCTTGAGATCCTATAATTTATAGGATACTAACAGAGTCATAATCCTCCACCATGGAATATACCCATACCTACTGGGAAAATGCCTCATCAAATGAATATGGCTCAGACTCAATTATTTTTGTCATGAGTTCCATATATCTGATATATATGTCTAGTGATCTCCTCTATTTGCGCAAGGAGATAGGAGCTCTAACATGCTATTGAGCATCCTGTACCAATTTTTCTGCCTCCCTACTTCTCTTCCTCCCTTCTCTAGAAGGATTTGTGTGAGTGGGTTCCTCCACTCTATCTACTCTCTTCTCCTCCACACGTGGTTTCACCACAACATCTTGTGAATCAGATTGCTACTCCTCCTTTGGAGCTAGAAGGTCCTCCTTCGTTGGAATTCTTAGCTCTTGCTCTAGAGAGCTTCTCATGGCATTATCCTCATCAAATATGACACATATCCTCATCATAATAATCCTGAGTGAAGCCATGTACAATCGATACATATGAGGTGTCTCTGTGTATCCTACAAAGATCCCCTTCTCTATAGTAGGCTCCAAATTTTTCCTGCTATCTTTGGAGATATGATAATAGACCATGGATCCAAAAATGTGAAGTGTGATACATTTTTATTCCTCCCAGAGAAAGCCTCTTTAGGTGTGATCATTCCAAGAATCTTATGAGGGCTCATGTTCTGTAAATAAACAACCATATTGCATGCTTCTACCCACAGGTATAGTGGTAGTCCATGATAATGCAACATTTCTCTTGCAACCCCTACAATGCTTCTATTTTTCCTCTCTGCCACCCCATTTTGCTGTGTGTCATGAGGTGCAATCAACTCCCTTCTAATACCCTCCTTGGAACATAATTATTTGAAGGAATTAGACACATACTATCCTCCATTACCACTTCTCAGGGATTTAATTTTATGTCCAGTCTCATTTTCCACTAAGGATTTGAATTCAATTTTTTTTTTAATAAACCTAATATTTCTTTTTCATAAAATAGATATAGAATTTGCGGGAAAAATCATCTACAAAAATCACATAAAACCTGTGATTTGCAACCGATATTGTAGAAAATGGTCCACACACATCTGAGTGAAGTCACTGCAAGATGGATCTAGCTATGCTATCTCGGCTCTGGAAGGAGGATTTAACATATTTTCCAAGTGTGCATCCCTTGCAAACATCATGTTGGTCAAGGGTTCATTTTGGAAGTCCAATGGTGATCTACTGCATTATTTTCAAATATCCATGGTGTAGGTGTCCCATGCATCTATGTCAGAGCTCTCCAACATCTTTTCCCTGAACATGTTACGCATTTCTGCTCAATGCAATGCATGCATCCACCTCTAGATTGTAAATATTTTTAACCCAACAACCATTTTTTTTTACTTGTCCAAAAGTAACATGCTCCAGATAATATTTCCCCTTAATGAACACCACATCATATCCACGGTATTCAAGTAAAACTACAAAAAATAATTTTTTCTTTAGTCCATGCACATACATTACATTGTTTAAGTGAAGATGGGATGCCGACTCCCTCTGAAAGGTGACAATGCCAATCCATTTGGTACTATACCTTCCATCATCTCCAAGTTCTATGTGTAATTGTAGGTCCCTTTCCTCTAGGTGGCTGAATAACTCCTTATTTCCTTTCATATGAAATGAAGCACCAAAATATACTCATCATACACTACCTCATACAGTACTTGCCAAGAATGCAATGAGGGTGAAATCCAACTCAAATTGTGATTAGAGAGCATTAACTCCTACTGCTCTTGTAGAATTCTTATTGGATTTATTATATGAACACTTAGTTTCATAGTGTCCATATTCATGGCAGTGAAAACATTTACTTTTAATGATATCTTTCTTATTTTCATGGTTCTAGATAGATTCTACCTTGCCTTGCACCTTCTTGCCATTTTCCTTCTTTCCTTTTCTTTCCAAAGCAACTTTTTCTTCCTCCTCAGATTTGGATGTGACACCATCTCTAATGTTACTTCTGACTTTCTCCTACACCAAATCAAACCAAATTCTCTCCCAATCTGGTAGCTTGTCTCTTCCATTAACTGAATCATGATAGTTGTGCCAAGATTTCAAAAGGACAAGGAGTGCTAAGCTCACATATTCATATTATGACACATTTTCTCCAAATCCTCCAAGTTCATCTCAAACTTGGGTGAATCTGAATAGGTATTGAACAACAATTTATTTTTTAGCTTGTCTCTCAATGCCAATTTCCTGGCATCACTGCTACTCTAGAATATATTTTTGAGAGTTTTCCACATTGTAAAAGTAGTCTATTTTCCATTCAAATTCGAAACCACATGATCTTTGACACCCTCTAGAATAATCCTCCTGGGTTTTTTGTGTCTTTATTCCACTGAGAAAGTGCTTATGCATAAGATGCTACTGGTTTTGGAATAAATTCTTTTGTGTATTCCAGTACTCCATTGCCATCCATTACAAATTCCATCATGTATGCACAAAAATTCGAGGTTCCCTCCAATGCATACTTAAGCCTTAATCCATTAAAAGACATTGTTCTTGCACTGAAGAAACTCTGCAACAAAAATTCTGGAAATCAAAATTTCTCTGAGAGAAGATCTAGAACTTGGGTTCTATGAAGTCTTGAATAAATCTGATACCATTTATAAATAACTCAAAATTTTTAGACTCTAATGAATTCAGATTGAAAACAATAGACACCAATTTCTTCTACTCAATTTGCCAAAAGGAAAACATACGATAGAAACACATGCAATAACATGCAACCCTTCAATCACAATGAACATAGTATTTTTACTTGGGAACCCAACTGGGAAAAATCCCTCCTCTATTTTGCATTAAATTAGATGAGAATA
This sequence comes from Pinus albicaulis, assembly GCA_034641835.2. NCBI lineage: Eukaryota > Viridiplantae > Streptophyta > Pinopsida > Pinales > Pinaceae > Pinus > Pinus albicaulis. Next base: position 1,559,369,748 of record CM076581.1, read on the forward strand.
TTGATCTATTACAATGACAACTTCAATCCTTGAAGCTACACCTGCACTGCAATACTGATCTCCCGCTCTCCAACCCGCTCTGAACAAAACTTAACCAAAATAGGCCTCAACCTTCCTCCTATTTTCTTGCACAATCCTTGATTAAATTAGCTAATAAAATATAGGATAATTTCCTATTTCTTTGCACAAATCCTGAAGTAACTAATCACATAATCCAATGAAAAACCTGTACACTCAGCTAGTATATAATTAACAATTACATTGTGCCTTTTCCTCCACCTAAAATATGCAATTCGAATTTGATGCATGACTAGGGATATTTTTAGTAAATTGATAAATTAGCTAAGAGATCAATGAGTTAACAACAATTACTACTACTCAATTGAAGTCCTACTGACTCTATTCTATAATAGAACTTAGATAATTGAGTTTAACTAATAATAACTCCCCTAGATTGCTAGATTTTAGCAATAAACTCATGCAAAACTCTACTTCTAGCCTACAAAATTGAATTGACTCTTTTAACTGAGTGATTTGGCCATTTCACTCCTTCTAACTACAACTCAAGTCATCCTATTGATTTGGAAAATCAAATTTATTCATTTGACTAAGGCATAAGTCAAATGAAGCCCTTTTATTGCTACAATTTAACAAGAACAACTCCATAATAAGTTAGTATGATGATCTAATAAGTACTCATAAAATTAAAGCTATAGAACAGAAAATAATAAGCATGTGAGAGAAACAGTCTAGTATTTTGTAATATAACAGTATACATCCCACAAAGTACATGCATACACGAACTATTTAAGAATAGTCATAGATAAGTACAAGATGCAAGCATAAATACAACTCCAACAATGATATTTTAAGGATTTTTCATATTAAGCAGTGATTCCATAAGTATAAAATTCCTAGTTCTAGTTTATAGATATATTAAAAAAACAGAAAAATATAACTACAACAAAGTTCCTAAAACAAGAACCAAAATTCAAAGATTGGGAACCCCTTCTACTTAGGGCTTTACAATATTTATAAGCTTGAGTTTCTAATTTCCATTTGTGACTGTTCAATTTTTTTTTTCCAGGTTAATTACAACTCTTTATCATCTCCTTAATTTCAAAATGAAATAAAAATTCTTGATATGTTTCAACAATGAGGGTAAAAGCTGTTAAATTTTAAATGGGTCTTCAAGTGGGATATTTAGGATTTCCTAAAGGTATGCTACCCAGATTTGATAGTAATATGAGATAATGAGATCCTACTGTGAATAAAACTCTCCATAGTGAAATGATATTCTATTGTGCTCTTGGAGATGATTGGGACATCCTTCTTCAAGGAAACCGAAAATGAATTCAACACTGTGTGATGCTTAGCAGCGCCCACCAAATTCTATATGAGATTTTTCTTGGTAAGTTTAATAATGAAAATAATAAAAGAAACTTCTTTTGCGTTAAATGCCTCCTATGGTTCCATGTTCATATTCTCATCTTCTCTTTCATTTATGTGATTCCTAATTGAAGGAATCCTATTCATATCTGAATGAAGGATTCTGTGAGTAGAAACATTTAGATGATTGTCTTCTGGATCCGTCTATGTTTCCATGTTCATATCCTCGTCTTATATTTATTGTATATGATTCCTAATTGAAGGAAACCTATTCATATATGAATGGAGGCTTCTCTGAGTAGAAACATTTAGACGATTGTCTTCCGGATCCATCACATAACTGAGAAAATTTCCAACGAGTTTAAAACCGTATAATGTGGTTCATCATCAGGAAAAAAATATATGGCAAACCACATAATATGGATCGAAACACGTCAGAAATTTTCTCAATTATGTTATGGATCCAAAATACAGTCATCTAAACCAATTAATTTTGATAATCCTTTATGACAAGGAGTAACACTATTCATACTAGGCGATTGACAAGGCTATGTCCTTTTCTAGATTCTCCTAAATATTGAGAGATCAGTTGATTGATATAGAGTCATAAAGTGATTCCATGGATTGAATCTATGACATTTAGTTTGGATTGAGTATATTCTTTTTGCCATTATTTAATCTAAGTAACATCATTTAATACTCCTTGAAACTTAACGCCTGTATGTTTAGCTAGTTCCCACAAGGGGTAACAACTACGATGAGAAATTTTGTGATGTATGCAAGCCATTATATACCTATAAAACCAAGGAATCATATGATTTATGTACACTAAGACACATTCCATATAATCTTCTAATCTGATGCTCTTTTGTTTCTTTATCTTGGTTTCTTCCTTCGATAATGTTATTTGTTGTTGAAAATCCACTATCTAGGCATTTAAATTACTTTTCATTTGTTATAGGAGTTCTATCACATTACTCTTAGTATCATGAGAGAATTATGTACCTAATAAGGCCATGGATAGAGGATCCTTCCTCATATTAGGTACAATAAGGCCTCTTATTGGTGACATGCACTGACAACATGTGTGAAGTGACAAAGGTTTTCTTTGTGTGCTCCAAAATTATATTCTAGCTATGATCAATCATGAACTTATTTATATTGACTATCGTCTTCCTCTTTTTTTTTATGATACTAATCTCTATTATCAAAATATGGCCTCTCATGATTTCTGTGACTGCTAGTGGTGTTAGATCAATCTTAGTTGTAGTCGAGTCTGGTTTACTTTCTCGCTCTAGCTTTGATTGTTGAGCTTGGAGGGACTCTTCCCTTTACTTGGATTATTATTCCTTGTAATTATTTATATTCTTATTCTTCCCATTTTATCTTATCTTCCTCTCCCATTGGATCTTTTCTTCAATAAATTATGATAAATTAGACTCTATAAAAAAACATGAATAAAAATAATAATAATAACATACTCCAATGATGAGGAGATTGATTTAGGACAAAATGAAACTATAAAGGTATACTACACCTTGTTTCTATTCAAAATTTTTCTTTGTTTATCATTAATAATTATCCTAGAATTGTCAGGGAGGCAATGGATTTAGAGGATGCTGACAAACTCTGGAAAAACGTCATGGTTGAAGAAATGGAGACCTTAGACAAAAATGAGGCTTGGGATCTAGTGAAGTTGTTGGATAGAATAAATACCATTGGTATAAAATGGGTATTTGAGAAGAAGTTGAATACAAAAGTTAGAGTGGCAAAATACAAAGGTCAGTTAGTAGCAAAATACTAATCCCAGGTAGAGGGAATTCACTTTGGTGATTATTTTTCTCCTATTTCCAAGGTGGCTTATATTATATTTATTTTTCTATATTGTTCCTTCTTTTTTTTTGAAGTAAAAGAGATGGATGTGAAAAAAACATTCCTACATGGAAATATAGAAGAATAAATATACATGAACAAACTATAATATTTTTTCGTGAAAGGAATGAAAGAGTTGGTATGCATGCTGATAATTCCCTATATGGGTTAAATCAATCACCAAGGATGTCGTATCAAAAATTTCATACTTATATATTGGTACTTGGCTTCACTAGGAGAAAAGTAGATCAATGTGTGTATTTCAAATTATTTGGTGATCATCTTAGTTATTGGGTGTTGTACATGGATGGTATGGTTCATACTGGAAATGATAGGGAAATATTCGAGGACGTGAAAACTTGATTTTCCTCTAAATTTGATACGAAGGATATTGGTGTTACAAATTTCATTTTGGCCATGGAAATTAAAAGAGATTAGAAAAAAAATAACATATTGTTAAATTAGAGGAAATGTTGAGACAATTTTGCAGAGGTTTAATATGAAAGAATGTAAACCAGTAAAGGTCACTAATCATATAAGTGTAAATTAATCTGTAAAACAATTTCCCAAGAAACAAGAGGAGGAAGAGGACATGTCTCATGTTCCATATGCCAATGTACTTGGAAGTTTGATGTAAGTAATGATCTATACTAGTCTAGACATTACACATGTAATGGGAGTGTTGAGTAGGTATATGTTAAAACCAAGGAAGGAGCATTGGAAAACAGTAAAGAGGGATTTCAAGTATTTGTGTGGAACCACCGATTATGGACTGCGATACCAAGGAAGAATATAATTGGATGGTGTGTCAGACACATGGCTTGTTGATACACACTGTGTTACAAATTCGATTAAGAGAAGATATATAAGTGTTCTTAACCTATTCGGAGGTGAAATCAATTGGATGAACAAGAGACATTATATAGCGACACTCTCATCTACAAAAGTTAACTAAATGATAGTTACTCATGTAAAAAAGAAACAATATGGTTGTAGATATTGTGTTAAGGTATTGTATTGGTAGTAACAATGAGTTGTGAGGATAGATTGTGAAAATAATATGCAATATTCCTAGAGAAGAATACAATGTATCATTCTAAGATAAAACATATTTATGTTCAATATCACTTTGTGAGAGATATGGTTTAAGAAAAGAAGGTTTTTTTCGTAAAGGTGGGAACTTTGAAGAATGTTGTAGATTCATTAACAAAATATATGAGCAATGAGAAATTATCTTGGTGTAGAGAAGCGAGGGGAATTTTTTCCCTAGCTTTTTGATCATGTACTCTTGTGACCGCTTGTGTGAAAATAAAACAAGTGTCAGAATGTTGGGTATGTTTTATATTCTTCACATGATTACCTACATGCGTGATATGTTTCATTGGGTGCAGCAAGGGAATCAAAAGGGGGGTGACAACCCCATTTTTTTGGTGGGGGAGGGCAGGGGTAAAAGGGGGTGGAATAATCCCTATGTAGGGGTTGAGAGGCAAAATCCTTGGAAAAAAGAAATTGGAGTGGGTTTTTTGCATATGTTTTTGGTGGTTATCAACACATGGTTTTAGAATTTAACAAATTTATGGTTGATGGTAGTTTATCCCATGGTTTTGTAGTTTCAATTAAGGAAATATGGTTGTATTCTAATCCATGGTAAATAGAATGGAAATTTATAAATGTCGGAAGATAAATATTTTGTATTGTAATACTGTAAAGAAGAAAGTATTGAAAATATTTTTGGTTTTCTTATATTTAGGTTTTCAAGGTAAGATATCCATGTTAATGTGTGCTTTCCATTGCATATTTTATATTTTATTAAGAATTTATTTGCAACAATTAACTATATAGGGTTAAAATATACAATTTTAATTGACGAAGATAAATACAATACTAGTTAGTTGAGGATAGGGAGTGATGAGGCTTGCAAGTAGATATTTCCAAGTATATGGGGGTTTCATCTCAACCCTTAACTAATTTGAGTTAAATATAAGATGTTTTCCAACACCAAGGGCGAAAAATAAGCCGATGACACATTTGTAGTAGAGTTTGATGAATCATGCCAAGGAATTGGAGCAATATTTACAAAATAAAGGAGACCATCATATTTTTAAAGGAAACTATTCAAGGGAAAATATTTGGTGAAATCTACATATGGAAAATAAATGGAAGAAATTTTACATGTAATAAAAAATGATGAAAATACGTCATCAAGAAGCACTTTAAAGTCAAGCGAAACCATGATATGCCAAAATTACTTTTTGGAGAAAATATTATCATCAAAAGATCAAAACAAACGAGTATACAAAATTCAAGGGTTTGAATTTGAAATAATATACAATATAGAAAGGACAATGTAGTAGAGGTGTTGTTTATAGAATATAATAAGCCTCAGGTTTATATTCTATTACATATTATATTCATATATGTATGGAAGAAGATCACCATGAATGGAAAAATGGCAATAGTATTAGAAACAAACTACAATGTATAAAGGAAGGGATGACACTATGAAACATTGGCAGTGGATGGGAGATATATTTTTCTACAAAGGTAGAATATTTTGATGCCCTCAATCGAAGTTAACAAATATTAAGGGAGTCCCATGGATATTTGATGGTAGGAAATCTAGGCTTCCTTAAAACATATAAAAGGATGAAAAAATATATTTTTGGGGAAGGAATGGAAAAACATATTCAAAAAATTGTAAGATAATGTGAATTTTGATAAAGAAATGAGGAGAGATAGTAAAATCTCTAGGGATACTTCAACCATTACATATTCCTAATCGAAGATGGAAAGAGATATCAATAGAGTTCATTATATGGTTATTAAAATTTGAGGTAAGGATTCCATTTTTTTTATTATCATTGATAGTGTCACAAAATAATCACATTTTTGTGGAATTCAAATTACATATACAACAATCCAAGTAACAAAAGTGTTCATGAAGGAAATTCATAGACTTCATGGTTTTCATAAAGTAATAGTAAGCGACATAGATCCAAAGTTCAAAACAATTTTTTGGAAATAATTATGCAAGATGAGTGAAACAACACGACCAATGAGTTCATCATCTCATACAATAATGGATGGTTAAAAATAAATAGTTAACAATGGTTAGAGCGTTAGCTATGATGTTATTATTTAGACAATCAATAATAATGGATGAGTTGGCTTCCTATAGTAGAATGGGGGTGTAATACCACCTATCACACATATATTAGAATGTCCCCATTTAAGGCCCTTTATGGATATAAAAATCCAAGTGTCACTTTTTGCAAAATAATTCCAAAGCACAAGAAATGAAGTCACATGTGGAGAATAATAAATAAAATTTGACAATTTCTAAGGAAAACCTTCAAATGGCACAAAATAATATGAAGAAGTAAGCAAATCAACATCGAAGTGAAAGATAATTTGAGGAGTGCAATTGGATATTTTTGAGACTACAACCTTATAGTAATGTGCATTCCATAAAAATAAAAATTAGAAATTAATTCTAAAAGTTGATGGATCATACAATATTATACAAGTTCCATATGAGTTATAATCTCCTTCTTCTCACATTCATAACATTTTTCATGTACCTTTCCTAAAAGAGGTTTTGGGACAAGCTCTGTTAATGCAAATTAAACTTCCAAAATTAGATGAAGAAGGGAATTTTATTCTTGAACTAAAAAAGTTATAGATCAACATTATCTATCTCTTCATAATAGAGCCATTATGGTGCACCTAATCAACCGGAAGAATATGCCTCTAGAAGAAGCCACATGGGAAAATGAGTAGCTTGTGAAGAAACACCCTCAATTACAAGTTTTGAGGGAAAAATAAAATAAAAGAAGGGGGATATGTTAAGACCTAAATCCCTATTTAAATTTTAAGGCCCTAATAATCATTCATTATCATTTTATTAATTATGGTTAACTTTCCCTATTGGTAGGTTACATCATGTCAATTTATATCCTATTTAAAAAAAAAGAGATTCCTTTGTATAGGCATCATATCTTGCTTTGTGTATTTGATTCATTGTAAAAGGATGTTTCGTCCTTGAAATGGATTTTTATTCATTGATTCTTTTATCACTTCAAGGCATTGGTTCATATCACAAAGTCCCTTTGAATCTCATCAATTCAAGGCATTGATGGGTCAAATGATATTCCCCATAAATCTTGCATAGGAATTTCACTTTCTTCTTCCCTTTCATTTCTCCACTAACATTGTTGTTTTGGGTTTATTAAGTTACTACTCATTGGAAGTGTTTTTCTGTTGAACTTTCTTATTCGTTACCCCAAGTTAATAAATACATTTTTTTTGTGTGGATTTCAAGCCCTATTTTTCCTTGTGTCAGAGCTTTGTAAGGGTCATGATCCATGGTCCAAGAGCCCTATGTGTTTTCTATGAAAGTCGTAATATAAACAAGTTTGTGTTTGCATAAATTTTACTGTATTTGATTGGTTCACTACTCTTACATTTCCACTATTTTGGAGTTATGTGTATTCCACTGTGTTTATAATTGTGATTAGACATATACCTAATTTTAAAGTATTAGGAAAAACCAACAGACAAGGAATTGGAGCAACATTTACACAATAAGAGATACCATTAGATTTTTAAAGGAAATAATTCCAAGGGAAAATAATTGGTGAAATCTACATATGGAAAATAAATGGAAGAAATTTTACATGTAATAAAAAATGATGGAAATATCTCATTATGAAGCACTTTAAAGTTAAAACAAACCTTGATAAGCGAAAATTAATTTTTGAAGCAAAGACTATCATCAAAAGAGCAACAAAAATGGGTATACAAAATTCAAGGGTTTGAATTTGAAATAATATACAAAATGGGAAAGGACAATGTAGTAATAGGTTCTCTTTCTAGAATAGAATAAGCCTCAAGTTTACATTCTATTACATATTATTTTCCTGTATGGATGGAAGAAAATCACCATGAATGAAAAAATGAAAATATTACTATACAAAAAATAAAATGTATAAAGGAAGGGATGACTCTATGGAACATTGGTAGTGGATGGGAGATATTTTTCTTCAAAGGTAGAATATTTTGATGCCCTCAATCAAAGTTAAAAAATACTAAGGGAGTCCCAAGAATATTTGATGGTAGGAAATCTAGGCTTCCTTCAAACATATCAAAGGATCAAAAGATATATTTTTGGGGAAGGAATGGAGAAATATATTAAAAAAATTGTAAGAGAAGGTGAATTTTGACAAAGAAATTAAGACAAATCATAAAATCTCTAGGGATATTTCAACCGTTACACATTCCTAATTGAAGATGGAAATATATATAAATAGATTTCATTATATGGTTATCAAAATTTGAAGGTAAGGATTCCATTTTTGTGCGTGGAATTCAAAGTCCATATACAACAAGCCAAGTGACAAAAGTGTTCATGAGGGAAATTCTTAGACTTCATGGTTTTCATAAAGTAATAGTAAGGAGATCCAAAATTCACGGTTAGAAATTAAATAACAAAGCAATGGAACAAAAAAGATTCCAAAAAAAAAAAAAAAACATAAATAAGAGAGACACAAATATACGTGGTTCACCCAATTTGGGCTATGTCCACGGAGAGACTACCAATCCTTCCTTTTATATTATCTAGCAAAATGAAGGGATACAACCTACATCAAATTTGTTGTAACTTCCTCTTTTATCTCACACAATATCCTCTATTTTTCTCACATAGAATAATACATAGCCATAATACAATTCCCTCATATAAACCGAGGGTTTCCTTCTAGGACAAAAATCCCTAAATTAAGATAACTGCTATTGTCAGATCTTCTGCCTAATGAACGACTCAGATTGACTACACAATTACAGTATTTTACAAGGAAATCTTTTTATATTTTTTCGCTTCGGGGGTGCTGACCTCAAAACCCCACCAGGGGGGTGGTAGAAATGGTGGGGGTGAAATCCCCCCCACACCCCTATCAGGGACTAGGAACCAACCACGGTTGAAACAAATTTTTTTGAACAATCAGGAAGATAATCAGGCTCCACACCTAATAATTCACAAGAAAGTTTTGGAAATAATTACAAAAGATGTAATGAGCTTAACCTGCAAAATATATTAGAGAATAGAAAACACCAGAGAAATCATTTCAAATATTGAGAAAATTGGAAATATTATATTATGAGATGCAAGAAATAATGTTCGCTTTCCTCTTCAAGGGGGAAACCTCCTGGAGAACATAGCTCAATTACAACAATACTCGAAAAACACCTCCCTCACTATCTTTAACTATATATAGTGTCATGAGATCCAAAACCTTAACTACTTGTGGTCCCTTACATAATGCAGGTTAACCACATTATTTATTATCTATGTCCCATTTATTCATCATCCTTAACTAAAATAACTAACTGTGGTCCCTTTTTAGAATGAAGGTCAACCACTTACAATCATCATAAATGCGGGTAACCACTTACTAGATTTATTTACTAATATAACAATATGTTTTCCCTTTTTATACAGAGGGTTAGACACTTACTACATTAATAAATGGATTAACGTTAGACCCTAACATGAAATCTCCCTTCATAATCATTCATGTCCCCAAGGATGAAGCTACGAAAATTTCCGAAGAATAGATGTTGGTTCCCATGTTGCGTCTTCTGGTAATGTGTTTTTCCATTGGATGAGGGCTTCCTTGATAGTGCAACCACCATGATGCCATTCCCATGAATCTAGGACCAATTATGGTCGGAGCCAAATAGATCCTTCCTCGTCCAATTCAGGCAGTATGGTCTGTACCTTGTAATTGTGCCCCACTACTTTCTTCAGGAAAGAAACATGGAAGATTGGGTGGATTTTTGAAGTGGTTGGAAAATCCAGTTTGTAGGTGATTGATCCAATACGCCGAATCACTTGATAAGGCCCATAAAATTTTGGTGCTAATTTTTGGAACCCTTTTTCGTTGAGCGATGTCGATGGAGGCAAAGAAACACTTGGCCACCCACTTGAAAATACCATTTAGAGTGATGTTTTTTTTCTTGTTGCTTCATCCTGTTTTGAGCTCGGTGGAGATTATCCTTCATAAGAGCTAGAGTGGCAGCTCAACTCTGAAGCAACTTATCAACTTCCTATACTTTGGAAGATCCTAGGACATAAGAAGTCAGAGAAGGTAGGAGGTAGCCATACACCACCTCATATGGTGTCATCTTGGTTGGATCATGATAATTAGTGTTATACCACCATTTTTCTAAAGGTAAAAACCGCACCCATTGATGTGCTTGTCAGAAGAAAATAATCGTAGATAGGTCTCCAAACATTTATTTACCACTTCTGTTTGACCATCTGTCTAAGGGTGATATGATAAAATCATTTGTAGCTGTGTGTCGTGTAGCTTGAATAAATCCTACCAAAAATTTCTAGTGAAGGTGGGATCTTGATTAGACACAATAGAAGTAGGCATGCCATGCATTTTGAAAATATAAGCAATGAAAAATTGAGTTACCAGTGTTGTAGTGAGGGGGTGTGGTAAGGCACAAAAATGGGCATATTTGGAGATTTTATGAACTAATACCATGATAATGGAATTATTTACTGATTTAGGAAGACCAATAAGGAAGTACATGGAGACATACGTCCATATAGAGGTAGCTAACAACAATGGATGTAATGAATTGCTAGCAAATAAACTACAAATGTAAGAATGTATTATTTCATCTTGGCCCAAAAGAAGGAGTGGTGTGCCTTAGCATAAGTATTTTGAAACCAAAAATGTATTGCAATTGGTGAGGAATGCATCTCAACTAAAATACATGATTTGAGTGTGGAGTTAGGAGAGAGAACCATACGATCCTTATATCAAGGGACGTCTTCCTACCAAGTATAACCTGCTGGGGTTAGGATCCTCTTGTATCCTTTTAATTATCTGGGAAAGAGATGGATGAATAAACCATTCATTGCATTCCTCCTCAATCCAAGTCGCTATGGGAAAAGATAGTGATAAGAGAGTGCAATTCTCCTAAAATTATATAGACAAGGCATCTGACATGAAATTGTCTCTGCCATTTTATAGACTATATCATATTCATAGCCAAACATTATAGTAAGTTTATTTTGTTGCGAAGAGGATAAATGTTGCTCCCAAAAATACTTCAGACTATGATGTTCAATTCTAATATGGAAACGTTGCTCAAGTAGGTATGGTCGCTGAGTGTTGAATGCATGTAGGATGGCCATCATCTCCTTCTCATATGTAGTTTGAACCAAGTGCCTACCACTTAATTGTTGGCTTGTGAAGGCTAGTGGTTGACCTCCTTGTGTTAAAACTACTCCAATTCCAGTACCCAAGACATCACATTCTACAAAAAATGATTTTTTGAAATTTGAAAGAGCCAACACTAGGGTGGTGCACATGGCTTGTTTGAGTTCTAAAAAGGCTTTTTGAGTTTCTATTATCCATAGAGATTCACTTTCCTTGAGAAAATTCATTAAGGGTTTGAAAATGTGTCCATAATTCTTGAAAATTTTCTGATAATAGTCAATGAGGCCCAAAAATCCCCATAGACTCTTCAAGTTCCTGAGCTGTCTCCATTCTTGCATTTATTGAATTCTTACGATCCACCCTTACTCATCTGTGGACAACGATTTGGCCCAAGTACTTCACCTCCTCCATCTCAAAATATAACTTGGAAAATTTAACAAATAATTTATTATCCTAAACAAGTTGAAATATCTTGTCAACATGTTAAAGATGTGTGTCCCATATTTTGCTGAAAATACCGGGACATAGTTTCATAGATACAGTTTGAGAAGGTGATTCATGAGATTTTGAAAGGTGTATGGTGAATTACAAATACCAAAGGGAATAAACACAAATTCATAGTGACCTTCATGGGTTTTGAAAGTTTTCATGGGAATGTCTGGTTCCTTTATTCTGTTTTGATGATACCCCAAATGAAGATCCAACTTGGTAAATAATTTTGCGCCATGGTGTTCAAAAGGAGATCATCAACTAATAGAATATGAAAGTTATCCTTAATGGTGAGCTTGTTTAGGGCATGGAATTCGGGACACATGCACCACTCCCCATATTTATTTATGACCATGACCACTAGGGACAAATATGAGCTGGTGGTGGGACAAATAATGCCTGCCTCTACTAGCTCCCAAATAACCTTTTTCAATCTAATTATTTTTTGTGAATAGATACATGTAAGGGAAAAAAATTGGTAGTTGGCTACTAGGAATCAAAGGAATGCTATGATAATTCTCACTACATGAGGGGGGTAGCTCCTTAGGTTTTTCAAATAACTGTTGGTGATTACCCAACACCTGTTGCAAATCTAGATGAATGTTGGCAGGGTTGGGTTTAATGGCTTGGATTGCATTGAATTGAGAAAATACACCATGGTGGCCCTTTTTAATTAAAAGCTTCTCCATTTTATGTGAAATGATGATAGTAGGAGAGTCTGCTTGGAATTCCTTGAGCATATGAGTGTTTCCATTCTTCTTGAAGCTCACATATATCTCTTGGAAGTCCATGGTAATTGGACTTAGTGTTCTAAGCCATTTTTTATAACCCTATTTGAAACTCCATTATAGTGAGAGAAACCCAATATTAACTTACGTCAGTTGTTTGGCTAAAATGCATCCCTTTTAACCTTTTCTTTTACTTATGTCATATTTATCCCATGATAAAAGGGTGAAATTACATAATTGAGCAATTTATCAAAATGATTTTTCCAAAATATTATAATTATGAGATAATAATTATTTCATACCTGAGATAATTGAGAAAATACCATAATTGTGAAAAAGGTTTTTGGAGTTTTACATTCCAGATGAGATCAACTTGACCCACTTGTGTATGAGTTTGCCAAGGGTCCATTATTGAAGAAGTTTCCTAACTTCTCAAGCCCCTAGGTGTCTAGATAAATTCTCCTAGAGGATAGAATCAGTATTTATAATATCACCAAGATGAAAGGGTGTGGAGGAAGTATGCAAACTATAGGGCAAGAGCTTTGCTGTATTGGGAGAGGAAACAATCGTACAAGATGGAGTAGAAGAAGCTTTGAGGCGAAAGGTATAAGAATTGTAATTTCTTATATGATCAATGAAAATTCATGTTCCTTCTCTTATATGATTGTGTATTTAACATATCATATAGTTGGTTTTAACACTGTTACCGATGAAATAGGTAACCTCATTGTTACCTACTTTTTGAAGTATCAAGAAAAACACTGGATTTTGAAAAAGTGGCGATGCAGAATCAAGAAAAATTTTTTTGAGCATGTTTTTGGCACTTTAAGTTTTTTTCATATATATATATATATATATTATGTGATGTTTTTTATGTCGATTTTGAATAGTGGTGGTGTATCATCACCAACGTTTTTTTATAGGATTGATTTTGACACTATAGATTTTATGATGTCTTCTTCTTCCGCGAGATGTTTATTTTTAAGTGCATTTATGTACTTGTGTTTTAAAAATAAAAAAAATAATTTTAAAAAAAATAAAAACTTGTAATGATATCTTCACTTTTTCATATAGATAAAAGATGGAAAAGGGTCAATATTCTAAAGTTTATATTTTCTACATGTTTATGTATTGTTAAATAATTTTTCAATGCACATCAAATAATTGTCGCTAAAAAACCAATATTTTGAACCATATGACAAAAAAAAACAATTTTTCAATATAAATACAATGCAAAAAATACACTTTTATAGACTTTTTGTTGGAAAAACATGTTAAATAAACTATTTTTTTTGGAGAATCTTAACAAAAAAACTTAAGAAAATAACATTTTTATTGAATTTTATGTCGAAAAATAATAGCAATCACATGTTTTTTGCAAAAAATAAGGGTTGTTCTCATAAAATATCAAAGTCTAAACATTACAAGTAAAACTGATTAATAGTTCTAAAAAATAAGCTTTGTTTGCAAGCATAACTTAAACATTATCAACAATATCAACTAATACATCTTCAACATCATCTAGAACAACATTGATGGCTTCTTCCGCAACATTTTCTTCTTCATTTTGATCATTGTCGTCTTCTAATGGATCTTTCATGTCAGCAAATCTTCCAAAGTGTCCCTTTCCAATCATTCCATATAATGGTGGTTGAGGTTCCTTTGCTTTTTTTGCCACACTTGATTCATTAAAATCTCCTTTCCTCAAACCAACTTCTTGCTTCGCATCTGGAAGGAATTTAAGAGCGTTAATTCTTTGTTGAATAAATTTGCATTAAACTGGGTCTTTCTCAATGGCAATGTAATTTCTTCCTTTTAGTAGGCAACATGCTAGTGTTGTACCTAATCATCAAGCACAAAAAAAAATAAGTAAGAAAATTAATATGGAGACATAAAAAGTAAAAAAGACAATATTTAAATTTAAATTTGTATATAAAAACTTACCTGAACCTGAGAATAAATCCAAAACCCATTCTCCTTCATTTGAACATAGATCTATAAGATAGTTAATCAATGCTTGTGGTTTTTGATAAATGTTAACTATATCTCCTTTTGCATCTTTATCCCCATATGTTAGTTTTCTTACAACTGCATCATAAACCAATACTTGACTATGACTCTTCCCATCTACTCGATTCATAATAATATGCTTATAGCTATCGTCTTTTGTCCAACATTCAACATGGATGAACTCACAATCATTTATAATAGGCTGATCTTTGGAAGAAACAATATTTGACTTTTGCCTGTAACATAACATAGTAAAAGTTCAATTAAATTTTACATGAATACAAAAATTTAGGAGGAATCAAACATACAATTTCAAAATCTTACCATGTAAGTTGCATCCTTGAGTTTGCTTTACCCTTGAAGCTTGTTAATAACATTGGAAACTGTGTGTCTGAATGAAATGTCACAAATCACCAAAGTGGTGATGTTGTCACTTCTTGAAAACCTGTAACCACTTTACTAAAAGCTTGATAAGTATATGGTTCTCTATCATATTCAATGACTGGGAAATTAAAACCATGAGGAATATCTACAATAACTAGGCCATATTCCCTTTTAGGTATTAGTGATGCAATGTCTTCACAGTCACCTTGTATTATTTGATATTGGACACTGTCGAGCCCATTCCAAATGTAATGATTAAGAGTAGGATCAAGTTCAACATTCATAAGACGCTTCCTTATCATGTTCTCCATCTTAATTTTTTCAATAAAGCTTTTGAAAGTATCTGGTACTCCATTTCCATCCTTCTTCGACATCTTTAATGACACACACACACACACACACACACACACACATATATAAGTAATAAAATAAAAATAGTTTAAATATGAATAAAATGAATTTATAAATCAACATATCTTATTGAATGCAATATAAAACTCTTTTAGTGTTGATGTAGAACTTGCTTCTGGGTAGTTGCATACAACATCATCCCAACTATCTTCATTCAACATTTTAACCATGTGTTCTTGTATTTTCATAAAAATTTTCTGACTGAATAAATCAAGTTAAAAGCGTTAATATACTGACATGTATAACAAATTCTACCAACATCATTATGTTTTATTTAAAAGAAAATTATAATGAAAGAAAAATAAGAAATAATTCAAGAAACTTACTTTTTAAATTCTGCACACATTTCTTCCATTGATAATTCACCCGACTTCACACGGGCTAATACTGATTTGACTAATTTATCATCCTTCACACCTTGCATTGTTCTCCAAGGTGTGATAGTCATATCCTCTCGAAGCTGCTTCATTTCAGGACCCGCCTTACTATTGGTACATATTATGGGTTTACTCTTTCTAACCTTCTGATTTTTTATGGAAATATTCTCCCACCGATCAAAAATCTCATCAATCAAATCCCATACCTCCCCAGTTCTAAATGCCAACTGAAAAATGTTATCTGTGCCTCTGAAGAGATTTGTATTCAATTTTCCATATTTTGCTTTTTTTCATCAATTTGATAACCTGTTTCCATTAAACATTCCTTTCAAAATGCTACACTAACTTGTGTCTTATCCCCACCACATTTTTCTATGAATTCATTATGAATAAATCTGACCCTTTGGATGAAAGTCATTTTCATTCTGTACTCATTATCTACATTATGATCCCATGCCAATAACTTTGATTCCATTTCTGTTAAGCCAGCGTAAATGATGCATTTCACTGTTTGAAAAAGATAGTTATTGGGATATTCTGCAATCAATTGTCTCTTAGCATCTATTGAATGGTTCCCTCCAATTACATAATATTTATAATCAAAACATTTTGTCTTGTCAAATGCTTGTTTGTTGGGAACCTGACATGGATCGACAAGAACCACATAATCCACCACATGCACATATGGATTGAACTTGAACAATGTTTTCAGATTATGTAGATGTAGGTGATGGGCCTTTCTAATTTGATATTGAGATTGTCCTTCATCTGGGCCATAAAATTGGTTAACATTAAGCTCAAATGTTTGGCCACCAAGAATTAATTTATTCTTCCTCAACTCTTGTCGAATAACATTTTTTTTTGTTTTAATAATGCCATCCTCTAACTTAGCACCTGGTGTTATGATTTCTCTGCTTCCATGAGAGATTTTAGTTTGTTCTTCACTGCTGCTCACGACCTTTACAGGTTCACCAATATTTGATTTCCTAGTCTTATTGGATAACATATCAGTTTATTTAAAAACAAGCTCTCCTTCATGAGGTAAAAGAGAGACATCTTTGGCGATTTTTATTTTTGGTGTTTGATACGTTTTCTCCTTTTGCACAATAGTTCTAATCTCCTCCTCACTAATTCTATCATAATTTTCTGTTTCATGTTCGACACCTTCAAAAGAAACATGTTTAAGTTTACTAGATTGACCCACCTTAGTGACTCTTGGTTGATCCCCTCTTTGTACTATTGCAGTGTCACGAGCTATTGATCTTTGCTTCAATCTCTTTTCCTTTGCTTTGTCTTTGTGGAAAGTGTTGATCACATCCATAACATTTGGCACCAACATATAAATACCTTCAAACATGTTTGAAAGACTCGGAACAAAATCCTATGAAACAAAATAAAACATGTCAATGATCAATAATTTATAAAAAATTGAATTATCCTTACAATAATGCATAGAGGAAATAAAAATAAGCATACTTACAATGTTATTTGCAATGTTGCTTGATATTTCTTCAGAAAATTTTGAAGATATTTCATCTGTGTCATACTTGACGATTGATAGACAATATCTAACCTTCTCACGTTTCTGAGCCTTCCTTGCAAGAACATAAATAGTGTTTGTATTCGGGACCATACATATGTCTCGTACTCTTCCCATCACATCATATGGCTCATTTAAGTCAATCATACCACAAATCAGATAGATGTGTATATCAGCCTCCATTTCACTGTCTTCAAGATACCATGAGAAATCGGTTTTATCTATTTCCTCGGCGTTCCTCCAATCGGAAATAAGCTTTAATGAACATGGTGCCCCACTTGCTTGACTTTTATTAGTGTGTGCAACAATGTCCTTATTGCGTCCAACAATGTCCATAGTGCGTCCAGCTGCAACTTTAGATTTGGGAGTTGTATCCATAGTGCGTCGAGCTGCAGCTGTAGATTTGGGAGCTGCTGCCCTAGGTGTAGAAACATTCACAGAAATATTTTTTGATGCCATTTTCCTGATATATATATATATATATATATATATATATTAGTTAATGGAAAAATAATGCGGATAAAATAAATTTAATAAACAAAATTTATTTCTAAAACTAAATAGCTTGAAATTAAAGTAGTAAAATTAACTATAAAAATTTTCATTTAAAAACAAAATATTATAAATCATATGTATATATATCTATATAATATGTTTTGAATACATTTTATAAAAAATTTAAAAATGTGTTTAAATTGTATAAAACAATTTAAAAAAAATAAACTATTATTTTCAAACTTCAGTTTTTGTTTAATATTTAAAAAAAAATAAAAAATTACTAACTATTTATAACAAATGTTAAAATTAAATTTTATTTTTTTAAAGGCAATGATTTTATTAAAAAAATTAGAATATTTTAATATATTTTAAAATTTTAAGATTTAATTTTACATTACATAGCAATTGAATAAAAATAAACAAAATAAAATAAAAGAAAAATTTATTGTACTTTACATAGCAATTAAATAAAAAATTATAAACTTAAAATTAATATAAAAGTTTATAAATTTATATAATCTTTTAATATATTTGAAAATTACAAATTTCTATTTCACATTACATAGTAATTAAATAAAAATAAACAAAACAAAATAAAAGCAATTAAACAAAATAAAAGAAAAAATTAAAATTTTTATAATGTTGTTTTAATACTTAAATTAAAAAAATAAAATAAAAAAGAAATTTAAATATTTAAATGTTAAAAATAAATGTTATAATATTATATATATATTTTTATTTTTTTAATTGTATTGTTATATAGTTTTTTTTTTTAAAATTTAATGTATTGTTATATTAAAACAAATGTTATTTATTTATTTATTTATTATATTGTATTGTTTTTTTCTTTAATTATATAATGTTTAAAAACAAAACATAATTGTTATTTAGTAAATTAAATAATTATTATTTTTTTTAATTTTTAATTTTAATTTTATTTAATTTATATATATATATTTGTTATATTTTGATATTTTTAACAATTATTATATAACAATGTTTTTATTATATTATATAACAATTTTTTTTATTATTTTTGTATATAATAATGTTTTTATTAATTTTTAATTGTTTTATTAAAACAAATTAAAAAAAAAAATTTAAAAAACAAAATAAAAAAAAATTAAAAAAAAAACAAAAATTAAAAATTGTTTTATTAAAACAATTTAAAAAAAATTAAAAAAATTGCATGTGCCATAGCCGTAGAGCGCTCCCACGGGGAATCGGCCTCCCACCCAGTGGGGGCCCTAAGGCCGGTTGGGCAGCCCTCGTGGTGCCGCCCTCCGGCCTCCGGCGCTCCCGCAGGGCGCCGGAGGCCGGCGGGCGGCGCCACGTGGGCTGCCCAGTCGGCCTTAGGGCCCCCACTAGGCGGGAGGCCGATTCCTGGAATCGGCTTCCCACCCAGTGGGGGCCCTAAGGCCGGCTGGGCAGCCCCCGTGGTGCCGCCCGCTGGCCTCCGGTGCCCCGCAGGCGCAGTGTGTTGCGGGAATTGGCCTCCCCACCCAGCGGGGGCCTTGAGGCCGGCTGGGCAGCCCCTGTGGCGCCGCCCGTCAGCCTCCGGCACCTCGCGGGCGCGGTCTGCTGCTGCGGATGCGCTCTATGGCTACGACACATGCAAATTTTTTTTTTAAAATTTTTTAATTTTTTTGATATAATATAATTAATAAATAATTATTAAAACATTATTTAATAAAAAAAATTTGTTAAAAATATCAAAATATAACAAATATATTAAAAAAAAAACAATTTATTAAATAACAATTATGTTTTGTTTTTAAACATTATATAATTAAAAGAAAAAACAATACAATATAATAAAAAAATAAAAAAATATTTGTTTTAATATAACAATACAATAAATTAAAAAAAAAAAACTATATAACAATACAATTAAAAAAAAAAAAATATGATATATAACAAAACAATAAAGAAAAAAAATTGAAGGTTTAAAATTAAAAAGAATAAAACTAAGATTGAAAATTAAAAAAAAAGAAAAGAATATAAAATCAAAAACTTCTCAAAAAAAAAAAAAAAACATTTTAAATAATGAAACCACTGATATATTTATGATACAAATAAAAATAAAAATAAAAAATGTTATAATATTACTATTTTTTTTTTATGTTCATGGTCGTTTTATGGATTTTTCTGTCTAGATGAACCTATAAGTCTTAAAAAAGAAAAAAAATTCTAAATTATTGTCCTTAAAACCCTAAAAAAATTAGTTCTTTTTGCATTTTTTTCACTAAAAAAATATAAAAAAAATTATGGTTTTTGAACCTAAAAACCTTAAAAAAGTAGTTTTTGGACACAAAAAACTATAGAAAAATAGATTTTCCCCAAAATCGTATTTAAATTGACAGAATAGAAGGAAAACTAACCTTTGAAATGCAAAAAACTGCTGTCACCAATGCCAACACGACGCCTCCACAAAATTACGAATAGCAACACAATGCCTCCAATGCCAATGCAATGCCTTCACGAAGTTACCCATGCCAATGAAACACCTCCACAAAATTACCAATAGCAACACAACGCCTCCAATGCCAATGCAATGCCTCCACGAAGTTACCAATGCCAACACAACACCTGCAGAAACTTGCTCTAACAAATACCAGAAAACTTGATGTGATGTCATGAATAGAAACAATCATTCTTATTATATAGCGAATATTGTCTGATTGGTTTACTATTTAACGAATGTGGGATTAAAATTTCAAATTTAAAATATTTACATTTAGTTTATTATAGTTCATACTATAGTTAAAATACTTAATATTTGCATGTAGTTATCATAGTTAATATTTTATTTAATATTTACATGTATTGAATGTTGAATAATTCAAATATAATCTCAGATTAAAAATTAAAATATGAAATACTTACATGTAGTTAATTATAGTTAATATTATAGATAAAATAGTTAATATTTGCATTTAGTTATCATAGTTAATATTTACATGTACTCAATGTTTAAAATCATGAGATTAAATTTTAAAATCTAAAATATTTACATGTAGTTAATTATAGTTAATATTATAGTTTAAATAGTTAATATTTACATGTTGTTATTTTTGTAAATATTTACATGTAGTCAATCTTAAACCATTCAAATAAGAAAATTATTTTAGTTTCGAAGGCATGCATGAAAGGAATATTTTGTGGATATTTTGAATAGAAAGTGTAGTCAAATATTTGAAGACCAACAGTTTATTAATAAATTTTGAAATATATTTTAGATGAATATAACGTAAGTTTAAAATTTAAAATTTAAAATATTTACATGTAGTCATTATAGTTAATATTTGCATGTAGATATTATAGTAATATTATATTTAATACTTACATCTAGTCAATGTTAAATCATTGAAATAAAAACATTATTTTAGTTTGGAAGGCATCCATGATAGAAATATTTTGTGGATATTTTGAATATAAATATCAGTAAAATATTTCAACACAAACAGTTTATTAAAAAAAATGTTAAATACATTTTTTGACTAATATTTGTACCAAATATTTGAAATGAAAATTTTGGAGGGAAAGTTTTTCGCGAAATTTTTTGGGGGGGAATTTTGGAGGGAAATTTTTTCGCGAAATTTTTTGGAGGGAAAATTTGGAGGGAAATTTTCAGTCTTTAAGCTATATATTGTAAGTGGGAGAGGAATTTGTATCATTCAACCTATTCTTGTTGAAAGCCATGGTTTCTTCTGATAACGAAGTTTTTCTTTCTAGAACATCAACATCTTCGTCACACAACAACTCTATTCAGAGTGATGAATATAACGGGAGTTCGTTCACCATGAATAGAGAGTCAAAAAATCGACTTGGTCGTTATCCTAAAGATGATGAGAAAAAAATTGATGAGGTGCAGCAAAATGAAATTTCTGTAAATCGAGCGCCAGTTATACCACTTACTCTTAATCCTAAGGATTATGAAAGCAACAGTGATGAAGGGCATGATGAAGAATTTCCAGAGTCAAAAGTTTCACTTTGTCCTAATCCCAAGGATTATGAGGACACCATTGATGAAGAGGGAGATGAAGAATATCCACTTCAACTTAATCCTAAGGATTATGCGAGAACAACAAATGAAGAGGGGAATGAAGAATCTGTAGAGTCAAAATATCCACTCTGTCCTAATCCTGAGGAGTATGCCAGCACCACTGATGAAAAGGGGGATGTAAAATTTCCCGAGTCAAAATATCAAATTCGTCCTAATCGTAAGGATTATGCGAGCACCACTGATGAAGAGGGGAATGATAATGTTTCAGAGTCAAAACATCCACTTCGTCCCAATCCTAAGGATTATGCTAGCACCACTGATGAAGAGGGAAATGAAAAATTTATAGCGTCAAAATATCCACTCCGTCCTAATCCTAAGGATTATGCAAGCACCACTGATGAAGAGGGGGACGAAAAAATTCCAGAGTCAAAATTTCCACTTCGTCTTAATCCTAAGGATTATGTCAGCACCACAGATGAAGAGGGGAATGAAGAATTTGTAGAGTCAAAATATGCACTTCGTCCTAATCCTAAGGATTATGTCAGCACCACTGAGGAAGAGGGGAATGAAGAATTTGCAGCGTCAAAATATCCACTTCGTCCTAATCCTAAGGATTATTCCAGCACCACTGATGAAGATGGGGATGAATTTCCAAAGCTAAAATTTTCACTTCATCCTAATCATAATGATTATAATTTAAACATTGATGAAGGGGGGGATGAAGAGTTTCCAATAAATATAGATTCAAGGCATTAACTTATTCCTAATCCTAAGGACTATGAGAGCTTCAGTGAGGAAGGGGAGGGGCAGGATGAAGAAATTCTAGTGAATACAAATTCAAAGCTTCCACTTATGCCTAATCCCAAGGATTATGAGAGCACCACTGAGGAAGGGGAGGATGAAGAGTTTCTTGCAAATGATAATTTTAGAGGCACAAATCTGAATATTGCATTTTCTCCAAGTGACCATTTCAAGGATACTCATGGTGATGAAGAATTGAATCCTCCCGGGGAAGAATTTGAAAGCATGGGTCAAGATGGTGAAGAATTTCTTTTGAGTCAGGGTTACAAAAGTGTCGATGATTCTTGTGAAATGTTTTCTTCAACTGATGATGGTAAAGAAAATTTTCCAGGCAATGATGTTGATGAATTTCTTAACTATGTTGAGGATGATGATAGTGGGGATAATATTCCTCCTAATGGTGATGAAACTACTTTTACAAAGGATGATGGAATGATGAAGCCGTTGAAAGCAAATATTGCAACTAGGAGTAGGAGTAGACCTTTTCATATCAATCCAAAGCATTCCAGTTATACAAGGGCGAGGACAAAATATCTCACAAAAAGAAGTTCTGTCATTCATTTGATTTCAAGTGAATGTTGTCGAAGGGATTGCTTGAAAAATATGGATTTCAAATTTGTTTTGGAGAAAAGGAAAACATATATGTCAATGAATAAAAGCATGCAAAATTCATATTTAGTGGGTTGCATGCAATCTACACTAGCAGGTTATGATTATCATATTGGGAATATATTGCTTTGCAGAAAGGCATTCAAAATGTTGCATTCAATTGGTAATTGTCATTTGTCAAGAATCCAGGATAGATTGGAAAGGGATCCCACATATTATTCAAAAGCACATTATAAACGGGAGGTGGGGCCGTTTGCAAATACTACTAAGACATGGATGAAAGACTTATTTTCAAATCATGGAGAGTGTATGCCAAATAAAGACACAATACATATTCCAGATAATTTCTCGAGACGAGAAATATTCATGTTATACAAATATTATGCAGAAGCTGTTGAAGGAATTGGTAATTTTATTACATATTCTTATTTTACAAGGATATGGAAAACTAAATTCAACAATGTTCGTATTCCTAAGAAGACAAGGATGGGGATTTGCAGCACATGTGCTTCTCTTAAAGAAAAAAGAGATAAATGTCAAGGGGCAGAAAGAGGTATGTGTTCAAAACATTCTTTTTTAAAATTTGATACTTATCAACTATGAAAATATATTTATTCATATGTTTCTTTTATTTTATGTACAGATTCCATTGTCAAAGAACTTCAAGACCATCGCAATTAGCAAACAAGTGAAAGGCAAAAGTTGTATAAACATCGAAAGAAGTGTTATGATCATCCAAATAAATATCTGGGATTGATAATTGATGGTATGGACCAAAAGAAAACACTTTTTCCACATTTTGTCCGCACGCCAAAAAAATTACAGGAGGAAAATTTCATTCAGTTTCACTTGGTTGGTTGTATGGTATTTAATGAGAAGATGTTTCCAAGATTTTTCTTCACAACTCCAAATATTCACAATGATGCAAATATGACCATAACTATAATCCATGATGTGGTTACTCATTGGTCTGGGATTCTTCCTGAAGTTTTGTATTTACAATTAGACAACACAAGTCGTGAGAACAAAAATCAAGTTCTTTTTGGGTATCTAAACATGCTCGTTGAATTGGGGATTTTAAAAAAGATAAAGGTTGGTTTCCTTCTTGTTAGGCATACTCATGATCATATTGATCAAATGTTCAGTCGTTTTTCAGTAACATTGAGGAGGAAAGGTGTTGGGAGCCTGCCATCATTAATTGAATGTATTAAGAAATCATACATTCTAGAGCCTGTTTTTCATGTGTTGGAAGAAACTATTGACATGCGAAGGTTTATTTTTGGATCGCATGGTGAGGAGAAATGCATTGAACAAATTAACGACATTAGCTTCCAGCATCAATTTCGTATCAAAAAAATTGATGGGATAACACTTATATGGGGCAAGAAGTATTCAACTATTGAAGAATGGGGACCATCATCGGGTTTAGCATTTTTGAAGTTCATTCCAGAGCGTCCAATGTTTTCATCAAAGATATTGTTATTACAGTCAGTTTCTGAACTCCATAATGCACGAAGGCAAAAGAGAGACATAAATTATTCTGAATGTCTAGAGGAAATTAAAAGATGTATTAGAGATACATATGAGTACTTCGATATTGCTGATTCAGTTTGGTGGGAGTCTTTTTTCAGTAATCAAAGTGATATGATTTCAAGATCAATAAATGGGGATACGCTTTTGAAGACTCCTTTTTTTTTTGCCACAAAATATGCCAAATGAACATGAACATTAGGAAACACACAATGTTGAACAACAATAGCCTCAAGCTATTATTAATTCCCCACAGGTAGAGGAAAGAGAAATCTATATTGGTTCTAGAAGATCACGTGCACAACATGAAGCCATGGAAGACCTTTACAGGGGTTTTGTGCAGGATCTTAAGGAGGGTTGCATGATAGCAGTGTTAGCAGATGAAGATCCAATTGGCTATCCATTCTGGATTTCCAAGGTTATAAAAGTCATTAATGAAAATGAAAAGATTACAGCTGTTGATGTACATTGGTATGCCACAAGTACCCACCCTTTCAATGGTGTGTACAAGCCAGAGATGGTAGTGGAAAAAAGAATTGGCAGAAAGAGAAAAAGAAAGGGCACAAATATAAATAGTTGTCGCACAGATGTCTTAAAATTGGAGGATTTTGACATACTTGTGTATGACTTCAATTTGAAAAAGAGAGGAACTCTTCGATTGTAGACCATAAATATTTTTAAGAAATTGCTACCAGAACAATTACTGTTGAGATGGGACTCTGCAAAATGTAGACGTAGATCTACAAGAATTTTGAACTCTAAAATGGTGGGCATGCATGTTGACTCAGATGGAGCACTAGTTGATGAAAGAGAAGAATATGGATCATCTTCATCTGCATCGAGCCATTCATCTGAAGATGTAGGTTATGATGGTGTGCCAGAACCTATGGTTGATTTTGAATAACTATCTAAGACACTTCTATGTAATTGATGTTTGCATGGTAACTTGAAATAAAATTTTTGACTTCCATCTCATTTTTCATGAAGTTATGAGACATTTCTATGTTTGTTGGATTATATGTTTTAATTATGAAGAATTCATCTCTTTAGAATATCGACAATGCAACAATGAATTACAAAAATAATTTATGTTATATTCAATGTACCAATGTTGATATTTTAATTATAAGTAAAATATAAAATAAAAACTAATGTTGAATTTTAGATTATGCAGTGATATTACCATGATATTATGTATTGTTACCATTTGATATAAGATACTTTTAAAATTTTTAATAATTATATGCGTCATTGAAAGGGAACACTTTGTTTTGATGCTTGATTTTTAGGTTTTGGTTGAAATTACATTTAAATTTGTCTTATGCTAAGATTTGAAAAAAGATAAGTTTTTATCCTTTAAAATTAAAATTACTCTTACTTGTTTATGTTCAATGATAATTTTTTCATTTACTTGTTCATTTTTTAAAATTGTTTAAGTCTTATAATTTCTCCATAATTTCATTGTTCAAGTATGTTGAAAACTTAAGATTAAAAAACTTTAGATTTACAACTTGTCATTAAGGTTTTTATGCGCTACCAAATTTTATCTTTAATGTTATGGTTGACAATAATTACAATTTTGGGGTTGTTTAGAGTCAAGATATTTTATGTTTAACAACATGGATGAAAATTGTTCGAAATGATAAGCCCTTCAGACATGTATTTGTTTATCTTTAACATCATCTATAAAAAATGTTTGAAATTTATGATTTTAAAAAATGTCCTAATATGTTGTCTTTAATTCCATTGTTACAAGTGTCAAAATTATGACACAATTTTTTTTTTGTTATTCCAGCATCAACTGGTTTTGTTTTGAGGGTGTTTTTTCAATCCTTTTTTCAACAAACAATTTTGTTTTTAGCATAATTTTATAAAATGTTGAAATTTGACCTTCAAAAAAAACCAAGTGCGTTCTGGAAGACACACTTTTTGTTTTTGGGGTGTTTTTTCATGTTTTTTGAGACTTTTTGGGCTAGAGTTCCCGTTTTGAGGTCAGGTTACCTATTTCATCGGTAACAATGTTTTTTACAAATTTTGATCTAACGATCTTTCATGGAAGATCAACTATCATCTATATTTGGTTGTGATTGTGTGTTGGGATAAGAGATCAGATGTGGACGTGATATATTTCTCAAGTGGAGTGCAAGATCTGCATTGAGCTCAAAACCCTTCCCCAACCTCAGAGGAGGCCATGTGTGATCTCATTTATTTATAGCATAGAACTGGTTGTATGCTGCATGGTTGATCATTCAATATCGAGATTTATTTATTGTTTCATTGGTCTTTTTTTCTTCTATCTGGTGATATGATCGGATACGAGATCGTCGAGCAACAAATCCTTGAAAATTTATATAGAACTAGTGGTTTAAATGTCAGTTTTGCTGCATCTAAATTTTCAAGGAGCTATTTATCTGTGATCTTGTGTCTGGTCAGATCACCAGACAGAAGAAAGAAATACCAATAAAACAATAGGAAATCCCAATCTCGAATGACCAATCATGAAGCAAGCAACTGGTTCTATGCTATAAATAAATGAGATCGCATTTGGCCTCCTCACAAGTTGGGGAAGGGTTTTGATCTCGATATAGATCTTGCGCTCCACTCGAGTGATCTATCACGTCCACACCTAATCTCTTATCCTTGCACACAATTAAAACTGAACAGAGATGATAGGTGATATTCCTTGGAAGATCGTTGGATCAAAAGCAATAGAATAAACCATAAAATAGGCTGAAAACACATTCACATAAGGGAAGGAATATAAATTTCCATTGATCATAAAAGAAATTACAATGCTTATACCTTTCGCCTCAAAGCTTCCTCTCCTCCAACTTGTAGGATGGTTTCCTCTCCCAGTACAAGAGAGCTCTCGCCCTATAGTTTGGATACTTCCTCCACACCCTTTCCTCTTGGTGAGATTATAAAGGCTCATTCTATCCTTTAGGAGAATGTATATAGACACCTAGGGGCTTGAGAAGTTAGGAAAATTCTATAATATTGGACCCTTAGCCAACTCATACACAAGTGGGTCAAGTTGATCTCATTGGGAATTATAAAACTCTAGAAAACTTTTTCACAATTATGAGCTTTTATCATTTATCTCAATTATGAAATAATTATTATCTCATAATTATAATATTTTGGAAAAATACTTATGATAAATTGCTCAATTATGTACTTTCACCCTTTTAGCATGGGATAAATCTCACACAAGTAAAAGAAAAGGTGAAAAGGGATGCATTTTAGCCAAACAACTGAGGTAAGTTGATATTGGGTTTCTCTTACTATAATGGAGTGGAAAATAGGGTTATAACACCATTTAACTCTGAGGATGATGTCACAACCTCCCATTTCAATGGAAAAAATGTTGGATTTAAGGTGATAGTCCCCCATTTGGAGCTTAATGTTCTCACAATGCCCTTCACATTTCATGGTCCCCCCATTAACTATGAGGATTTGAAAAGTAGATACTTCCCTAAAAAAAAAATGAACAACCTCCACTACCCATTTATGGACAAAATTATGTGTGTTTCCACTTTCAGTCAACACGACCACTGGTCTATGCTTAATAAAGCCTCTTATCTTGAGTGTTTATGGAGAAGAAATTATTGTTTTGTGCATGGAGTGAGATAATCGGTTCTTCTGATGTTTTTGGTGTATCTGCTACTTCTTCAGTGCCCATTTTAGGTTTTGATTCCTCCTTCCCAAAAAATTAAGTTTTGGGTTATTTTTAGTCACGTAAATCTGAAAGAAATTTCGTTCCTTGCACTTGTGTCCTGGTGAATATTTCTCATCACAAAAGTAACACAATCCTTGTCTTCTCCTATCGATCATTTCAACTGGTGATACCTTTTGAACCTTAAGGGTTTGGGTGAGGCCATTAGCAGGGTTTGGACGTGCCCTTGATGGGAATGACACAAGACATGATTGCACATTAATAATGGATTTTGCATCTAAATCTTTGTGGAAAGCGTCCAACCAAGTAGCGGGTTTATGCATTCAAATATGTGTATGGATGGATTCCTTGCGGCCAGTGATGAAACATTCCATATA
Source organism: Pinus albicaulis (assembly GCA_034641835.2). Classification (NCBI taxonomy): domain Eukaryota; kingdom Viridiplantae; phylum Streptophyta; class Pinopsida; order Pinales; family Pinaceae; genus Pinus; species Pinus albicaulis. The sequence continues at coordinate 1,559,398,679 of CM076581.1, forward strand.
AAAGTCATCCCCTAGTCCCTCGGTATGAATGGAAATTCGTTAAAATGCTGTGATGAATTCTCGTATCATACCAGTTTGTTTGAATTTAATGATGCGACCCAGAAAGTGAGTGTCCATGTCAAAGCAAGCACAAATGGCTTTAGAGAACATGTTCCAAGATGGATTTCCAACGTAGAATTTATGATGCAATTTCCACCACTACTAACATTCTTAGTCTAAGTGTAGGGATCCTAGATGTAGTTGGTATTGTCATCCTAGATGTTATCGAGTTAGAAATATTTTTCCATTTGTGGCACCCACATGGTCGGGTTGGAATCATCAAATTTGTGCATGTAAAGCTTGGGTGCCTTATTGCTAGAATAATGGTGACCTCTAATGAAATTCTGAGACCCCCCATATCTAAGGTGGCCAGATGATCCTTCCATGTGGATGTCTTCATTTTTTCCATCCTTGAGGGGTGTTTTATCCGTAAGGTTCCTCTCTATGGAGTCTAGGCGTGAAGAGTCAAGGCCTTTGTAACTACTTCTAGGATTGAGGTGGCGAGGTTATCTTATATGGAAGCCACCATTTTCTAGAGGTTTTCTATAGTTTGAGGTATCTTAGCCACCATAAAATTGTTGGGTCAAAATTTTTGGCTTATTTAAAATTAATATGATTGCAATGAGGGGTTTTAAAAAAACCACTGACATTGTGGTGGAAATTTGAAATGGTCACAACTCGAGAAATATAGCTCAAAATTTTTATTATAACCTATTGTTGGAAATGGAATGGTCACTATGAATTTTCCAATGAAATTGTAATCATAATCTGGGCATCCTGTTACTTAGATATGCATTGCAAAATTTCTGTCCATCACAACAATTTCTGAAAATAACTGATTTTAAATTAGATATATCTCCTCCATCCGAACTCCAATTTAGATGATATATATATATTTTAAATTGGTTATTTTCTCAAGAGGAATTCATATTTACAATTACTTTTCTGAATAGTATACACCAAAATCTCCAGAAATTGACCTGCAAACTGCCACCCATTATTTTCCATCACAATTCTTTTTGAATTTTTTTTTTATTTTAAATCAACGAGATTTCCTCCATCCAAACTCTGATTTAGATGATTTTTTTTGAATTGGTTATTTTATCGAGGGGAATTAAAATATGAAATTAGTTTCTAAAAATATTTCACCAAAATCTCCAAAAATTTACCTGAAAACCATCGCTCTTTATTTTGTGTCACCCAACTGAGCAATATTGTGGTGACAGAAAACACAAATTCTTGATATTGGAAAATGTGTAGGGAATTGGTGGAAAATCAACAACAAGTGAGGGAAATATGGTAGTAAAGGAGTGTAGCTACAAATCACGATATATTGCATGGGTCTAATAATAGTACTTTTCCCAATCTTTCAGAGTACTAACTAAGCAGGCTAGAACTTGCCCTTAGTCGTACTACTCAAATACCCTGAAATATGCAAGTAATCTCATATATATCAACAAGACAAGCACAAACTTATCTAAGGTTGGTTTCAAGGTAACCTTGGTGGGCTTCCAATATGCCGTAGTTATGTTAAATATTCGTTTGTATATAGGTGTCTTCTAATGCACTACTACTTGAAGGGGTACCGACAAGGGTTACAAGGGAGTCCAACAGACGTGACCACCTCTTGTATTTCATGCGTGTATGCTTTCCCAACCACAATTTGATGCACATAATGACAAAAATTTTTAGTTTAAATGTGCTAGAACATGTCTCTAGCCTAATTTTCTTTTGCTAAGATTAGTGGTGTGGTTGGTACGAAAAAGAGCTCTGATACCACTTGTAATGAGCTTAACTTGCAGAAAATATCAAAGAGATAAAAAACACCAGATAAATAATTCCAAAGATTGAGAAAAATGGAAATAATATATTATGAGAAATAGGAAATAATGTTCATGTAACATCCTTGGTGAAAATTCCGTGTAATAAAAGTTAATAAAGGAAAAAATAATAACCACGGTTGATGGGACACTTATTCCACGCCGAATGTTAGGCAAAAACATCCTAGTGGGTGTTCATTCAGTTCATTATGGCTAAAGGGAATTCGGAAAGGCAATGGAAAAGGATTTAGAAAGGCACGAGGCATTAATTTGCATTTTATTTATGAAAATAATGGAAATACGAGAAAAGGAAGGTGAAAGGTCACAAGTTGCATGTGAGGAGGAAAGTGAAGGAAAATAATGGAAAATGAAGAAAATATAGGCCTCATTAATAAAAAGACCTATGAGGATCAGTTGGTAACCTTTTTTCAGTTTAGTTTTAGAGCTCTCAAATTATTCTCTCTCTCTCTCACTCTTGGACACGATTTTTCTTGGAGCACTTTGGCATTGGTGCAAGAAAGGAAATAAAGTAAGGAGGAGGAATTAAGCAAGGAGGAGCAGGAATCAAGCAGCTAAAACAAGATTCTTGGTAGGTATTGATTTGCATGTGTGTTTTCCTTGCTATATATGGCATGGATGGTATTGCATGTGGTTATTTTTTGTCACGGCATGGGTTTTTCCAAGTGTGACATTGTTTTCAGCCTAGCCTTTCCATTTCCGTGTTGCCTCGATGAGATGGGTTTCTCATAATTCGGTTGATCTGGATTGACAGATGGATTCAAATTTGAGTGGGGTGGATCTCCAAAATGATAAACACATGGCCAAGTGGTCCCTGAACCAGACTATGGATCATGGTAAAAACATTGTCATAATAACCTCTGAATGTAATGTTCCAAATTTTTATGGAACATTACTTTTTTTTAATGTTATATAGGATATGAATAAAATGGGTAGGAGACCCATTCTTTGCATGATTATAGAATAAAAATCCTCTAAGTATGAAAGAGGATCATGTTTGGGTTGGAATTCACACCTCCATGTGTGAAAGGAGGTTTTTACATGAAGGCTAGGCCAAGGTGGACCGAGTCAAACTGCGTTGGCATGAGTTTGAAAGAAAAAAAGTGGGACAACGTAGGAGGGAAGCTACTAGAGGAAGGAAAACCTAACTTGAGGTAAGGTCCATGGAGGGAGGCTCAATTTTTTAAAATAAGGGCAAGGCAGCCATTGTGGACATGATTGATCATTTTACATTTGAGTCTTAGAGACTTGTTGCTGCCTCTTGCTGTTCAACAGAGCTGCAGTGCCTTAGGGCACGAGGGAGTCCTGTTTAGGATTTCCTCTCCTTCTTGAGGATATCTTGAAGGATTGCACTCCATTCCCCATATTCAAACATTCAGGCCATAGCTTCATCCATCTACATCAGCGCAGTTTCTGTAGCAGACATTGTGCAGTGTTGCCGGGGAGGTTTCTACAACACCATTCTTAGCTAGTTTTCAGAGGAGGGAGGTTCCATCCTTTGGGAGATCAGAAAAGGTGGTTATTGAGCATATCCAACCATATTTGGAATCAGGCCAACCACATTCCATCATTGGCAGTGCAGTCCCTTCAATAGACAACGTTATTCAGAGAGAGGATTTGTTGTGAGGGATTGACAGTCACTAAGAGGGGAAGTCTTGGGTGAAAGGATCAGCCTTTCACTTCAGATTTTCATTGGAGAGGGGTTCTTCATTTTTTTCAGCTATTTCAGCCTTCTCCATCCATTTCTAGCTCTTGAGTTGCAGCTTCTACTGCAACTCCGACATTTTGTATATTCACCATTTTTGCATAGATTTCAGCTAATCCTCTTAAAGGATTGTTGTATTGTATTTTCAGGGGTTGAGATCTTGCTCCCCCATTTTATTTGATCCTATCATTGTCATATCATTTTATTTTCATTATTTATGCAGCAGTCCCTCATGTAACTGCGCAGTCATGGCCTAGGGCTTGCTATATATAGCAGTGTTTCTCATATTTTCATGTACAGTTTTCTTGAGGCTTCTTGTGCCTTGCTTGAGTGATCATTTCCTCAAGAAGTTGTATATTTTATGCTGCTATGTTCTAATATGATGGCCATTGGATTCTCCAGCATTTCATGTGTATATGTATCACTGCTATTTCCTTTCGATGTATTTGTTATTGCTGTAGCTGCAATGTTGGGGTTATCTTAAGGGATTCCCAATCTTGTTGTTTTTCCCTCTTGGGAATATTATCCCTTGACAACACTCTATAGACAGAGTCTGCTAGTGGGCCAGGTAGCCTCTGGAGCTCATCATTCTTTATGAAGGTGACAAATCCAGTAAATTCCCCTACAGTCTATCTCTGGAATAGATTTTCTTTGTCGATTGATAATGTTTCTGAAACAGAACATTACAGTGGTATCAGAGCATCGAACTTGGCATAGCTTGCGAGTTCGATTTCAGAGGAGAATAATGAAGAAGATGAGCCTGATCTCATCTATTTTTGGAATAAAGAAGATACTCCCTGAGGAGGAGGAGAAGAAAAGGGGAGAATAGGAAGGTCCATGCACTTCCTATTCTCTTGAGGACCAGCATGGGGGATTATTGGATTTTCAGATCTTAAGCAAGTACCTGGGTGACTATAAACCCCATTATGCAGCATTTAGGGGAGCTACAACGTTCCCACAGTCTATTCAACAGATGGAGGAGAAAATGCCCTGTGAAAAAGGGGAAATCAGAGGCAATAGGCTTCTATTGTCTACATTTGATGGGATTACTTCAGCTAGAGCTTGGGTGAAGAAGCTGGAGGCATTTTTATTGCTGCATCCAGTGGTAGAAAGGGAAGCAATGGATATTACAACACTGCACTTGGAGGAGCAGCCTTCAACATCCATGGATGGGGTAGCCATTGCATGGGAAGGAGAAGCCTTTTCAGCCACACAAAGTCATCCCAAGACCCACCAAGGTATGAGCAAAGTTCCACATTTTAATTCAGCAATTAATCTTAAGGATGGTGGAATTTCATATGAAGAGGTCCAAGGATCAAATCACATGGCCACTTTAGGGCCTCATGATTGCATGTGCTGTGCAAAGGGTTAAAGGAGAAGATGAGCCCTCATCCTCAAACACCTTTGATGATTTTCATTCAGCCTTTAAGGTGGGAGTGTGAACTTTGGAGGATGAAGTGAACCATGACACCTCCATGGAGAATCATGAAAAAAATTGTGAATCGGAGGAAGAGACAGCTGTTACACCATTGAAGGGATTAGCAGCGCTGTTGAACATGGGTGGAGAGGAGACATCACCTCCATCAAATTTGGATCCTCATAGGTCCAACATAGTCATGGGAGAGAGGCCTTTCCTAAGATGTCTCCAAGGAGCTGCATTTCAAACTCTCATGAAATGCAAAAAGCAAGAATTGGTTTGGGAGGATGGTAGCCCTCATGGGAAGAGTACCAAAGAAGAGAAGAAGTGGCAGGGTGTTTAAATCATTGGGTAGCAAGGAGGAGGGATAAATATTTCTGATATAACCTATATATCAGTCATGATACCTTCATCACATGAGTCATATGACGTGAGCATGAGGAGGCAACAAGCACTTGAGTTGCTTGGGATTGATGGGAGAGATCACAAGCAGATTTGCTCTCATCTGATTGATGGTGTTGCAGGAGTAGAGGAGGGCGCTCTCATAGTGAAAGGGGATCAATCCTTATCTGGGATTGATTGGGAGGCAATTCCCACTTGGGAGAAGCTTCGTATTTTTAGCAGCACCACCAGGAGTGTCCTTGACAAAGAGCATGTCAAGAGACAAGGATTGGCACGGGCAGGAGCCTTTTTGCATGAGATCACAACGCTGTCATTTGGGAGGAGGATCACATGCATAGATCCATATATCATCTCAATTATATCCTATGGTAAGAGTCTTGTGTGTACATTTTCTGATTTACATACTCTTATCATTATGATGTAGTGCAGGGCTTCTCAAAGGGGCAGATTTTTCATGTTGCTCCATGAGCAAAATTGGGCCAAACCATGTGATGGAGAAAACCATATTTTATATGGCCTTGGGAAAGTTTTACGTTCCACGTATGTTCAGCATTTATATTCAGCAACTTACCATGCATTATTAGATGCAAGGACATACATTATTATTCATGAGCTGAAAAACAACTTGCCATATCACTTCTCAAAGCAGCAGTTTGGGAAACTGTGCCGTGACCACTTGGGAGACTGTTGGTACATATTTGTACAACATGAAACCTTCAGTAATTCCCTCATTTTATTGCTGATTATGGTCTACTTGGCTGATCTTGCTATTATCTCAGTGGAGGACATGATTAGAGGAGAGACACATGGGATGAATGTGTCCTTGATGAGGGAGGACTCCCATATTTTCTGCAATACATGTTCTAAGAGGAACATGAGAGGAGGCATGGATACAACCACATATTTGCTTACTTGTGGGGTAATCCATGATCTTGGTAATGTTATCCATCCATTGTATGCACATGGGTAGGTATTTTACCCTATGTTTATGATTTACTCATCTATTTACTATTTAGTAGTAGATGTGATATTTGTTGTGCAATACTTGCCATGTTATTTTCTGCAGCTACAGTGGATGAGGTTGCATTATAACCCTATGAGGAATTGTTTGAATTTTGATGCACATGGTATATCATACAGCAAACATGTCATGGGGGTATTCTATGGTGATATTGTCCTATTCATCATAGATGACATGTCTTGGGCCAGCCGGATTATCATTGTTGGAGGAGAGATTCTTGGGGATTACTCTTCATTTTTCCATTTGAGGGCAATAAATTTGCAGCTCATGATCAATACATACTATGCACCTATCATAAGTGTAGAGGAGGACAGCAAGGGGTAGGCTATGAAGCTTTCCATGATTATATTTCAGCCCACCTTCATTCCTGGAGCTCAAGGTGGAGGGAGATTTTCCATGAGTTGCCTTGTTGGAAGGCAACTTATTTTTTTTATGATTGGTGGCTTGGGAATGAGAGATTCATATGGGGATGATAAGTCCCATTATATATCAGATCTCATGCCTCAAGGAGGCCCTTATATAGCTCTTTGTTCCTTCATGGATAGTTGTTTCTACATGATATCTATTTGGGAATGTTCACCCCAAGGCTAGATTGCATATGTTGGAGGGACAGTTTGGAGACTTGATTGCTGATATGGCATAATTTTCTTGAGAAGATCATAACATAAGGATGCTACAAGAGGAAGGGTAGAAAGAAACTCAGTCCATACTTGCAATTTCTTGAGGGCAAGCAATATTTTGAGAGGGAAGGACTGTAATGTTCCAAATTTTTATGGAACATTAATTTTTGTTAATTTTATATAGGAGATGAATAAAATGGGTAGGAGACCCATTCTTTGCATGATTAGAGAATAAAAATCCTCTAAGTATGAAAGATGATCATGTTTGGGTTGGAATTCACACCTCCATGTGTGAAATGAGGTTTTTGCATGAAGGCTAGGCCAAGGTGGACCAAGTCAAACTGCGCTGGCATGAGTTGGAAAGAAAAAAAGTGGGACAACGTAGGAGGGAAGATTCTAGAGGAAGGAAATCCTAATTAGAGGTAGGGTCTATGGAGGGAGGCTCAATTGTTTAAAAGAAGGGCAAGGCAGCCATTGTGGACATGATTGATCATTTTATGTTTGAGTCTTAGAGACTTGTTGCTGCCTCTTGCTGTTCAGCAAAGATGCAGTGCCTTAGGGTACGAGGGAGTCATGTTTAGGATTTCCTCTCCTTCTTGAGGATCTATTTAAGGATTGCACTCCATTCCCCATATTCAGGCATTCATGCCATAGCTTTATCCATCTACATTAGCGCAGTTTCTGTAGCAGACATTGTGCAGTGTTGCTGGGTGTTGCTAGGGAGGTTTCTACAACACCGTCCTTAGCTAGTTTTCAGAGGAGGGAGGTTCCATCCTTTGGGAGATCAGAAAAGGTGGTTATTGAGCATATCCCACCATCTTTGGCATCAGGCCAACCACATTCCATCATTGGCAGCGCAGTCCCTTCAATAGACAACTTTATTCAGAGAGAGGATTTGCTGTGAGGGATTGACAGTCACTGAGAGGGGAAGTCTTGGGTGAAAGGATCAACCTTTCACTTCAGATTTTAATTGGATATGGGTTCTTCATTTGTTGCATCTATTTCAACCTTCTCCATCCATTTCCAGGTTTTCAGTTGCAGCTACTACTGCAACTCCGAAATTTTGTATATTCACCATTTTTGTATAGATTTTACCCAATCCTCTTAAAGGATTGCTGTATTGTATTTTCAGGGGTTGAGATCTTGCTCCCCCATTTTATTTGAGCCTATCATTGTCATATCATTGTATTTTCATTATTTATGCAGCAATCCCTCATGTAACTGTTGGAAATGTTGTCATTGATGGCAAAGGAGATGGCAAAGGAGGAACACCTAAAACAGCAACAAGGTAGCAGAGAGAGCATAAGACAAGTAGCTGAGGTAGCAGAGAGGAGGCAGAGGCTGCATAGAAGGAAAAAAGGCAACAAGAGACAGATGAGGTGGTGCTGCAGAGTAGTGAGGACAGTAGAAGAGGGCCATTTAATAGTAGAACTAGAGAGACAGAGCAGTGAAGTTGAAAGGGCCTGAAGGAGTTTGATTGAACATGTTATGAAGAATGGAATGCTGGGAGGTATTAAAAATTTGATTGTGGAAAGGCCATCCCATTGAAGATTAGGCCAGAGACAGAGATTTTGTAAGTAAATTCATCTTTATGAAAGAATTTGCTTTGAAATTGGATGCGAGATGTGTCCTATTTGCTTTATTCCTGTAAAAATATACTTGGTTTGACAAGTACATACTACACTATGAGGAGAGGAATAAATATTAATAAATGTCGATATTGTATCTATTGATTAATCGGTTAGAAGAAAGAAGTGAGAGGTTATTCGCACTGGAGGAATTGACAATCCTGCAAAATCACTGGTATTAGTTAAATCCAATTCGAATACACGGCCTTGGTTAAAGATTGGAACGAGGATACATTTGGACGCAGAGTCTATGCAATGATGAAGTAGAAAGCGAGGCTGAAAGGAGCATGAACCCGTGGACAGTCAGAATGGTTACAAGTCGCAGAGGTATTAGACATCAAAGCAATGGAGAAAGTGGAGAGGATCTTATTGAGCAGATCGTTTCTATGAATGGGTAGCAGAGGAAACATTGAATAAAATCGAAATCGGAATTGTGAACAGAAGCGGAACCACGAGCGGAGTGAACAGTAAAGGCGGGTTTCCAGTTTTCATCGCACTGCCTTCGTCGGGCAAGTGGTATTCAAGATTTCGGAGCGATTCCATACACTGTTTGACACGTGGCCTCAAGTGATTTTAGAAAACCACTCTCATCGCGCATTATGGTTTGTGTGTTTAAGGCAAGCGATATTTGTTGGATCAGCTGAAGCAGCGCGACGGGCTTATAACCGTTGGATCGTGATCAAAGTTACACAGAGGTATGTTAAATGCTGGGACCCGAACATTATAAAGGTTAGTGCTGGGACTTAATCTACACCAAGGTTTATTTATAGGCTTTAACATTTGAGTTAGGAAGGATGTATATATATATATATGTGTGTGTGTGTGTGTGTGTGTGTGTGTGTGTGGATACATTACGCCTAATGAAAAGGCCGAGGTTATTATCGCCGGAAGTTAGGTTTAATCAAAGTTGAAGTTTATATTCCAAGGCATGGATCATTATGATAAATGGAATGGACATAAGAGCTTTTATTAACCTTGTGGGACACGTATGAATCGCATCGGAGAAAAACTTGGCAGTGGAGCATGATAATAGAAGTTGCGATTGCGATTGAGTTTTGGACCCGATGGAATTATAAACTATGACTAATATATGGTTGAGTTCCAGTAAACAGTGTTTCATCGCATCGGAGAAATGTGTGGCAGCGGAGCATGACAATAGAAGTTGCGATTGTGATTGATTTCTGGACCCGATGGGTTTATAAACCATGACTGAGATATGTTTGAGTTTCGGTAAACAATGTTTCATCGCATCGGAGAAGGAGCAGGGCATCGGAACATGCAAATTCAAATTGCGATTGTGATTGAGTTCCGAACCCAATGGGCATATAAACTGTGACTTTATAGGTTTGAGTTCCAGTCTAATCGCATCGACACATTTAAATGAATAGTGATCAATCGCAATCGGAAGAATACAGTTGCGATTATTGCATCGAGTCTTTTGCAAGGGCAACAATCGCATCAGAACAAATACATCAATCGTAATCGGAAGTGTTCAGTTGCGATTAACCGCATCGGCAAATAGATTAAGGGTTTAAAACATTTGATTTGAGGAAATTTCGATATATGTTGATATATATTATGGTTGGCATGTAACAATAAAGCCGTGAATATATGTGAGAACGATAAGCTGGGAGCATTATTATATTAAGTTGCGATAAAATCCAAGGGCGAAATTAAAGTGAGCTGGCGTGAGAATAGATTCTGATGGGTCTTAAAATATGGTTTCATAACCATAGATTCTGAAATAAAAACTTCCACAATTAGTTGCCATTTTATGAATTATAACCGCAGGATGTTAATGAAAAGAAAAGCACCTGTGTATGCTTGTAATATGTGGGTTCTTACCATAGTGATAAAACATAGGAATTTAACTTCCGCACATAAGGCATATTGTGAGTTTTTAAAAGCAGAGCTGTTAATCGTGGATGGATAAGCTACCTCATACATGCCAGCGCAGGGAAAGCAAATGGAGAGTAATTTTTGTGTTTGCCAGACTCTGATTTTATTTGGGGTATTTAATTAAATTTTCAGATCAGCAGTTATATATATACAGCAGACACACAATCACAGTGAACAGGAATATGCACAGGAATGAATTTGACAGGTGTACAAGCACAGAAAACTGGAAAATGTGCAGAAGACAGTGAGCAGAAGAAGGCAGGAAAGTTACCTGCCAGAAGCAGAAAAGACAAAGCTAGCAAAGCCAAAAGCCAGAAAATGGGCTAAGTAAAATTGTTTTTATGTAACCGAAAATGTGAATGTTGTAATTAATTTATATTGTTGTGATGCATTGGCAAGTCTCCGGAAGAGAAAAAATATCCCACTGTAATGTTAAATTGGTACCTATAGTTATATTTTCTGAATGAGCGGATAAAAGAGATGAGAAGGCAGAAGGCAAAGAGACATGGCTGTCCATTTCGAATTCCCAGTAGAATACAAACAACCATGAAGCTATTTTGTATAAAACAGGGTAATATCCAAGGGGAGAAGGTTACGAAAACAGAGTGAGAGAAGAAGAGAGTGTGCAGCAGAATTGAAGAGAGTTGAAGAAAATAAGAAAGCTGCAAGAGGTTAGAGAGTGTGAATATAGAGAATGAAGAGTATGAAGAATTGAGGAGAAAAGACAAGAAGGAGGAGCTGAGCAGAGAAGAAGGAGGAGCTGAGCAGAGATGATGCAGGGCTGATATGAGGACTGATGAATAGCAGAAGAGAAGGTACAAAATAGAGCTGATATCCAAGGTAAATCAGCAAGTGTTTTTATTTTGAAAGAGTAAGGAAGTTGGAGCTTCCCTATCAAGTTGTAGCTTGATAGATGTCAGTTGTAGCTGACTGAGGTAGGATCCTCCCGTAGGTTGGTGCCTGTAGAAAATATATGGGAGTTGGTGCTTCCACATTAAGTTGTAGCTTGATAAAATGTCAGTGTAGCTGACTGAGGTTGGAGCCTCCTGTAGGTTGGTGCCTGCACAAAATTGATGGGAGTTGGAGCTTCCTTGCAAGTTTTAGCTTGCAGAATTGAGGTTGGAGCCTCCTGTAGGTTGGTGCCTATAGAAAATCAGTGGTGAGAGGCAGTTGGAGCTTGCCTTTGCACCACAACAATAATAAGATGTGGTTTTCTCCCTTTATGGGTTTCCACTTATATCTGGTGTCTCTGTGCATGATTTTGATGTGTTGATCTGGTTTATATCATCTGATTAATACTTTCTGCTCTCATATTAAGTCTACTGTTACATTATAGTAATGATTGCTGCTCACATTCTAAGATTACTCACATGTTAAGTTGAACATGAAATGAAGGTGTAAACAAGTGTTAATGAAATTTTTTTAAAAGTCCATGAATGTGTTAAACTGATTCACCCCCCCTCTCAGTTTAACTAAGGGTTCAACAATTGGTATCAGAGTAGGTTCCTTTGGTGAAAGATTAAAGGCTTGAATGAGATCTGGTTGAGTCATGGACTATCAAAATGTACCTGTGTTAAATACAACAAACTTTCCTGAATGGAGAGATAAGGTTAAAATAGGTTTAATGGCTGATGAACCTGAGGTATGGAAGCTTGTTTGTGATGGTTACGGCTCAGACTCCCCCACGGTGAAAGAACAACAGAGAAATGCCAAGGAAAAATGTGTGATATATAACAATCTTCATAACAAGGACCTTGAGTTGATAACGGATCTAGACTCTGCAAAAGAAATTTGGGACAGATTGCATTTCATGCATGGAGTAGACACTGAGGATTGCATTGTCAAAAAGGAGAAGAAAATTAACAAGAAGAAAAATTCATGTCAAAAGGAAAATGTTCAAACACATGAGGTACCTGCTAGTGTGAATGGTAGTAAGAACCATGGAGAAATTGCAGGTGAAGAAAAGGCAAAACTAGACACAACCTTGATTGAAATAGAAAGACTAAAGAATGAAAACAAAGACCTTAAGACAGTGATGCAAATTTGTGATGAGAAAGAGTATGAAGATAAGAAAGAGATTGTTGGCCTGAAGACACACCTTGAAGAAGCAAGGAAAATAGAAGACACTCTGTTGCAAAAAATGAAAGAGAAAAATATGGAATGTGAGAGACTGGAAGAAGAAGTAGCGAGCCTAAGAAAGAAATTAGAAAAAGACCAAAGAGAATTATTAATAAATACTCCTCAAATGAAAAGCTCTAAACAACTGGACCAAATTCTAAATGTTCAAACGTCTCCTCTCATAAAGGTTGGGATAGGATATGAAGGTGAAACCAATAGATCCAAGGTTGAAGATAACAAGAAAATCATTTTTGTAAAAGCTGTAAAGAATGGTGAAGCAGCTCAACAAATTCCTACAAAAATAGAAGCTAGCAAGAACAGGATTTGTGAAGAAACAAATATAATCAAGCAGCAACATGGTAGGATAGAGAATGAAAGGATGAAACAGTCAGCTGGAAAGGGCTCTCACACTCCTGAATATGAATTGAATAAATTTGGAAGATGTCAAAGGAGGTTCGTTCCTCCTATGAAAAATATCACATGTTTCTCTTGCCACAAACCTGGACATACTGCAGCATATTGTAAGACAAATCAAATCCAATCCAACCAGCAAAGGATGTAGCAAATGAAAATAACACCTCAAGAAAGCAAAGGGAAAAGACAATCTTTCACCATGTACACAAATCATTTCCGTGGCTATTGTTATGCATGCAATAATTTTGGACATAAACTTGTTGATTGTAAATTGTATTCAAGAAGGGGACCAAACTATTATGCATCGGCTCAAATGTACTTTGATAAAATAATATGTTATGTATGTCTCAAACTTGGTCACAAAGAAAAGGACTGTAAACTGCCATATATATTAAAGAACTCCAGACAGATGATGAAATCCAATCTAATCAAACAAAACTATGAATCTAAAAGAAGTGCAGACATTATGAAGAACCCCAATAAAGTATGGAAGGCAAAGAGAAAGGGGGAGCCTGTTACCTCAATAACATAATAAATCCATCATAGGCTCAGGGGGAGCCTGTTACCTCAATAACATAATAAATCCATCATAGGCTCAGGGGGAGCTGCTATAGGAAGAAAAGAAAATATCTAATCAGTGACAAGTATGAAGCAACATCTTAGGGGGAGAGCAGTTCATATGTAGTCCCCACAAAAGGTAGTCTAAGAAGATCTCCATGAAATGAGAACAAATATGAGATCAGGAAGAAAAAGGAAAATTCCTCTAACAAGAGAACTAGAGAGGAAGAAGAATATTTGAAGTTTTCAATCGCTGACAGATTGTTGGAAGAAGATAAGGCAACAAGAAGCCATGGTAATAGAAAGAAGACATCGGCACCTTAAATGATGATCACATTGTGCATCATATTGCTAGAATTGACAATGAATCACATTAAGAAGAATGAGTAAGAAAAGAGCCTATCATCACTGTATCATTACTTCCTTCATCTATGAAAATTTCCCTTGGAGGAGTACAGTTAAGAGAGTGATCTGCCCATGCATATTCCAAGAAAAGAAATTGAAAATGTCTTCCCGAAGATCATCATGTCAGAACAGTTGAATTGGTATATAAAGCAATATATAAAGCAGCAATGATTCTGGAACTGTCATAGAAAATAAAATGCAGTGACATTCTTTCAAATCAGGATGAAAAAATAAGTAGCAGGTTAATGATGCGAAGGTATAATTCAAGATATTGATGACTGATGGTGTGAATAGTGGAAAGCTCAATAATATAATTTATGAAGGATGTATCAATTATGGGTTAATGTGCAAGCTGAAGTGAAATCTCTGCATGATTTATCAAAGAAGCATCAATTGGTATTTAGGTACACGCAGCATGCCTATCCACATAATACTAAGTGTTATTAGTGGAGAAGAAATATGGTACAGGTCCTCAGGATCAAGGGATTATGGAAAAAGTACATCAAGGTAGTATTCCCAGCGTTATCTAGATTCTGCATTCAGCATAAAAGGGTCAGTAGCAGAGCTAAAGGATCAGTATTTTGTTTACACTTGAAGCATTATATTGAACTTTGAAGAAGTATATTTTACGATTGCATGCCCTTCTGAAGTCAGTACATATATAACTTCAAGGCCTCTTTTCTTAAGATCTTTCATAAAACTGTGAGAAGGTACTGATTCATCGCAAGCATACTTCAGCAGAAAGGAATTGCTAGTAATCCACCTTTAAAGAGAGATTGATTACTGCATGGTTGATAAGTAAAACTGACCAATACATTGAAGGGTTTATTTTGAAAATACAGTGTGCAAGCAGTAAAAGACATTTGGCCTCTAAAATTGAAAGATATTTCCTAATCTCACAATAAGTTGTAAACTATGGCTTGATTCATTGTTCACATCAACAACAAGAACCTCTCAGTCTTTAAAAGTAATATCCTTGTTAGCATCCTAGCTCATATCATCACCAACAGGCAGGAAAGGTGTACCACAACAACAAAAGATATATTGGCATCATTATCATAATTGAACAGGTATGGTACTGCAGATGAGTATTGCAGGAGAAGACATATTCCATCTACAATCTTCCTCAACAGAAATATATTAGCTCACTACATCAGACAAAGACATAATGTATATTCAATTTCAATAATCCTCAAAGTGTTCTCTCAAAAAGTCTTGTACACCAGTCTGGAGCAGCAGGGTACAAAGTCAAAAGAAGGTGGTCTAAAGACAAATCAGAGAGAGGAAATGCAAAGACAGAATCAACACTGAGAAATGTGCAACCCTTTGCCATTGATGTCAAAGTGGGAGGAAAAGCAGGTAATATAAGAAAGGGTCTTCTAAAAGAAGCTAGACAGAGGAAGACTTGGAGGAAGCATTGGATTATTGGTGGATGTGTTTCCATCAATGCCAAAAGGGGAGACTGTTGGAAATGTTGTCATTGATGGCAAAGGAGATGGCAAAGGAGGAACACCTGAAACAACAACAAGGTAGCAGAGAGAGCATAAGACAAGTAGCTAAGGCAGCAGAGAGGAGGCAGAGGCCGCATAGAAGGAACAAAGGTAGCAGGAGACAGCTGAGGTGGTGCTGCAAAGTAGTGAGGACAGTAGAAGAGGGCCATTTAATAGCAGAACTGGAGAGACAGAGCAGTGAAGTTGAAAGGGCCTGAAGGAGTTTTATTGAACATGTTATGAAGAATGGAATGCTGGGAGGTATTAAACATTTGATTGTGGAAAGGCCATCCCATTGAAGATCAGGCCAGAGATAGAGACAGGCCAGAGACAGAGATTCTGTAAGTAAATTCATATTTATGAAAGAATTTGCTTTGAAATTGGATGCGAGATGTGTCATGTTTGCTTTAGTCTTATACAAATATACTTGGTTTGACAATTACATACTACACTCTGGTCTAAGCTCTGAGGAAAGGAATCGATATTAATATATGTCGATATTGTATCTGTTGATTAATCGATTAGAAGAAAGAAGTGAGAGGTTATTCGCACTGGAGGGATTGAAAATCCTACAGAATGAATGGTATTAGTTCAATCCAATTCGAATACACGACCTCGGTTAAAGATTGGAATGAGGATACATTTGGACGCAGAGTCTGTGCAATGATGAAGTAGAAAGCGAGGCTGAAAGGAGCATGAGCCCGTGGACAGTTAGAATGGTTACAAGTCGCAGAGGTATTAGACATCAAAGCAATGGAGAAAGTGGAGAGGATATTATTGAGCAGATTAGTTCTATGAATGGGTAGCAGAGGCAACATTGAATAAAATCGAAAGCGGAATTGTGAGCAGAAGCAGAACCACGAGCGGAGTGAGTAGTAAAGGCGGGTTTCCAGTTTTCATCACACTGCCTTCGTCGGGTAAGCGGTATTCAAGATTTCGGAGCGATTCCATACACTGTCTGACACGTGGCCTCAAGTGATTTCGGAAAACCACTCTCATCGCGCATTATTTTTTGTGCGTTTAAGGCAAGCGATATTTGTCGGATCAGCTGAAGCAGCACGACAGGCTTATAACCGTTGGATCGTGATCGAAGTTACACAGAGGTATGTTAAATGCTGGGACCCGAACATTATAAAGGTTAGTGCTGGGACTTAATCTATGCCAAGGTTTATTTATAGGCTTTAAAATTTGAGTTAGGAAGGATGTACATATATATATGTGTGTGGATACATTACGCCTAATGAAAAGACTAAGGTTATTATCGCCGGAAGTTGGGTTTAATCAAAGTCGAAGTTTATATTCCAAGGCATGGATCATTATGATAAATAGAATGGACAGAAGAGATTTTATTAACCTTGTGGGACCTGTATGAATCGAATCGGAGAAAAACTTGGTAGCGAAGCATGACAATAGAAGTTGCGATTGCGATTGAGTTCCAGACCCGATGGGCTTATAAACTATGACTCATATATGGTTGAGTTCTGGTAAACA
Organism: Pinus albicaulis; assembly: GCA_034641835.2. Classification (NCBI taxonomy): domain Eukaryota; kingdom Viridiplantae; phylum Streptophyta; class Pinopsida; order Pinales; family Pinaceae; genus Pinus; species Pinus albicaulis. The sequence continues at coordinate 1,559,415,724 of CM076581.1, forward strand.
GTGTTTCATCACATCGGAGAAATGTGTGGCAGCGGAGCATGACAATAGAAGTTGCGATTGTGATTGAGTTCCGGACCCGATGGGTTTATAAACCATGACTGAGATATGTTTGAGTTCCGGTAAACAGTGTTTCATCGCATCGGAGAAGGAGCAGGGCATCGGAACATGGAAATGAAAATTGTGATTGTGATTGAGTTCCGGACCCAATGGGCATATAAACTGTGACTTTATAGGTTTGAGTTCTGGTCTAATCGCATCGGCACATTTAAATGAATAGTGATCAATCGCAATTGGAAGAATACAGTTGCGATTATTGCATCGGGTCTTTCGCAAGGGCAACAATCGCATCAGAACAAATACATCAATCGCAATCGGAAGTGTTCAGTTGTAATTACCCGCATCGAAAAATATATTAAGGGTTTAAAACATTTGATTTGAGGAAATGTCGATATATGTTGATATATATTATGGTTGGCATGTAACAATAAAGCCGTGAATATATGTGAGAACGATAAACTGGGAGCATTATTATATTAAGTTGCGATAAAAGCCAAGGGCGAAATTAAAGTGAGCCAGCGTGAGAATAGATTCTGATGGGTCTTAAAATATGGTTTCATAACCATAGATTCTGAAATAAAAACTTCCACAATTAGTTTCCATTTTATGAATTATAACCACAGGATGTTAAGGAAAAGAAAATCACCCGTGTATGCTTGTAATATGTGGGTTCTTACCATAGTGATAAAACATAGGAATTTAACTTCCGCACATAAGGCGTATTGTGAGTTTTTAAAAGCAGCGCTGTTAACCGTGGATGGATAAGCTACCGCATACATGCTAGCGTAGGGAAAGCAAATGGAGAGGCATTTTTATGTTTTCCAAGACTCTGATTTTATTTGGGGTATTTAATTAAATTGCCAGATCAGCAATTATATATATACAGTAGACACACAATCATAGTGAACAGGAATATGCACAGGAATGAATTTGACAAGTGTACAAGCACAGAAAACTGGAAAATGTGCAGAAGACAGTGAGTAGAAGAAGGCAGGATAGTTACCTGACAGAAGTAGAAAAGACAAAGACAGCAAAGCCAAAAGCCAGAAAATGGGCTAAGTAAAATTGTTTTTATGTAACCAAAAACGTGAATTTTGTAATTAATTTATATTGTTGTGATGCATTGGCAAGTCTCCGGAAGAGAACAAATATCCCACTGTAATGTTAAATTGGTACCAACAGCTATATTTTCTGAATGAGCGGATAAAAGAGATGAGAAGGCAGAAGGCAAAGAGACATGGCTGTCCATTTCGAATTCCCAGTAGAATACAAATAGCCATGAAGCTATTTTGTATAAAACAGGGTAATATCCAAGGGGAGAAGGTTACGAAAACAGAGTGAGAGAAGAAGAGAGTGTGCAGAAGAATTGAAGAGAGTTGAAGAAAATAAGAAAGCTGCAAGAGGTTAGAGAGTGTGAATATAGAGAATGCAGAGTATGAAGAATTGAGGAGAAAAGACAAGAAGAAGGAGGAGCTGAGCAGGGAAGAAGGAGGAGCTGAGCAGAGATGATGCAGGGCTGATATGAGGATTGATGAATAGCAGAAGAGAAGGTATAGAACAGAGCTGATATCCAAGGTAAATTAGCAAGTGTTTTTCTTTTGAAAGAGTAAGGAAGTTGGAGCTTCCCTATCAAGTTGTAGCTTGATAGATGTCAGTTGTAGCTGACTGAGGTAGGATCCTCCTGTAGGTTGGTGCCTGCAGAAAATAGATGGGAGTTGGTGCTTCCACATCAAGTTGTAGCTTGATAAAATGTCAATTGTAGCTGACTGAGGTTGGAGCCTCCTGTAGGTTGGTGCCTGCACAAAATTGATAGGAGTTGGAGCTTCCTTGCAAGTTGTAGCTTGAAAAAATGAGGTTGGAGCCTCCTGTAGGTTAGTGTCTACAAAAAATCAGTGGTGAGAGGGAGTTGGAGCTTGCTTTTGCACCACAACAATAATAAGATGTGGTTTTCTCCCTTTATGGGTTTCCACTTATATCTGGTGTCTCTGTGCATGATTTTTATGTGTTGATCTGGTTTATATCATCTACTTAATACTTGCTGCTCTCATATTAAGTCCACTGTTACATTATAGTAATGCTTGCTGCTCACATTCTAAGATTACTCACATGTTAAGTTGAACATGAAATGAAGGAGTAAACAAGTGTTAATGAAAAAGTTTTAAAAGTCCATGAATGTGTTAAACTGATTCACCCCCCCCCCTCTCAGTTTAACTAAGGGTTCAACAGTAACTACGTAGTCATGGCCTAGGGCTTGCTATATACAACAATGTTTCTCATATTTGCATGTACAGTTTTCTTGAGGCTTGTTGTGCCTTGATTGAGTGATCATTTCCTCAAGAATTTGTATATTTTATGCTGCTATGTTCTAATATGATGGCCATTGGATTCTCCAGCATTTCATGTGTATATGTATCACTGCTATTTCCTTTTGATGTATTTGTTATTGGTGTAGCTGCAATGTTGGGGTTATCTTAAGGGATTCCCAATCTTGTTGTTTTTCCCTCTTGGGAATGTTATCCCTTGAGAACACTCTATAGACAGAGTCTGCTAGTGGGCCAGGTAGCCTCTGTAGCTCATCCTTCTTTATGAAGGTGACAAATCCAGTAAATGCCCCTATAGTCTATCTCTGATTTGTCGATTGATAATGTTTCTGAAACATAACATTACATTGAACCAAAATGTGGGTTGCATTAAAGCTATATTGTCTGCCTCGATGGGCCTAGGAATACTTGGAGGTGAATTGAGGGATTGCTCTTTGTTGGGCCTAGTAGTCCTAGGATGGGATGTACGGTAAATCCTGGAGAGTATGTCTCAGTTTAGGGCCTAGTGATCCCTGATTCAGACTGTGGATTACGGTAAAGCCCGAGAGACTAAGAGGCACTCAAATTCCTCACGGTATAGGCGGATAACTCTAGTATAATTCATGCTTGTTTGGTTATTTTTGGTTGGTTATGAGTCCCACATTCATGGTTGGAATATGGAACGGGGGTCATTGGCTGAAGAGAGATTTGGATCAGTCAATATATGGTCGGGTGGAACATGGAAGTACCATCTATGGTTGGTTTTTATATCTATAATGAGAAGCTCATTCCTTTAGTATTTGGTATGCAAATGTACTGGTTATTATGTGGATTCTATTGCTGTTGTTCCACTGTATTTCTTTTATTATTATGCTGGTTATAAGCATGTATTTTATCAGTGATGATGTATGGTTCTCTCTATGTTTCTACTTGTAAATTAATGCACAATGTATCTATGGTCAAATAGATTGTATTGCAGCTAATGATTTAAGGGAGAAATGCTTCTTAGAGATTCTCATATAAGTATGGGACCCCTATGCTTAAATCTGTTGTTTACACATGTAGATTCAATGTTTGTGACATGTTTGAAAAAAAATCCTGTCATAGATAGGAGGGGTAAATATGAGTTCGTGTTGATGTTATTTCTTCCGTATCATTTTCCTATTGTTATTTATCATCCCTTAAGTTTTCATGAAGTTTTGGGCAATCACCTGGGCTCTGGGCCTTAAAAGGTGGCTCATATCCCAGAGTTGCAGGCACAAAACTAAGCATTTGGGGCCCTAGTTGCAGTCATGAAGTGTTATGCCTGGGGATATAGCATCCTGACCACAAAAATGCAGTATTATGCCTATGGATATGGCTCAAAGAGGCCAAAATTTCAGTGTGATCTAGGGGTAAGAGGCCTGAAAGGTTGGGTTAGCTCTTGGGGGTGTCATTGATGATGTACAAGGTCTCTATGTTGTGTTTCCATCAGTTCCACTTCCTTAAGGTCACCTAGGAGGTTGAATCCGATATGTTAGAATCTCGTTACATGTTTACCTTGGATGGCCAATTACTTGGGTAGATGTGGGTAGAGTGATTAGGTGCTCAGTTTTATGCTAAAAAATAAAAATTCTCAGAATGGCTCGAAACCTAAATGACCGCGTAGTGCTCATCGTTTTGAATTCAGTGCACTTCATTTCACACGAAATGGACTCTGTATGGCTTCATAAATGAGTCTTGTTCGTTAGCACAAACATGAAAAAAGAAAAGAAAAAAGGCAAACATGTAGCCCAATCAGTAGTCCGTATTACTGACGTGGCATGCTTACTGGGCTGGGTCAAAATTGGTCAATTTTCTCCATCAAATGAGGGAATTCCAAGTGGAAGTATCTTATTGGTTCAAACTATGGTGATTTGGAAACTTTGGATTGGTTTTGTGTGAGCTAATGTGGGGAAGACACATGGCTTGGCCTAGGGCCACCACATTCCCTCTTCACGGTATAGTAGAATTATTTTTGAAGACCGAAAGGGTTGGTGGGATCAAACACGGGATCTCCGCCCCACCAACGCCACATGCCACCTGTAATGTTCCTTTTCAGGAATTTCAACAATATCTCCAATGAGGATGCTGTATAAGGAAACCAGTGAAAAAATAACGCAGTCCAGGGCTTGGATCCTCTAAAATATGCTATATGTAGCTTAAATATAGAATTTCATTAGAAAAAATAACTCTAGCTACAATAAACAGATCTCCCCAACTCAAATATGCTAAAAAGCATCACAACCCCAGTACTTCATAAGACAGAAATGCCGGAGGCAGCAAAAACGTTATTTTTATTATGATAACTACACCAATGGATGGAATAACTATCAAATCTTTCATTCATTATATAATCGTGATCGTAAATGAGAGGATTGACCTGCCTTATACAAACACATCGGGGACCCTCCCAAGCAAGGGTTTTCCAAGAAATAGCAACACAAGATACAACAATGCAAAATAACGTCTTACCCAACAACTCGTATTGATATTTAATCTGATATGATATAAAAGGGACACACAATACAAGAATTGGCCCAAGGCCTTTCTCAATAGATCTCCCTGAGTGGAAATCACCTCCTCCTCTTCTGAAATAAGCACAAATGGATAGATACAACCCCAGCTACTGTAGCTACTGCAGAAATAACGCACTCAATGGAAGTGACTGCGTTGTTAAGGTTAGAGGATGGTTTTCCTCAAGGTATTTGATGAGAATGGAACTCAAAACCTCCTCCTTAGATCTCCCAATCAACTACAATAATGATGAAACTAGAATTCCCGCATGAGAAATCTTGCACTAAATAGTGTTGCAACTCCGACTAAACATCTGAAGCTTGAAATTTCATAAGAATGAAACAAGAAGTATGAATGAATGAATCCTTTTGCTGCTATTCCTTCCTTTTTATCCTAAGTGAGCTTCTCCAACTCAGGCCCCACTCATTGGTGATGTAGCTTCCTTGAGAAGTTTCCCCCTTCAAAACTGCGCTGCCCTAGTGGCTTTCCCTCCCTTGTGACAGTGCTATTGACTTGGTCAACTATAGCTAGCTCCTTGATTTTGCTCCTCTTCACACTTAAGAGGCTTTATTTTATCCTCCTACCTCAATCCATTTTCACACTGGGATAGATTTTATTGTGTTTCCTACTTCTTATTCCAAAAATGGAGCAATTATAATGTTCCAAGTAGCAATGGCTAATTGGGAACATTACATTCCTCCCAGCTCAAAAGTTGCTTGCCCACAAGCAACAGTAAAGAAGGATGCTGCAAGATATTCTCTCCCTCCCAAGTGGCATCCTCATCTAGTAGATTCCTCCATCGAATCAGATATTCTTTGATGACTCTGTTTCTCAACTGCGTCTCCCTTGTGTCTAAGATTGCTTCTGGATGCAACATCAAATGGCACTCATCATCAATAGGAGGAAGTTCCATGTTGGCAACTACATTCCTCACAATGGCCTTCTTAAGGCAAGATACATGGAAGATATTGTGGATCTTGCTCCCCTTAGGAAGCTCCAGCTCATATGCTACCTTACCGATACATCTGTTCACCTTGTATGGCCCATAGAAACGTGGTTTGAGCTTTTCAACTCCCTTTACCTTGAGTGTGGACTTTTTGTAAGGCTGAAGGCGTAGGTAGACAAGATCTCCCACCTCAAACTGTCTCTCTATCCAACCACGGTCTGCATACATCTTCTGCTGGTTCTGAGCAGTAGCAATGTTATCTTTGAGTGCCCTGAGTATGTCTTGGTTCTCTTGAATCCAATCGCTTGCCCTTGGAGCTTTGCTTGCCCCAAACATAACATCAGCAAATGAAAGTGCCTCATATCCATACAAGGCCCGGAATGGAGTCATGCCAATAGAGATGTGGTGAGTAGTGTTGTAACAATACTCCCCCAAGTGGAGCCAATGCAACCAAGCTTTCTGCTTCCCTGCCACATACTTCCTCAACTAGCCTTCTAGCCACCTGTTCACTATCTCAGTCTTCCCATCAATTTGGGGGTGATAGCTGGTGCTGGGGGTCAAATCAGTCCCCACTAATTGGAAAATTTCCTGCCAAAATCCACCCATAAAGCGGCTGTCCCGATCACTCACTATGGTCCTAGGGAGACCATGGAGTCTAAATACTTCTCTAAAGAAGATATCAGCTACCTGTGAAGCAGTATAATGTGCAAAAATGGCAAAGAAATGACAGTACTTTGTTAGTCTATCAACAACAACAAAGATATAGTCCTTATCCTACACTGTCAGTAAGTCGGTGATGAAGTCCATAGAGATACTTTCCCACTTCCCATCTAGAATAGGTAGTGGCTGCAACAACCCAGCAGGATAAGCGTGCTCTCCCTTATTCTATTGGAAAGTGGTGCATTCCTTGACATGTAGGAGCACATCCTCCTTGAGACCCTTCCATGAGAATCTCTCCCTGATAGATCTGTAAGTTTTTGTGAAACCTTGATGCCCGACAAGTGGTGAATCATGTGAGGCCAATAATATCTTCTCATTGAGATTAGAATTCTTAGCCAAGTAGATCTGATCCTTGTAATAGATAACCTCATCCATCACTCTAAATCTCTCATCCAATACCACCCAATCAAGTATCCCACATGCAAAGTCATCTTTGGAGTACTCAACTAAGAGTTGAGCCTTCCAATCTGTGTCCATGCCCCTCAAGGACAGCGCTATAGGCCTCCTGGAAAGTGCATCAGCTACTATATTGCTCTTCCCCTTGACATATTCTATGTCAAAGTCATAAGAATAGATTTTTCTCACCCACTTCTGTTGTCTCTCCTGAAGTTTCCTCTATTCAAGAAAGAATATAAGGCTGTTGTGATCAGTCTTCACCTTGAAATTATTCCCCACCAAATATTGCCAGAATTTGGCTAATGCATGCATGATATCCAATATTTCTTTATCATAGATGGGGTATAGCCTCTCATGAGGGAGCAACTTCCTTCTCTCAAAGGATATAGGATGCCCTCCTTGCATCAAGACTGCCCCAATACCTTCACCCGATGGATCACATTCTAGCACAAAAAGTTGAGAGAAGTCAGGTAAAACCAAAATAGGACAACTACTCATTACCTCTTTGAGATTATCAAAAGCTCTTTGCATTGTAGGTGTCTAATGGAAATCCCCCTTCTTTTTCAAGTCTGTAAGTGGTGCTGCTAATTGTGAAAATCCTTTCACAAACTTTCGGTAATAAGCGCATATGCCCACAAACCCTCCGAGTTCTGTAACATTTCTAGGTTCAGGCCAATCTCTGATTGCCTGAATCTTTTCCTCATGTACCCTCACTCCATCCACTCCTATGATATGCCCCAAATACAACATCTCTGTGAGGCCAAATTCACATTTGGAGAGCTTGGCATAGAATTGGTGCTCCTTGAGGATATGTAAGACTGTCTCAATACACTGCAAGTGCTCCTCCTAAATGCGGCTGTAGATAAGAATGTCATCAAAGAAGACCAATACAGACTTTCTCAAATTACCCCGGAAGATGTGGTTCATGCAGGATTGGAAAGTTGCTGGAGCATTAGTCAACCCAAAGGGCATTACCAAAAACTCAAAATTCCCATAGTGACACCTGAACGCTGTCTTGGGAATATCTTGCTCTCTCACCTTGATTTGATGTGGTTCATGCAGGATTGGAAAGTTGCTGGAGCATTAGTCAACCCAAAGGGCATTACCAAAAACTCAAAATTCCCATAGTGACACCTGAACGCTGTCTTGGGAATATCTTGCTCTCTCACCTTGATGGTACCTGGACCTCAAATCAATCTTGGAGAAGTATTTGGATCCCCTCAACTCATCCATGAGTTCATCAATCCTGGGTACAGGGTACCTATTTTTCATAGTATTCTTGTTCAAGGCCCTATAATCAATGCACATCCTCAATGTGCCATCTTTCTTCTTTACCAAAACCACCGAGGAAGCAAAAGGACTACTACTAGGCCGGATGTGTTCTAGTGCTAGCAGATCTTGGATAGCTCTTTCAATATCATCCCTATAAGCCTTGGGATGCCTATAAAGAGTGGTGATCACTTCTTGGACCCCTTGTTCCAACACAATGGTGTGTTCAAACCCTTGGTCAGGAGGTCTCCCTGGTGGAATATCCCCAAATACTGTAGAATACCGGTCCAAAAGAGATTGAACATATGGATGCACCGGTGAGTCCCTTCCCTTCACCTCAGATATATGCAGCTCCACTACCCATTGAACATCTCCTCTATGCAGATATGCCTCCATCCTATGTACGAAAACAACCTGAGGGGGATATGTGTTCATACCCTTGATCCTTTTTTGCTAGCCATCCTCCCCTCTAGTCCATTCCATCTCCAAGGTTATCCAGTTAGTGGTAACTCTCCCAAGAGTGACTAACCACTGGAATCCCAATATGACACTGGTGTCTGGAATATCTACCACAAAGAAGTGGTCTGTCAATGTATAGGTACCCATAGTAATGGTTAGTGTTGGAACATACTTGACACATTGCAGAGTCATGGCTCCTGGGACCAAAACTGAAAATTCTTCAAACTCCTCCATGGGAATTCCTCTCTTGTGTACTAGTTGTGCATCAATAAAATTATGAGTGGCTCCACTATCTATCAATACAGAAACTCTTTGCCCCCTGATGGTGCCTCTCACCCTCAAGGTCAGATACTTTGGGACTCCTCTTAACGTTGCAACAGCTCCTCCTCTTGGAGAAAAGTCTTCTATGGTCTGTACAGTGCTGGCATCCTTTTTGGATAAGGTCCTGATATTATGTGTTTCCCCTGTAACACATTTCCCCTCCAAATCCTAAGCAGTGATGGTCTCCCTTGGCCTTGAGTGAGTCTCTTGCTGCAAAAAGGTTCTTACCCTGGGTAAGATGTTTTGTAGATCTCTAGCTTTCTCCACAGCTTCAAGGAGTGTGGTTGGTTTGGTAGACTTGACCAACCCTTGTAATGGTTCAGCCATCCCATTCAAAAACATGCATAACTTCCTGCTCATAGTGAGGTTGGATACCATCACTGAAAGCTGAAAATACTCAACAATGTAATCCTCAAGATCTCCCTCCTGCTTGAGCTTGGTTATCTTGGCAAATTGGGCTTCCGGATCCCTTGGATCAAACCTCTCCACTAGCTTCTTGGTGAAAGCTGAGTATGAAGTGATATGATGATGCCCAAGTGTGGTCAGTCCATGAAACCACCAATCTTGAGCTTCCCCTTCTAGGTGCAACACAACTATCTTGATGGCTTCTATCTCAGAAACCTTGTTGAGCTGGAAGTATGTGTCTAGCTTCTCCACCCATGCTTTTGCTATGCACTTAGGTGTCCCATAAAATGTGGGAAAGAAGAACCCTACCATACTGCGCTATGGGGCTGATCCCTCAAGTTATCCTCCTTTTTATGAGGATCATTCCTCCTTCCATCCTTGATCCGACAAAACTCCTGAAAGCTCAAGTGCTCCTTGAACCTTTGAGACCGGAGTTCATATTATTCAAAATATTCCCCTAGAGAACCCTCCTTATCTCCTTCAGTTAGAAATTAAGGCATGGTGGAGCGTTGTGATGTAGTTGAATGTCCCATGCCATTTTCAGTGCTGGTGCTTGCCTTATGGAAAAACCCTAAAGAGTCCTCTTCATGCCTCATCTCCTTGAGATCCCTTGCAATGTTATGTAGGGTTTGAAGTATGAGTCTTGAGATGTATTCCTTCTACATGCTTAAGATAAATCTCCCCCCCACAAGATGATCCAAGAGAAGAGCTTTGATACCACTGTAATGTTCCTTTTCAGGAATTTCAGCAATATCTCCAATGAGGACGCTGTATAAGGAAACCAGTGAAAAAATAACACATTTCAGGGCTTGGATCCTCTACAATATGCTGTATGTAGCTTAAATATAGAATGGAATTAGAAACTAATAACTCTAGCTACATTAAACAGATCTCCCCAACTCAAATATGCTAAAAAGCATCACAACCCCAGTACTTCATAAGACAGAAATGCCGGAGGCAGCAACAACGTTATTTTTATTATGAAAACTATAGAAATGGATGGAATAAAATATATATGAAGATTTCATTCATTATATAATCATAAATGAGAGGATTGAACTCTTTTATAAACACATTGGGACCCTCCGGCAAGGGTTTCCGGCAAAATAGCAACACAAGATACAACAATGCAGAAAATAACGCTATACCCAGTAACTCTGTATTAAGAAATATCTGATATGATCTAAAAGGGACACACAATACAAGAATTGGCCCAAGGCCTTTCTCAATAGATCTCTTGGAGTAGAAATCACCTCCTCCTCTTCTGAAATAAGCACAAATGGATAGATACAACCCCAGCTACTGCAGCTACTGCAAAAATAATGCATTCACTGGAAGGGATAGTGTTTTCAAGGTTAGAGGATGGCTCTCCTCAAGATATATGATGAGAATTGAACTCGAGACCTCCTCCTTTTCTCTCCCAATCAGCTATATCAATGATAAAGATAGAATTCCCGCATGAGAACCCTTGCACTAAACAATGCTGCAACTTCGGTGAAACAGCTGAAGCTTGCAATCAGTCATAAGACTGAAACAAGAAGTATGAATGAATGAATCCCTTTGCTGCTATCCCTTCCTTTTTATCCTTTGTGAGCTTCTCCATCCCGGGCCCCACTCATTGGTGATGTAGCTTCCTTGAGAAGTTTCCTCCTTCAAAACTGTGCTGCCCTAGTAGCTTTCCCTCCTTTTGTGACAACGCTGTTGACTTGGTCAATGATAGCTAGCTCCTTGCTTTTGCTCCTCTTCACACTTAAGAGGATTTATTTTATCCTCCTACCTCAATCCATTTTCACACTTGGATAGATTTTATTGTGTTTCTATTTCTAATTCCAAAAATGGAGCAATTATAATGTTCCAAGTAGTAGTAGCTAATTGGGAACATTACACCACCGCCACACCATGCATTAGTACTTAGCCACTACACGTTGCCGCATGTATTTGAGGTTTGTAAACTATGACGTCGGGGGGAGAGAGGGCCATCCCCCAACACATATGACCACAAACGGAGACCATGGCAGAGCCTTAACCTTAAGCGTGAGATTTAAACATTAATCTAAATTTATTAACACTAATCACCATTACTTAGTGCTAATCCAAAATTTTCCACTAAGCGTGGATTAAGTGCTAAATGCACTTAATTATTTTTAATTGTGCTTAATTAAGTTAACGTATATTATTTTGGAGGTCCGGAAAATCCAGCTGAACTGCCAGTGTTAGTGCCAACTAACCGAATTTAGCTCCAGTTAGCTAAATTTAAGCCATAAATTGTGGAAAAACTGGAGAAGGTCATAAATTTTTGAGTTTTCGACCAAATAAGGAGTATAAAGAGGCTAGATGAACATTTTTGGGAATTTTGAACTCATTGGTGTAGGTTTCAGGAGTAGAAAAGCATTGTAAACACATCATTTTGCAAATTTGAGAATAATATAGAGGCCCAAGCCATGGAAGCTGGACCAAGGAGATGTAGCCCAGGAGGGGTGAACTCCTTCATCAAATCCCTATGTTGATGTGTTGTATGGTGATGTATTGTACTTTTATTTGTTGTTGTTCAGTATTTCTTTTATGTTAATTTGTTCATGAAAATAACTCAAAAATCACTCATGAGACTAAATCCATCCCAAGCGAACTTGAACCCTTAAGCACATATAAAACATTGTTTATAGAATCTGAAAGAGGAATTAGCACAAAAATACTAACATACCTCATTCAGGTCATTTTTGGTATTAGATCTTTAGGTTTTTTTGTGAAAGAATGGATCTACTTGTTTGCAAGTTTGTGTCATGCTTACAAGGTTAAAACTCATAAGAGGAGAAGTGAAGCTGGTTGAAAGCCCTGTAGTTGGGTCAAGAGGAAGAAGGGAAGGGTTTCCAAATTTTTCAATGCCAAAAAATCCTCAAGTTGAAGTTGAGTCTTTAGTGAGCATGTCTCATGAAGGAAAACCTACCATGATAGAAGATGAGAGAGCATTCAGAAAGGCATTTTTTGATATGTCTGAGATGGTTAAGGTCCTCTATGAGGAGAGGAATTTAAGGATGCAAGGAGAAATTTTTAGGCCTCCAAGAGGAGAGGGTTCTTCAGGAGGAGGAGGCCATGGAGATGGTGGGAAACCACCATCCACTCCACCATCATCCTCACCACCATCTACACCTTCCTCTTCATCATCTTCCACTACCACAACCTTTCAATTTGTTCATCCACATACTTCAAAAGGAACTAGTAAATCACCCTTCCTTAAAATTAATGTCAAATTTGAGCTACTGATGTATAATGGTGAAGGGAATGCAGAGAAGCTGAATAAATAGATTGGTCAGTTGGAGGTTTATTGCAGCATTCAAAACCTTTAAGAGAGTGACATAAAGATTCAATTGGCTTCCTTGAGAATGGATGGCGCAACACTTGTATGGTGGGAAGCAAAGACACAAGAAGAAACACATGAAGATATTAATGTCTTGGTATAATTTTGTTGCTGCCATTAAAATGAAATTATATCCTCTAGCTTACATGCAAAAAGCTATTATGGACTGGAAAATTTTTAGACAATTGAAAGGGAAAAGTGTGCAAGATTACACTCATGAATTTAGGAGAAGAGCTCTTATTTTGGGTGTCAATTTATTTTCTCAAGAAACTTTGTTAAAGTATATTGGGGGTTCACACATATATATTAGACATACTATTCTCATGTTCAATCCCACAAACTTAGATGAGGTTTGAGTTCAAGCCACACATCTAGAAGCAAGAGGGAAACATAGTGTAGATCAGAAAAGTGATAGTTTCCTTGAGTATGAAGGCAAAGGAAAAGGAAAAGGATAGTTTAATGGAAGAGAAAAGAAAAATGGTTCTATTAAAATAGAGAAAGAGAAAATCACATGTAAACATTGTTTGAAAAATTTCCATGATGAAGACCATTGTTGGCAACTCCATCCAGAGTTGAAGCCAAACAAACTTAAAGCCAAAGAGAAGGAGAAAACAACTGCAATCATTGAACATGACTTAGGTTCAGATTCAAGAGATGAAACCAAGATTACATCAATGGGTTTGAAAGGTAAGAACATAGCAAGCACTAGTTCTTCAAGTTATTCTAATGTAACTCAAGATGAAGATACAATAATTGAACTCTTTCATATTAGAGTTTCAAAGCATACCAAAATAGACACACTATTTGATAGTGGTTCTCAAGCTAATTTGATTTTTGAATAATTAGTTAAGAGGTTGAATCTATAAATTGTTACACATCCAAGACCTTATCCTTTAGGCTATGTTGGCTTGAGGGGTTCTGACCCAGGTTCAGAGTTTATGGATAAACCAACAAACCCTCCAACTATTGGCCCTTTTGGCAATGATAAGCTTGCGCAGACCAAAGTCTCACCCGAAGTAGTATGGGGGCTTAGTGGAACTAGGTTTCCGCACCTTGAGAGAGAATTTAATGAAGTGGTCCTTAAAAAAACCCTAAGTGATCTTATATAGATGCGCGTAACAATTTATAACATAAATACAAAGAATGCACAATTATCAACAGAATAACACATAAATACTTAGCACAAACAAAAAATCAGAACCAGATCTATATATTAATCAAGGTAAGCACTTATAAATCTCTTAATCATCAATAATCATGCATAAACGTATCATACAGATTTGTGTATTCATCAATAAGTAAAAAAACAATGTAATATCATCAGAGCATAACCAATAAACATAACGCATAACACATAGAACTTCGCCAAAACTGTTCCTTATATTATCTTTCAGATCTATCATTACATCAATAGTATTTCCAAAATTGTTTAAAAACCCTTACAAACCCTTCCACAGACACAACCAACGGAGTCCGCACATAGCCAGGACTAGGTCTCTACACACATAGCCAGCAGGAGCCTTTCACCCAACCCAAAAACCCTTACAGACGCAATTACTATCAGAGCATCAATATCCCATAACATTCATATCTTACTTAGAACTAGTTAGCTTAGACATACTCTATCTATTTATAATATGCCTAGCGTGCAGATAATATGGTCTCAAACCATTGTTTGAAGCCCACAATTTACACTTACGCTTAATTACATCCAAAATTGGATAAAAAATCCCTTTGAATTCATTTGCGCAACACGCACATGAAAACATATAAAAAATATCTTTGGAACTTGTGCCTCAGGGGACCCCGCTCCAACAGGCTCCCAAAAAAAAAATGTGACTTGTCCCGAGTCATTGAGGCACTGTATCCTTGGTTTTAGCCTTGAGCGTCTTGAAAAAAGTCTAGATAGGGAGCACTAACTCGAGGCTCTGTGCAACCGCACCCTGCACTTGCTGAACCATTTTTTCTGTCGTAGGCCCATTAGCGGCCATCTCCATGCTGTGATGAGTCTGATGAATAATATTTAAGTTATTGTCTAGCGTCTGAGATAGTTGCAGTGCTTCCTCTTCCCATGATTGAATGCGTTCTTTGAGCACCTGTTATTTGCAGCGCAAGTCTGCAATCTCTGCTTGGATTCTGCAGCCTTCTTGAAGACGAGAAAGTCTTTGTGTAAGGACTAAGGTAGGTGCTATGGTCCAAATCTCTTTAAACTATTGCTCCCTCTCATTAAGTGCATCGCGCAACTGCTGCACGATCGGATCATTTTGGACAGAGGCCCAAATGTCCATGGCCTTTTTCAAGGACTTGTCACACTAGGTGACCGTGGTAGCAATGCTTTCCTGTGTCTGCTTGAATTTTGCTGCTCTCCTTGCGCGAACCTCTGGCGGTGTCTTCAACTATAATTTGGTTTGGAGGTCCACAATTTGCTGCTCGTACTCCATCCGAATTGTTTGAACCTCCTCGCGTGCTACTTTGAATTTAGAAGCCAGTCCCTCTAACTTCTCAGCAGGTGCAGCTGTGGCCAAGACAGTTGGAATGTTGCGGCACACTTGATTGATTTTCGCCTCTAGCGCAGCGCGCTGGGCCTCTGCTTCTCTGCATGCTGCTTTGACCTGTTACTATTGCTAATGCACTTGTGCAACCTACTACTGTGCATCTCTTGTATTAGTCTATGTGGTTTCTTATCGAAATTGGAGTTCACCTGCAATCACTGAATGAAGCAAATGGAATTTACCTGCATGCAACACTAAAAGGTTAACATGAATATCACCTGTACCCGTAAATTGAACACACTGGTTAGCATCCATCTGGATTAATGGCAGGGGGATGTGAAAAAATCGAGCATCCCCTGATGTTGGCAAGGAAACATCCAATGGTTGTGCACTGGTAACCTATGCACTCGTTCGGCTCACCTGGATCATGCTCTCCTATATTTGGCTCGCCTGAACTTTTAATTCTTGCAACCCCGCTTGAACAATCTCTAGTGCAGATTTATATTGGACCTCCATGTCCATCCATCGATCTTCCTACTTTTGATGTAATGGTGTTCACAGTATCATTGAGATCATCCTCTGTAATGGTCAGAACCTCCTTTCTTGCTTTCTTAGAGCCCTTCTTCTTTTTGCCGATCCACCCATGGCCCGAGTGTTGCAATTTGTGCCTTTTGAGGTTGCTGCTTCTCCAGTATCCTTAGACGCAGAGCCATTTTTCTTTGGCACTGTGGTGGTGTCAATGGTTTCTCTTGTTGTAGTTGGGGTTAGTTCCTTCTCAGCAGGTTTGTCTGTCACTGTTGCTGGCACTGTTTTTGCAGGATTTTCAGTAGTCTTCTCCATGGATTTGCTCGTCGGAATGCACGACTGTGTTTTTGGAGTCAACCAGGCTGGCGGCCATTCTGCTATTACTCTGATAAGGTTGTCCTCAGTTACCAACTAAGGCAACTCATACCACACACCCTCTACAACTCCCTTCGCATGGATGCAGATGTTGTGAAACATAGCCTTAAAGTCAGCTACCATCTTGTATTGATCATAAAGAGTAGGGGACACTCGTGGCTTCGACTGTACTGCTTGGTATAATGTTGCATCGTATAAGACCCAAAATATTTTTTTCTCTTTTTCGCGCACAGGGTCAGATGAGTTCCACAAAGTGGCATAGCGCGCAACTTCGAACATATTCTCTTCAAGCTCAGAGAATTGTGTGTCTTCAGGGGTTCTCCACCCAATCAGTGCAATGAGTAACAAGAGCCAAGCGTATTGGAAGTGCTTGCTCTCCTCCTGGACCTCACACACATTCTCAAGAAATTCCTTTCAGAGATATCCACACCAGTTGTATATAACTCCTTTCTCACATCTTCCCGCCAGCGCAATCATGTGCGCAGGCACTTCCTTGGGCCTACACTTGCGCATCATCTTGCAGTCCAATATGAGCTTGCCAAAATGGACAACGGGGTTGTTAATCTCCTCCACAATGAATCCCTGGGATTTGTGAGTTACATAATATTTTTTCTTTATCTGATCCGCCAATGATTTCTCCTACGCTTTACCTCCAAAGTCTGCCATAGGGTCGCCCCCCTTGTTCGGTAGACTTGTGATTCGATGAATCAACTCTACATTAATTGGGATGCACTCTCCCAATGAAAGTGCATCATCATGAAACAACACCAATAACTGCCTGACACAAATATCATTAATGGGACTGTGCCCAAAATGAGGGATCTGCAATAGATTGACGAAGCCTACCTTGTGTAGACCTAACATTCCCCTCTTTGGCTCGAGGTGCACCATGCCTCCTTCATAGGTAATTTTGTCTAGATAGAGCTTTGGCTCAAGCTCAGGAAAATTTTCGACATCTACGATGTCTCAGTCATCAAACCGTAGTTGTGGGATTTTTGCAAGCATATCCCCCTCCATTGGGAAATTTTCCAGGATCAGCGGGACTTGGATGCCTACGCGCACCTTGTCCAAGTCTTTGGGCGCCTTTATAGTAGGTTTGCATGGTGCAATATAACTTGGTAGCCGCAAGAATGGGGTTAATTCTACCACTTCATCGTCCCCTTCCTCAATAGTCTCTGGAATTTCAGCCATAGTCCTCTTCAATTTTTCTCCTGCTAAATGGCGTGGTTTTTGGGTCTTTTCTCTAGGAGATTTGCACGTTAGAGAGGTTTAGCCCTTCTTGGATTTGGATGGCATAGGTGTTTCTAAAATGGGCACTTCTGGTTCAGTAGGGTGATCACCTGGTCAAGTGCCCGTCATCTTGTTCTGAATTACGTACCCTAACCCAGCTCGGCACAATGCGTCCTGAAATACAGGATCCAAACCTGAAATAGACGTAGAAAATGCAATGGAAAACATAGAGCTCAGAGCATAAAAATCACTTAGAATGAAAAGGGAAATATTGCGACCCCATAGGTCATATTTATACTTGTGGCGCATCTGAAACGACTCCTTGTGCATTAATGAGGTTCAATTACTGACAAAACAGTCCCAAATCTAGAAAAATCCCTTCATTAAATGCATCTTGGACGCTCCTAAAAATGGTAATAAATATGTCTTATCCAGTTTTACTATTCCAACGGCTATTTTTGACATCTCTGTGCACCAGTCAATCTCCTGGCGCAGATACCGCGCGTGTGACGCACCTTACTGCGCATGTAATCTAGAGCGAAAGAGAACCATATATAGAACGTCCCCCCCAAGACAGGCTTGTTGGCTAGGTATTTCAAATCATATCGAGTAGTGTCCTTCATGTCCCTTAATAACTACAAACTTCTCTAACCTTCATCATCCCAATGGAATGTCACACCTCGTCTGAGTAATCTCATCATGGGTGCAGTTATCAATTCATAATGGGGAATGCGCTTTCTGTAATATCCCACAAGGCTCAGCATGGAGCACACTTTTTTGATATTCGAGGGACTCGAGGTTCCTTCGAGCACGCAGTTCCTTAAATTCCACAAGTGCCAATTTTTTGTAGTGCATAGTCTCCCTTATCGACACATTAATGTAATATTTCCAATTAGCCATGAGCTAGTTGGAATATTCATTTTTTTTTGTTGCTTTGTTTAATGAATAAGATGACAAAGGAGGTCCTTAATTCTCCTTGATAATGAATAAATCAATGCTAAATGTGAAAAGGATAAATCTTGGCAGCTTAATCAAGCACCCTTGGGTGTGAAAGGGGCTGGAACATTTTGACTGGGTCAACCTTGACCAAATCTACAACACTATCATGGAGGAGTGGCCATCAATGAAAGACAACCCAGTTTTAGATGGAGACGCTGTGTGTGAAAGGAGTATTCTCATTGGATGTGGTTTAGGGTTTGCAAGCTCTTATCTTATAAAAGGAAGAGGATGGAAACATTAGAGGGTTGTTGATGTATATGATATTTTCTAAATATATAGTTCATTTAGACATATATCTTTCTCTTGCTGTTTAGCTGAGATTGAATGCTGTTTAGCATTGGGTGTTCCTGATCAGGAATCCCACCTCTTCCCATTGAGTAGCTCTTGGGAGAGTTTGTATTGCATTGTCCACTATCTGGATTAGGGCCAAGCTTCTTCTTTCAACTATGTTGGGTGTGGAGCCTGATTATCTTGTTTACTTTGTATCACAACATTGGACCCCTGTACCTTAAATGGGGCGGCAATGCCGCCCGTAAATTAATCGCTGCCTTGGGGGGTCTAGGGGGGGGCGGCAGCGACTTTATGGAGCCCCCCCCTAGCGGGGGGTTTCGAGGGTAGCGCCCCCGAAGCTAAAAACAGATGTAAAATTGCCTTGTATGTTGTGTAACCAGCTCCAAAGAGAGAAGAAAAGAGATATTCACGCCTTAGAAATGAGCCACTTCGAGGGGGCAACCTCCAATACATTACATGAATGAACAATTCTTGGATGATACAAATGAACAAAACCTCCTTCTCTATATAGGAGTCCATGGGGCCATAATATAATCCTAGTGGGGCCACAATGTAATCCTAGCCGACCTAACAATAATAATGTAAGGGCACAATAATAACAATATGGGGGTTACAGGTGTACAATAATAACAATAAGGGGGGCTACACTAACATAATAAGGGGCTACACTATTAATATAGGGACTTAACATGCCCCTCTCCTTCAAAAAAGTGTTGTCTCCAACGCTTGAGTAGCTCTGGGTGCTTCTGTATAAAATTCTCATCCTCCCATGTAGAATCTTCAGTGGGTAAGTTCTTCCACTTGATGAGATACTCTGAAATTGATCGATTCCGTAGTTGTCGAGTTCTTGTTTCTGTGACCGCTTTCGGTTCCAATATGATTTTTCCTTCCTCATCAAGTTCTGGCAATATTGTTTGAACTGGAATATTTTCACCTATAACCTTCTTTAAGCATGAAACATGGAAAACCGGATGTACTCGCGAAGAAGCAGGAAGCTCCAATTTGTATGCCATAGTACCAATCTTTTGCAACACCTTGTAAGGACCATAGTACTTTGGCGATAATTTATTATCCTTCTTAGCTTGCTTGAGGGACATTTGTTTATATGGTTGTAGCCGTAAAATACCCAATCTCCTACATCAAAACTTCTCTCGCTGCGATGTTGATCTGCCTGTTGTTTCATTCGATTTTGTGCCAAATTCAGGTTATCCTTTAAGAGTTGGAGAACTTCTCGTTGATGCTCGATGTGATCTTCCACTGCTTGAACCTTCGA
Source organism: Pinus albicaulis (assembly GCA_034641835.2). Classification (NCBI taxonomy): domain Eukaryota; kingdom Viridiplantae; phylum Streptophyta; class Pinopsida; order Pinales; family Pinaceae; genus Pinus; species Pinus albicaulis. The sequence continues at coordinate 1,559,435,672 of CM076581.1, forward strand.
ATTTTCCCTTAAAGATGATGTGATGGATGGTGGATGATATCCATAAAGTGCCATAAATAGGGTCATTTTTGCTGCAGTATGGAAGGAAGTGTTATACCACCATTCAGAAAGAGGTAACCACTTGACCCATTGTGTTTGTTTATCAGATACAAAACAACGAAGATATCCTTCCAAACATTTATTTACTATCTCAGTTTGACCATCAGATTGAGGATGATAAGATGAGCTATGAGCCAATTTAGTACCCAAACAAGAAAATAACTCTGTCCAAAAATTTCCCGTAAAAATGGGATCTCTGTCGCTCACAATAACCCTTGGGCTTCCATGTAGCTTTTGAATTCTGTCCACAAATGTAGTAGCAACTGTACTTGCTTTAAATGGATGAGATAATGCACAAACGTGTGCATACTTGGTAAGTCTATCAACTACCACCATGATGACATTCTTTCCTTTAGACTTAGGTAAACCTGTGATAAAATCCATTGAAATCTCCTCCCAACGCTGACTTGAAATGGATAAAGGTTGTAGAAGTCCCGGGGTCTTAATTGTCTCCACTTTATTCTGCTGGCAAACCAAACATTCCGCCACAAACTTTTGAATATCAGATTTAAGGCCATCCCAAAAAAATTCTTTCTTCACCCCGTGGTAAGTTTTTAAAAATCCTGAGTGTCCTCCTAAAGGAGAAGTGTGAAATTCCAGAAGAATATTTTGTTTTAGTTGGGAATTCTTACAAAGATATAAGCGATCTTTGTACCATAAGGAATCATTTTTCCAACTAAATGTATCGGATGTACTAGGATCTTGCTGCAACTTTTGAATGAGTGTCCACACTTCTTCATCCTTCTTCCATTCATCCCTTGCTTCGGTTATCCAATCCGGTTGGATAATAGAAATGGCACAAAGCAATGCTTCCACCTCTTCATTCTTTCTTGAGAGTGCATCTGCAACAACATTAAGCTTTCCTTTTTTGTAGATTATTTCAAAGTCATAACCCAACATCTTTGTGACCCATTTTTGCTGCTCTTCTGAAGATAGTCTTTGTTCCAAAAGTGTTTCAGACTATCATGATCAGTTTTTACCTTGAAGTGTCTTCCCATTAGGTAAGTTCTCCATTTCTTTAGTGCATGCAGTATTGCTAACATTTCCTTCTCATAAATAGGTTTCTGTAAATACTTTCCTTTGATTGGACGACTTTCAAAAGCAATGGCTCTTCCTTCCTGCATTAAAACTGCACCAATTCCATTTCCTGAGGCATCACATTCCACAATAAAGGTTTTTGTGAAGTCTGGTGTAGCTAAGACTGGTGCTAGGCACATTGTCTCTTTAAGATGTTCAAAGGCCTTAGTTGCTTCAGGAGTCCATGAAAATGCATCTTTCTTCAATAATGTTGTTAGAGGTGCTGCTATTCTTCCATAATTCTTAACAAACTTACGATAATAGCCTGTTAACCCGAGAAATCCTCGCAACCGCTTTATTGTCTTAGGGACTTTCCATTCCTTAATGGCTTTAATTTTGTTAGGGTCTACTTTAACACCCTCGTGGGATATAATATGACCCAGATATTCCACCTCTTGTACTCCAAAGAAACATTTGGATTCTTTTGCATATAATTGTTTCTCTTGCAATAGTTTGAGCACCCTGTCAACATGTTCAACATGATCCTTCCAAGACCTGCTGTAGATTAGTATATCATCAAAAAATACTAGCACAAATTTTCCAAGGAAGGGTTTGAAAATGGAATTCATCAACCCCTGAAATGTAGAAGGTGCATTGGTAAGGCCAAAAGGCATGACCAAAAATTCATAATGACCCTCATGAGTTCGAAATGCTGTTTTTGGAATATCTTCAGTCTTCATTCTAATTTGATGATATCCCGAACGAAGATCCAACTTGGTAAAATAAATTGCTCCATGTAATTCATCCAATAATTCATCAATCACAGGAATGGGAAATTTATCTTTAATGGTGAGCTTATTGAGCTCCCTATAATCCTAACACATGCACCATGATCCATCCTTCTTGTGTACCAATACTACAGGAGCAGAGAAAGAACTTTGACTAGGTTGAATTATACCCGCCTCTAACATTTCTGCAATCATACATTCAATTTCACTCTTTTGGACGTAAGGATATCTATAAGGCCTGATGTTTGGAGGAACACTTCCTGGAATCAAATGAATAGCATGATCATGATCACGAATAGGTGGGAGTCCTTTGGGAGTTTCAAACACCTTGGAA
>CM076581.1:1559438009-1559630509 GCA_034641835.2 Pinus albicaulis
AAAAAAAACTAACACTTCTTGTATTAGGTTTTCTGAAATTATTGAAATAATGAAGCCTATTGCAGCAACACCGGTTAATGGTGTTCAGCAGTAGCATCGGTTATTGCAGCAGCACTGGCTATGTGGAATTTTTATACTAAAAAAACAACTAGAAATAAACCAATAAATAACTAAAAAAACAATCTGAAGCATAAAGACTCAATGCAACTGAATGCAACTAAGATCCATACTATTCATTAGTAGTTTCAATTGAATTATTAGTTTTCTATGAAGTTCCTTAATGAAGTTAAAAGTTAACTGTAAATTAATAGAGCTAACTTACAGTTAACATTAAATGAAATATGGAACTATTAACTATCAATTGAAACTAAACCATGGGGTGGATAACAAAAAAATTTCTATGTTAAGCTCAGTTAACTTCAACAAAAACTACTATAGCTCCCAATCAAAAAACAATCATACAAAAACATAGCATATTTTGGTTGCCTCTAAGTTAATAACAAGCAAAATAGTTAACTTTACAGTAAATTACCTATATGTTTAGTTTCAACTCTAATATCACTTTTCGTGGGTACTCTTTTCCTTGCAGAATTTTCCCTTAATGAGATTGACATTACTTCTTATCCAGTATTCTTCTGGTTATTTTCATACATTCATGGCCTACCAGGAGGTCAAGTCTAATGTCATAGTTCTTTTCATACATCATGGATAGCCTCAATAGAGACCGTGCTACTAAAAAGCGTTAGAGAGACTGAGGTGGTACTAAAATCAACTAAAAAAACGCAAACCAAATCATTAAATTGGACAAGTGATATTGCATAAGATGAGATTATGCCATATTGTCAAATCTATCCAATAATCTGAAATCTGCACTATGAAAGTCTGTCCCAATGCTATGCCACATAATTACAAGTTGAGCTGAAGAGTTGAAGGTTTCATACATCAGTTAAAAAAAAATTAGAGTTTGAGGTTCAGGAGGAGAAGCAGTGTAGTGAAGGGGAGTAGTAGTGTAGAGGGAATTCATGGAATGATAAAGAGTAAACTCATCCTATGTTTTTTTTTCACAAGAGGAAAAATGATGTTTTGATTATATAATATGAAGAAAACAGTCCATGAACCAATACATTCTCACATCTGATGATTGGGACCCAATTTGTCCATCCAAAGAAAAAGGTTGTCCCACCCCAGACATTGATAAGTATCTCCATGTCACATACAAAGACAGGATATAAAAAACAATAATGAACCTTGTTGGTCATCTCAGCCCCCATTAAATCTATGATAAGAAATCCCCTTTTGTCTGGCCTGATAAATTCATTTTCCGCCCATCGCCACCTTCTCCCAGCCTCAAAAAATTGCATAAAAAGGCCGTAAACCATACTCGAAAATATGCTTAAGGCGCAACACCTTTCGGCCAGATCCCTGCACCTTTTCTTCCGCGTGACCTAGTGCCAGAATCGAGCGCAAAAGAACTAGGTGCTTATCAACCAAACGACTGGGCTAAATAATAGCCGTCGATCTTTGCAGATCGGACGATCTTTGTGAATCAACACAATGCCTATGGCCTGTTTCATTCATCACCCAAATCGTATGCGCATTGTCCGATCATCCTCTCAAATCAATGGTCTGCAGTTTATTTACCCTTGTGGTCCGCGTGCCCAAAAACACGGTCCGAAAACCGGTGGTATTCATCGCACCACTTTTCTTAAAATGGAGCGATGCGATACATTATCTGTCGTGTGTCTCCGCGTACGGCCCCGAAACCACCCTCCATCGCACATTATTGTTCGATCAAAGTCACGGCGTGATATTCCCGACAGCTGTCCGATCTGGAGGTCTTCATCCAACGGTTGTCGCTTCAGAAAGATGCACGAGTTTTAATCTAAGTCTACAGTGTCCCTGTCCCACAGTTCATCGCTCTCCGACACAGTTTTAGCTGTTGATATTGTCTCGAGAACGAATGGTCCAGATCATTTGCATGCCGCATTATCAAATCCCGTTTCCCCACGTCATCATTCTACGTGCTCCCATCGCACATTCATCCATATTCCATACATATATTCCTATTCAAAGGTCAAACGTTCATTATATACGTCAAATCTCATGCATTCCTCGAACCCTTACCAAAACATTTCTCCATCATTTCTCTGTATTTTATTCATCACCACCCCACGTACTTCTTTCGTTTCATCATGTCGCGTTGCTACATAGTCATCCCCACTACATCACCATCCCCATGCATTTGTTCTCTTGACTATTTTGCGTGTTTTGTAGGGTACGAGTGGCGATAAATTACCATGATTCACAGCTCTTAATTGCAATGGAAACAATACAGGAAAGGATCATTGTTCAGGAGCAGAAACCATAAAGAAAGTCATGGTAGGTTGTTGTGACAAAACTTCCATTAAAGAAGCAGGGGTAAAAATCTATCAAACCCTCCAAGAGCTATTCAAAACACAGATTGCGCAGATTCAGACATAAATATTGTAGGCAAATATTATCAGTGGAAGGTAGGAAATTAAAGGCATGCAATTGAAGATTTTGGATCCTGAACCTACCTTTTGAAAGCAGAGTACCAGATCAAAGATCCAGTAGACCACTGAAAAGATTTATGCACAGAAAACAATTCCCTCAAGGTTTTATTTCAGCAGGGTTCTCTCTTCACGAAAGGACGGAATGTCCATGTGATTTTAATTCTAAGCCGTGTTCCTGAAGATACTTTCACCCAGCGCATTTATTTCTGTAAGCGGTTAGCAGGGTACAAACAGCATTACAAAGTCATCAAATAATATGGGCGTCCACGCTTCCACTATTTTTTTTTAATTAGTCAAATTAAATGTTCATTGCCTACTCCTTTTTGGAGCTTTCTTGTTCTCTTATAAAGCTCCAAAAGAACAGATGATTTAGGGTTCCAGATTTTATCAGAAAATTATGCAGTGAAAGGCTGGTTGTATACATTTTGTAAAATTTTGTATGAAGGCTCAGTGCCCATAGGGTCTCAGTGAGGAGGAGTTCCATCTGTTAAAGAGGATTCTGGTCTTTGGTATTTCATAGTCTGTAACTTTCTGTTATGTGTTATTTAAATAGATCATTTCATTTCATCCATCTTTCCTGTATCATGTTTTGGAATGCGAGTGGCTCACTGATTTTTGGTATGGATTTATCCTAGTTGATACCCATGCTTGGATCGGTCAAGCGCTTTAAATATGGCTCATGCATGATATTTTGTTTCATTATTCATCTAAACCGTATTTCTGCTATATTAGTCTCTTTGGGAGGGTGTTTTTAAAACACTATTGTTATGTATGGATTGTTAGATTGGTAAGCCCATGCATGGTGGTATTGTGTATATGGATATCAGCTCAATGTTAACTAATATTTCCTCTTCATTTCATTCACTACATACACCTTCTGATAACTTATTTCTGTGAGGTATTTCTGAATCGACCCGCTTTACACTAAGCTGCCTCTGAATTGTCTGTTGTTTTTATATTGGGGTTTGCATATTGTCTCTGCATTATTCCTTCTTTAGTATCATTTTCTGAAGGTCTTGGTCCCATTCAGATTAATTTTCCTTGTTTTACAAAAGATAGCATGAGAGCTTGCCATTGATAACTCCCTCTGTTATATCATATGCTCCTTGCTATATAAGATGTCCCAGGCACTGGTGTATCGCAACTCTAGGCTCTCTCTAGGAGCAACAACATCTTTTTGGCGCCGTTGCCGGGGAACGAAGTTGAGAAATTTTAAAATCCATGGGCCTCGACAAAATCTAATTCACTCTTCAAGTAGGTGAGTATGGAGAGTTGAAAGTTGTAGATCCCTCACCTTGGCGACTCCACATTTGTTCATTTGATAAATCTATTTGCAGTCCTGGCTCCTCGTAAACCACACCTGAGGTTAGATACATCTAAGACAAAGATACCTTCAGTGTCTGACCCTGAAAAGATCATACATAGAAGAAATTGGAGGGAAAGATAATCAGTCCATTCTGAGATTCCTGAATTCTCTCAAGAAGACTTTCTGTCCTCCTCCTCTCAAGATTCTCAATTGCAAATTCCCGACCCCACTATCAGAGATACCGATTACTATTCATATAGTCCACCCCGAGGAGGTGTCCAATTTAAAGACAGTCTTCATCCTACCCCTGAGGTCAAAGAGGTCAAGGAAGTCACCGAAGTATCTGCTGTTAACAGACCTTTTCTCCCCTCGACCCCTCAAGCTGCAGTTGATTATATTCCTATTATTATTCATACTCCACTTCCACCTCCTCCTCCTCCTCTTACTCATCAAACTATTGCACTACCTCCACCCCCTCCAATGGCAAATGTTCCAGGCTTCTTGCTAAATAAATATGCTCCTCTGGCATTACCTCAAGTGTTGAATGATATGCCCCAAGATTATCTGAATATCTTGCCCAGATTCAATGGGGAAAATGAGACTGATGCTCAAAAACATCTTGAGACTTTCTCCTCTTTTGCAGAGAACTTTAATGTCGAAAATTTAGATGTGGTCTTAAGGCTTTTTGTCTAGTATCTTGATGGTGAAGCTCGAAAATGGTTTAAGACATTGGCTAGTTGTTCTATTACCACTTGGGATAACATGGAAGACACTTTTCTCAAGAAATGGGAAGAGAATAAAGATCATGGAAATTGTCTCATTCAGTTCAATACACTAAAGAAAAGACATAATGAAGGGGTATTAGAATTTATCAAGAGATTTAATAAATTGTATCTGAGTCTCCCTGCTGATATGAAACCTCATCAAACTGCTACTAAAGTCGTTTTTGTAGCAGCCTTTGATTCAGAATTTGGTTTCTCCCTCAAAGAAATAAAGCCTACTACTCTAGATGATGCTCAATCAGATGCACTAGAGTTGGAAGCAAACTTTGCCTTCATTGGTAAATCGAAAGGAAGATTTGAACAAGATACTAGAAGAAGAGGTGAAGAGAAGGTGTCTACCTCCTACCAAGACATAGACTCAGCCAATGACAGGATTGAAGAAATGAGCAAAATGATTAAGAACCTTTCTGGTAAATTGGTCAAGCTTGAATTTGAGACCAAGAATCCAGTCCCCAAGAATTTCCACAATGCTCAAAACAGAGGTTGCAATCTTCAGTACAGGAAACCACCCCTGCAAATATTTCCAAGGGAAGCAAAGGAGCAACAGGACCAGGTACCACACCCATTGTGCCTGGAAGGGCTAGTAGATGATTCTGTTGAAGATATTGCCTATGGAATGGAGGATGAAAATCTTTCCTTTTCAAATAGAGATGGAGAAGAATGCCCTTTACAGGTAAATGAAGGAGCTGAGTGCCCATTGCAAGAAGAAGAAAATACCAGAGGCACAAAAGAAGTAGAAATTAATCATTATTGTAAACAATTTACTGATTTCATGCAAGCACATTTCAATAGAAGATATGATCTCAGATCTTCTAGGAAGAGGACTCGCACTCGAGATCAAGAATAAGAGTCTCCCCAGAAGGAAGCACATACTCAGAAGGAGTCTACGATGCCGAAAGTTGTAGACAAAGGTAAGGGCCCTCTAAAAAAACCTTTGCAGTCTGATGATAAAATTCCTTCCGCCCCAAAATTAGTCACTCCTTCTAATACCAAGTATGTGTCAAAAGAAATCAACCCCCCACCTGAAAATAAAGATTCAAAAGAAGTTGTAATAGAAAAGTCTTCTCCTATTTTCAGTCTGCAAAAGGAACTTGAAAAAGTCAAAATTCTAGTCCCCTTGACTGAACTATTAAAGCAACCTATATATCAATCCCAAGTCACCTCATTCATGCTCCCTCTAGAAGCAAAACTCACTCCAGATAGCCTCAACCTTCAAGAAGAAAGACCCATGGTTGTCTTTGGTCCACATGTTGAGGAATTACATGCTTCTACTCCTCCCTTTTACGTGTCTCTAGTGATTCATGACCTGCTATTACATAATTGTCTGTTAGATTCTAGAGCTTCCCATAATCTTATACCTCTGTCAGTCATGGAACAGCTAGGATTACAAATCACCCGGCCATACAAGGACCTCTATTCATTTGACTCCAAAAGAGTTAAATTCTTTGGGATGATCAAGGATTTGGTGGTTAATTTGGCCCAAATCCCAGCTAAAAGTGTGGTAATGGACATCATGGTGGTTGAAATCCCAGCTTGTTTTGGTATGTTGCTGTCAAGGTCCCGGGGAACAAAAATTGGTGGATCACTCAAGATGGATTTAACATATTCCACTATCCTAGTTTTTGGTGGCCAAGAGAGGAGGTTGTACAGGGAGACTAGATTTGTCAAGATGGTAACTAAGGCTGAAAACTCTGTAAATTCACCAGTCTACAGTAAGGAAGGAGATTTTTCATGCTTGATTCTGGAATAAGATCAATATTATTCTCATGAACCATCTTTGTGTCAGATGAAGATTGAACAGTCCGCAGAAAGCCATGAAGCAGGAATCTGGACACTCCATTTTGATGGGGAAAATTCAAAGGAAGGTAACGGGGCTGGAATATTATTGATTTCTCCTACAGAAAGGTGGGTTCCATTGTCCTTCAAGCTAGAATATGAAGCCACTAATAATGTGGCTGAATATGAAGCACTTCTGTTAGGATTGCAGATAGCCAGGAACATGAACATACAAAGCTTAAAAGTTCTGGGAGATTCAGAACTGGTGGTTAGACAGGTCAGGAATCAGTGTCAGACCAAACATCCTAGGCTAAGGGCTTATAGGAATGAAGTTTGGGACATGGTAGAAAAATTATTCTTGGCGTTCAATATCCATTTCATGCCCCAAGAATAGAATACGATGGCTGATTCCCTTGCTGTAGCTGCTAGTACATTTCGACCACCTGAGAACCCTCGTTTAAGATATGAAGTTGAGGTGCGTTATCGACCATCAATCCTAGATAACATAAAACACTAGCAGGTATTTGAAGATGAAGAACAGATGAAGATATTCCTGGAAATAGTGGGAGAATTCTCCAATATGGAGATTGATGCTGATGAAGAAGATGTTGAGTCTGAAGATACTTCAGAAAGAAATTGGGAGAAGAAAGTGGTAGGTAATAAAGTTTTGCAATTAAAGGGAAACATAATACCTAGAGGACTGGTGCCTCTAGAAATATTATTTGATAAGAATGATGTCCCACTACAGCCAAGTAAAGTGGTAGAAGAAAATCAGGTAGAAGACCTGAATCTTGGTACTGAGGCTGACCCCAAAATTGTAAAACTGTCCAGGAAGATCCCTGGAGAATATAAAAATCTATATCAGAAATTATTTTAGTCTTACAAATATTTGTTTGCACGGTCCTATCAGGACTTGAAAACTTTTGATATCAGTATTATACAACGCAAAATTCCACCGAAGGGAGACGCAAAGCCCCATAAGCAGAAGCTCAGACAAATCAATCCCCTATTGTTTCCTTCTATTGAGAAGGAAATCAAGAAGCTGCTAAAAGCCAAAATAATTGTACCACTGAGGTACTCTGAATGGGTGGCAAACCTTGTCCCTGTACGAAAGAAGAATGGAGAAATAAGGCTGTGTGTCGATTTTAGAAATTTAAACAGAGCATCCTTAAAGGATAATTATCCACTACCTAAGATGGATCACATCCTGCAGAAAGTGGTTGGAGCTTCAAGGAAGTCAATGATGGATGGATTCTCTGGTTATAACCAGGTGGCTGTACTTGCAGAAGATCAAAAGAAGACTTCTTTCACCACACCATGGGGGACATTTATGTATGCCAAGATTCCTTTTGGATTGATTAATGTAGGGGCCACTTTTCAGAGGGCAATGGACATTGGTTTTTTCGGGGAGCAGGATAAATTCCTGGTTGTCTACCTTGATGATATCACTATATTTTCCAAGAATGATACTGAGCACATCGATCATCTGCGTAGAACTTTTGAGAAATGTAGAAGGTATGGTCTTTCCTTTAATCCTCAAAAGTATTTATTTGCTATAGAAGAGGGTAACACGTTGTGACTAAAGACGGGGTGAAGATAGATCCTAAGAGGGTAGAGGTTATAAATGGTATTTATTTTCCCAGAACTAAGAAAGAGGTACAGGTATTCCTAGGGCGCATAAATTTCCTAAGAAGGTTTATTCCTAACTATGCTGAAATAGTTAGGCATATAACTGACATGTTGAAGAAAGATAATGAAGTTAAATGGTCCCAGGAATCACGAGAGGCATTTACCAGAATAAAAAATGCTTTTTCAGAAGCCCCTGTGCTAGGTGGGCCAGATTATGATAAACCTTTCATGATCTTTTGTTTTGCATCACCTCATACAATAGCAAGAGTTTTATTGCAGAAAAATGAGGAGGGGTATGAACAGCCCATAACTTTCTTCAGTCAGGTGCTTCAGGATGCAGAATTAAAGTAAAACATATTGGAAAAGCAAGCATATGCCCTAGTGAAATCCCTCAAAGCATTCCGCGTATATATCTTGCAATCACATATCACTGCATTTGTGCCTGCAACTACTGTAAAAGATATCCTTATTCAGGGGGATAGTGACGGAAAAAGGGGGAAGTGGATTGCCAGAATACAAGAGTATGACTTAGAAATTTTCCCTACTAAGATTATCAAAGGACAGGGGCTTGTCAAAATATTGTCTGATTCAAACTATCAAGCTTTGGGTATCAACCTGTCCATTATAGCAGGTGAGGAATCTGAAGAGAAAGAAGAACGACAGGGAATTGGAGTAGCTACTCTCGAAACACATGTAAAGTACCTCACTAGTCAATGGTAAAAAGAGATAGTAGAATATCTCCTCACACTCAGCTACCCACCAAGCTGTGATAAAGCAAAATACATAACACTAAGATTAAAATCACAGAAGTATATAGTCGCCAATGGCTGGCTATAGTGGCAAGATCCCTCAGACATCCTACTCCTGTGTCTCATAGAGAATGAGGTAGAGAGTATAATGGCTGAATTTCATGAGGGAATCTGTGGGGGTCACTACAACTGGAGGGTTGTTGAGCTCCAAGAATGTTCTTTCTTCCACCACATTCCACTCCATTTATTTTGTCCATTATTAATACCAGGCTCAAATGATCAATGAAATTATTTAAAATTGCTTTAAGAATGAATATTATTACTAACTTGCTATGTTTTTATGATTTCGTCATTATAGTGCTTTTTGAACTAGGACTAGCTACAGAATGCAGACATTCTGTAGCTAGTTGCCAATTCTATAGCCGTCTTCATGTTTAAGCAGGTTCCAGATGTCCTCTCAGAGAAAACCACACATGGTCATATTCCACATAACGCCTTTAGCATTTGTTGCTCTCCATGAAGATTGAACGAAATTCTGTACGTGGTTATGCACGTGAGAACTCAAACAAGGAGATAGACTCCTAATAGGACAAGGACAGTCCAGATGTCGTTTGTCATATTATGATGCCACCTTTAGAGTTCTAGTTCGATTCTAATATGGAAAGATAGTAATCCCTGTATTATCTCAAGTTTTGTTATGTAAATTTTCTATAAATGTAGCTCGGGAAACTGAGAGACGAGGTTAGATTTTTGTTAGATTTTATGGTTGACTGCTAGATCTTTGAAGTCTGAGAATACTCTGTTTTGAAGTGATTCCTCTTTAATGAAAGAAGCAGCATTTCCTTGAACGTGTTGAGTCGATCTTAAACTATATTTCATGCTACTCTAGTGGTAGAGGGTCCCTGCCTCCTGAGTGGCCTTTTTTATACAGTAGATAAGTATTTTAGTCTTGTTTTTATTTCTAGTTTAGGAAAGTTTCCGAATTTTATGTTCATACTTGTTTTCGTTAATTATCACAGTTGGAATTACTCTAATAAGCTCTTCCAAAATATCATTATGATTAATAAGGCATAGCTATGGTATTGTAGGTTTTTATTGCATTTTCTTTCGTTAATTATCACAGTCGGACTTACTCTAATAAGCTCTTCCAAAATATCATTATGATGAATAAGGCATAGCTATGGTATTGTAGGTGTTAGTTGCTAGTTTACACTAAGTGGCATAGCCAATATTACTCTTACAAAGCTCTTCCAAAATATCATAACAATGAGTAAGAAGTAGCTATGGTGTCTTAGATTTTAGTTGTATTTGCTTTCAGTCTTGTGTTTATGTTCAATTTCTTTGAATAATACATCCATACTTGTTCTCACAAACTCTTCCAAAACATCATTCATACTGAACGATATGGGCTGTAGAATTCCTTAGGTTAGTTGCATGTTAACTTAGTTATAGCACTCCAGAGGTAGAATGCATGTGATTCAGCTCTGTCATTTCATTTCCAGTTTGATAATGGCTTTTTAGTCTAACATTGTTCACTGTACTTCAAATAGACTAGTGGTACTTCAGTTTAGTTTTAGCTCGCTGTATTAGCACTCTAGTTTAATTGCCATCCATTGCATTTTAAATGATATTAGTTGTTAAATTTAAATACCATGGTCTTCATTATTTACAAAACTTCTTTTGCTCCAACCTCATATTAATACATAATCATTTGGACAGGAGTTGGTATCAGTCTAAGATCTAGAGTATTTTGCAACCTTTTTACCATTTCACAAACAAGCCTTAGGAAATCTATAACTTTTGAGTGAGGCCTAGTGGTGTTAAATTGAGTTGCAGAACAGAATTAGAAGCTAGTTTAGAATAGAAATCTTATGATGCTACAAATGTTCTTTTCCAAATATATTCCAATAGATATTTAAACATGGATGAGATGTTGTAACATTGTAAGTTGATTGTTTGATTGTTTAGTTAGGAGAACTTCATTTACACTTAACTTGCCCATTTCTCAAGCTCTTCCAAAACATCTTTAATGAATGAATTGGACAAGTTTAAGCTCATATTGTGATTTATTTCCTTGAAGTCATTATCAAGCTTTGTATTTTGCTAGCCATAGTTTAGGCTTTGTTTTGTTTCAGTATTTGCATTTGTCATTTGCCATCCATAACTTAGGCTTCACTCTGTTTTTAACCAGTAGCTTCTTTTCACCAGCATTTAGTTCTTTCCCTTGTGAACATAAAACCATAAAAAAAAAAAACCAAAAACATCATAAAACACTAGACACAACGTAGTGAGAAACAAATACCTAGGCACATATAGTGCACCACACTTCAGCAGTTTACCAACCCTGGTTGACAATTAATGAACTCAATTTAGGAGACTAGGTTGAGCACAAACATTTTTGCGCCGTTGCCGGGGAAGTGTAACTAGGTAGCCTTGTTTCTTAAACTCCCAAAAACAATTATATGCGTAGAGAGAGAGACTCAAGGGGTAGATTCATAAGAAGTAGAAGCAGAAGTTTGATTCCTAGAACACCACTTGTTTCACCTAGACCAAGAGCCAGTACACCTCCAACTCAGACCCACAATCCATCCTTTACTGATCCTAGACTCCCAGGGGACTTAAGATCATATATTCCATTAGCAATACCTTCCACTTTATGCACTGAACCTGCCTTAGAAGAAGATTCAAGGACCCTTTCTAGAGACACAAACTTTTCCACTTCCACAGAAGAATCAACTATGGCAGAAGAAGGGGGAGGAGGAGTCTTTAATGGAGAACACACATTATTTGGAGGGGGTAGAGGTAGAGGTAGAGGAGAAGGAGGTAGAGGTGAAGAAGGAGAAGGAGGTAGAGGAAGAGGTAGAAGGGAAATGGGAAGCTCTTTTGGGTTTCCTATAGTAGATGAAGAAACCAATACAACTATGAAAAACATTTCACCCTCTGTCCTTCCAAACTTCTATGGACTTAAAACTGAAGATCCTGAAACCTTCCTATTTGAATTTGAAGTTCTATGTAGAACTTATGACTACTTACAAGATGCTCAAAAACTTAAATTATTTCCTTCAACATTGAAAGGAGCAACATTGAAGTGGTTTATGAGTTTTATCAACAGTTCTATTAGGACATGGGAAGACATGAAACAAGCATTTCTAGAGAGGTATTTGGATTATTGTATGCCAATCAATCATAAGGAGGAAGTGTTTAAGATGTTACAAAAAGAAGATGAAAACCTGGAAGATTTTTTGGAGAGATTTCATTACAACATCAAAAGAGAAAAAATGGAGAACTTAGATCAAGACACCTTAAAAGCTCTCTTGTTGAAGACAATTAGGGATGAATGGTTGGATATACTTAACATGATGGGAAAATGGGATATATCTCAGCTCACATTACCTGAAATATCTGAGTTATGTATCAACCTTTCAAGAGGGAAATCCAAAACTGTAAAAGGTCCAAGAGACCCTGCTCTTGCAAGGGTAAGTAAGTCTGCTTCTGGGACAGTAAGTAGGGCAGAGATAGGAAATATGCTTGATGAATTCAAATCTGACATCTTAGGGAGTCTTAGTGAACAAATAGACACCCTTAAGTTACAAAACAAGCAAAAAGCTGAATCTGATGCCCTAGCAATCTTTTGTCCCAGATGTAGAAAGAAGCATGCCCTGAGAGAATGTCCTTTGGATGCAAAATTTGTAGAGACCTGTGTCATTTGTTCAGAAAAACATGAGACCAAGAGTTTTCCTTCACTTCCTGGTCTTAAAGCTGTCTTTCAAGAAGAAATTCCTACAAGTTCCACAGAATCTCTCAATTTTGTCTCTAGAAGACCTTGGCAAGGACCTCAAACACAAGGATTTCATGATCAAATGTATAATCAACCTCCACCAAATTGGAATTCTTGGTAGCAACCTTAGCCCCAATTTCAAAATCAATCTCAAGCTTGGGCACAAGGGGCACAAAATCCCTATGGAAGATACTCTCAGTACTATCAGTATCCACCATCTTATCCACCATATCCACAGTTTCCTCAACAAAAAAATCCTCAACAAAATCCTCAAAATCTACAACATCAAAATCAACCACTTCCATTACCATTTCCTCAAAAATCAAATCAGTTGCCTGCTCAACCCATACCAAACCCCAACAATAAAAATCCTCAGAATACATACATGATAGAAGGTCAACAGTTTCCAACTTATTTAATTACTCCTCTAGACCTTAGTGATGTTCAACTTAGGTCTGGAAGAATACTTGAAAAGAGGAAACCTTCTGTGATTATACAAGAACAAGACAACTCTGAGGAAGATTCTCTATGAGAAAATAAAAGTCTTGAAGAAGACACATATTTTCAGGACCCAAACATTGAAAAATCAAAACAAAAAGAACCAATAATTTCAACTCATGTATTAGAGCAGCCATCAACATCCACTCTTACACCTCCCTTTCTAGAAAGATTACAAATTGATAGAGGTGTAGAAAAACAAATTATGGTGCCTAATTATGATTTCCTAGATGAGCTAAGAAATGTTTGCATTAAGATTCCATTATTACAAGCCATCAAGGAAATCCCAATTTTAGCAAAGACAATAAAGGAGTTGAGCATGAAGAAAACAAGAAAAAGAATAAGAGAGACAAAGAAAATTCAACTAGCAGGAAAAATAGCAGATATCATGATGGGTAAGATTTCTATTCCAAAGTATCTAGACCCAAGAAATCCAGTTGTTAAAATTCACATCAATGGAATTGAGATCCAAAACACACTCATTGATTTAGGAGCAGCAATCAATATCATGAGTAGACAAATCATGGATAAACTGGAACTTCCTAATCTTCTCTTTACACCCACATTATTACAATTAGCAGACAGATCTGTGATCAAACCTGATGGGGTAATAGAAGACATTCCAGTGTCCCTAGATTCTTGGGAGTACCCTGTGGATTTCATGATCCTAACTCCTAAGAATAATCTAGGAGGACACCCTATTATATTAGGAAGACCTTGGTTAGCTACAGCTGATGCTTTCATTAGTTGTAGATCCGGTGATATGTACATCTCTGATGGTATTTCAACTAAGAAATTCACTTTGTATCCTCCAGCAAGGACAATTACAGATTTAGATGATACTCAATGGATAGAGGATGAAGAAGACCTACAACCTCTCTTCACAATTTCAGAAATTAGTGAAGATAGTCAAATTCTGAATACTTTAGAAAACTTTGAATCCTCTTCGAAACATAAACATGACCAATTTCAAGAAGAATCCAACATTGAGTTTTTTTCATCAAGACAGATGTCTCTTCATTCTATGGATAAATTTGGCAGCTCTACAAGTGAGATATTTCCAGGCAAAACTTTAAACATAAACAAGAACCTAGACAAATCTCAACAAGAAGAGCTAGTCAAGATCTTACAAAGACATTCTTCTGCATATGCATGGGAGTACACTGATATGAAAGGGATAAGCCCCAAGACTTGCACTCATCACATCTACATAGAGGAAAATTGTAAACCAATCAGACAACCTCAAAGATGGATGAATCCAAATCTTAGGGAGATTGTTAAAGAAGAATTGCAGAAATTGTTGAATGTCAACTTTATCTATCCTATTTCGGATAGTCAGTGGGTTTCTCCTTTGGTAATTGTGCCAAAGAAAAATGGTAAATGGAGGGTATGTATTGACTACCGAGAATTAAACAAAGCTACTCTTAAAGACCATTTTTCCTTACCTTTCATAGATCAAGTGTTAGATACATTAGCTGGCAAAAAGTACTTCTCATTTCTAGATGGGTTTAGTGGTTATAATCAAATTCAAGTAGCACTTGAGGACCAAGACAAAACCACATTTACCTATCCTTGGGGTACTTATGCTTACCGAGTATTGCCATTTGGATTATGCAATGCACCTGCAACATTTCAAAGGGTAGTATTAGGAATTTTTTCAGATCTAATACATGATTGTGTAGAGGTATATATGGATGATTTCACAGTTTATGGAAACACATTTGAAGAAGCTTTAGCAAACTTGGAAAAAGTTTTAAAGAGATGTCAAGAAGTAAATCTTTCACTTAGTCATGAGAAATGTTTCATGATGTTTACTGAAGGTATTGTTTTGGGGCATCATATTTCAGGGGATGGGATTAGAGTTGATGAGTCAAAAGTTGAAGTCATATCTAACTTATCTATTCCAAGTTGTCAAAAATATGTTAGGGTTTTTCTAGGATTTACAGGATATTATCAGAGGTTTATAGAAAACTTCACCAAGATAGCATCTCCACTCTTTAAATTGCTTACCAAAGACTGTGAATTCAAATGGAATTCTGATTGCCAGTTAGCCTTTGAGACCCTGAAAACAAAAATTTCTGAAGCACCTATTTTAAGGGGACCTAATTGGAAGTTACCTTTTCATATTTCAACAGACGCCTCAGATACAGCTCTAGGAGCAGTATTGGGACAAAAAGACCTGATTCCTTATGCCATCTACTATACCAGTAAAAATTTGACTCCTGCAGAGTTAAACTATACTGTAACTGAAAAAGAGTTTTTAGCTGTTGTTCATGCCATAAACAAATTCAGACACTATATAACAGGCTATGAAACTTTTGTTCACACAGATCATTTTGCAATTAGATACTTAATGAACAAATCAATTACTAATGGCAGAGTCATAAGATGGTTATTGCTTTTACAAGAATTCAACATTACCATTCTAGATAGGCCTAGAAAACAAAACACAATAGCTGATTTCCTATCTAGACTCCAAAACATCAAAGATGACACTCTAGTTGAAGATCAATTTCCTGATGAATATCTTTTTGCAATTTCTACTCAGACTCCTTGGTTTGCTGATATTGCTAATTATTTAGTTTCAGGGAAATTTCCTTCAATAATGAATGCAAGAGAGAAAAGAAAAATCATTTATGACAGTGAAAAATATTCATGGGTTGCTAATGAGTTGTACAGGACAGGTCCAGATTTTATCATTAGGAGATGTGTTCGGGAAGATGAGATGTCTGAGATTATCAAAGCATGTCATGATGAACCTTGTGGTGGACACTTTGCTGACAAGAGGACAACCTATAAGATCCTTCATTTAGGATATTATTGGCCATCCTTGTTTAAAGATGCTAAGGAGTATGTCAAAAGGTGTGACAGTTGCCAAAGGGTAGGGAAACCTTCTCCTTCAGGTGAGATGCCATTACAACCTCAGGTACATATTGAACCTTTTGAAAAATGGGCTTTGGATTTTGTAGGACCTATTAGTCCTCCATCAAGACAAAAGAGATATATATTAGTTTGCACTGATTATGTTACCAAATGGGTAGAGGCAAAGCCATTACTTTTTGCTAATGAAGCATCTGTAGTTAATTTTCTTTTTGAGGATATTTTTACTCGTTTTGGTGTCCCAAGGGAAATTGTTACAGATCAAGGAGCTCAATTCACATCAAGGCTAGTGGAACAAATGATGGAGAGGTAAAAAATCAGACACAGAAAATCTACTCCCTATCATCCACAAGCAAATGGTCAAGTGGAATCTACTAATAAGGTTATTGAAGGGATCCTAACAAAGACTGTCCATTTACATAGAAAATATTGGGTAGATAGGCTTCCTGAAGCCTTGTGGGCCTATAGGACTACATGGAGAAGCACAACAGGCCATACTCCTTACGAACTTGTTTATGGAAAGCAAGTTTTGTTTCCCATATAGTTCGAGATTCAAACTTTCAAAATGGTAGTTCAGCTAGGACTTGATCTATCAGAGGCACAAAAGCATAGATTGGAGCAAATTAATGAATTGGATGAGATCAAACAAGATGCAGTTCAGAAAACCAGTATAGTCCAACAACAGAGGGCTAGATGGCATGACAAGTACATCAAGGAAAAGAAGTTCAAAGAAGGTGACTGGGCTCTCTTGTTTGATTCAAAGTTCAAGGATTTTCAAGGTAAATTTCAAACACATTGGCTTGGGCCATATGAAATTGTGAGAATTTTTGACAATGGAGCAATAAAAATCAAGACAATAGATGAAGAAGAGGTTACTTTTCTTGTGAATGGTCATAGATTGAAGCTGTATCACAAACCACTCTCAAGAGAAGAATTTGTCAAGAAGTTCCAGGAAAACAGTGATGTGAAGTTAATGAAGAAGAATATTTCTTCTTCATCAACTTAATTGAATTTTCTGAAGTCAAACATATTGAAAAAAAAAAAAGAGAAATAAAATAAATAAAATAAAAATAAAGTATAGACATGAAAACCAATCACTGATTGGCATGTTTATATAGAAAAGATAGAGTGAAAATCAGAATCTTTCTGACACTCTAACTTTTCCATTTTGTTTTTTTTTGCAAGCAGCTGTTACAAAATCATAAGTGCAGATCCATTTCACTTATGATCCATCTCATTTCACTTCATTTCATTCCATACTTCATTCATTCCATTCCATACTTCATTAATTTCATTCCATTCATTCATATCATATCTTATTCCATTCATTCATCCACACTTCATCCATTTCACTTCATGGTCCACTTCATTTCCATTTCAGATCTTTAAGTTTGATCTCCTTTCTGCAATTGAATAATACACAGCAGAAACTGCAGGGCACTTTTTCACTCCATTTCATAAGTTGTGATCCATTCCACTCCATTATTCATTTCATTCATACTCCATCCTACCATATTTCATTATTCATTTCATACAACCTTTCATCATTCCAGCTTCAAACCATATTTCAAGTCCTCTACAGGTACATTCTGCAATGAGTTGAACATTCTGCAGCTAGTCAAACATTCTGCAGTCAGAGAGCCTGAAAGCACTGGCTAGTAATCATTTGATTTGCAACAAAATGATCCTGCATATCTATGAACAAGAAAAATCAAGAAGGTTATGAAGACTCAAAAAGTAATGATTTTCAGGGGAGAGCAAAGCATATGAAGATCACAAGAAAATCAAAGCAAAGGCAAAGGTATGAAGTGATTATAATGACATATCATGAAAAATTTTAGCGTAGTTTAGTTGTATATTATTCAAAAAGTGTTTTAATTAATTTTTTTGATCTTGCCTAACAAATCTCCCGCAAAAAAATTGGATAAAATTCCTTATGATTCCACCACTTCAAAACCCATATCCGATCATCATTTCAAAATCTAAACGGTTAAAGTGCTAAAGTGATTGGATTGGTCACGTCACTAAGCATTTAATGATGATTTTTGAATTCGTTACAAAATATCTCCGCGGTCTTTTCACTCATTGATTCGTTTTCTTCACCTCACCTCATTAATTCATTCCGTAACCACTCCATATCACTCTTTCCCGCAGCCAACTCTTAACCATTTCATTCTGTAAAACAGAGGTATCTCTGTAACAACCATTGTCACCGTGAACAGAGGAAACATTTGGGGAGCAAAAACAACTTGTTAATGACCATTCTCACCGTGAGCAGAAGGTTGGTGAATTGAAGATTGAAGAAGAGTTATGGGCCTCATCGTGAGAACAGAACCAGTTGGCACTAAATACTTGGAAGGCTATCCCCAAATCCGAGAAATCTTACAACAAGCAAGATGGTTGCAATTCCTTGAAAAATTTAGTGGCTTCCACAAAGAGGTTACTAAAACTTTTGCAAGATCTTTTAATGGGGCCGAGGTTGAAGTTGGAGATATTAAATTCACTGTCACAGAGGCTTTTATTGCAGAAGCAACAGGACTACCTAGACAAGGAGAAAGGTGGTTTAAGAACAGAGAATTCCATAACGAATCATGGAAGCAGATACTCAAGTCACCAGGTATGGATGTCACTATTTTTAAAAAGGGTATCCCTAGTTCTGCATTAAAGAACAAATGGAGAAACATGTTGCTTATCCTACAAAAATTCATCACTTGTGAAGGTAGATATGGTACTTTATATGTTTACCATATTAGGTTGATAATGCATTTCCTAGAAGAAGAACTTAATTTGCCCTATTTCTTGCTTCAAAGTTTAAAGAAAATGGCTTCAAGTGTTCAAAAGAGAATTCAATTTCTGGAGACAACCTTATACCACCATGGTTTAGTCAAGATTTTGATTGAACATCATTTGAGAAAAATAGGGGATAATTGGGATAACTTCTTGGTGAGAAATCACTTTGAGGAACCAAAAGAACCTTCACCTGAACATCAACCTACAAAAAGAAGCAGAAGATGGAAATCCTCCAAAACTGAAACTGGTAAAACAATACAAGAAAGTAGTGAAGAAATGATCTCTGAAAAATTAGTTCAGATTAAGAAGCAGCTTAAGAAAGAGAGGATCATAAGAAAAGTTGCCAGAGAAAAAGGAGAAGGGCCATCTCAACCGAGGAGGAGCCACAGACTGAGGGGCATACTAAAGAAAACAAAAGTTAAACAAACTGGAGTTATAAACATAGAAGACGAAGAAACACCTACTGAGGAGGATTTTGATGAAGAAGTTCCAGAAATTGATCCTGCACAGCAAGAAATTTACAACTATGTTGAAACATTGGAGAGGAAAGCTTCAGAGAGTAGAGACAGAACCCCTAGTCCTCCATTGTCCGAAATAGATGTGCTAAGAAGAGATAAGTACGAGCTAGAAGTACTTAATAGACATATCAGGACTGAGAATGATATTCTGAGGGAGCAAGTTAAACTAAAAACCAGTATGAACTCAACCCTGTCTCTACAAATGGACAAAGTGGAAAAGGCCAATGAAAAGTTGAAAAAGAGGAACAAAAAGTTAATCAGGGCACTTACCAATTTAAGGTTCAAATTAGTCATCAGGAAGCCCAGAAGGCCTTTAACTACCAGGCAGAGCAGAAGAAGAGGGTTGGATGTTCTTGCAGAGGTCTCTGAGTTCATGGAATAGTTGCATGAGGACATGCAAGAATCTAGCAGTGGGGGTATGTTGAGCTCCAAGAATGTTCTTTCTTCCACCACATTCCACTCCATTTATTTTGTCCATTATTAATCCCAGGCTCAAATGATCAATGAAATTAGTTAAAATTGCTTTAAGAATGAATATTATGACTAACTTGCTATGTTTTTATGATTTCGTCATTATAGTGCTTTTTGAACTAGGACTAGCTACAGAATGCAGACATTCTGTAGCTAGTTGCCAATTCTGCAGCTGTCTTCATGTTTAAGCAGGTTCCAGATGTCTTCTCAGAGAAAACCACACATGGTCATATTCCACATCACGCCTTTAGCATTTGTTGCTCTCCATGAAGATTGAACGGAATTCTGTACGTGGTTATGCACGCGGGAACTCAAAATAGGAGATAGACTCCTAATAGGACAAGGACAGTCCAGATGTCCTTTGTCATATTACGATGCCACCTTTAGAGTTCTAGTTAGATTTTAATATGGAAAGACAGTAATCCCTGTATTATCTCAAGTTCTGTTATGTAAATTTGCTATAAATGTAGCTCGGGAAACCGAGAGACAAGGTTAGATTTTTGTTAGATTTTATGGTTGACTGCTAGATCTTTGAAGTCCGAGAATACTCTGTTTTGAAGTGATTCCTCTTTAATGAAAGAAGCAACATTTCCTTGAACGCGTTGAGTCGATCTTGAACTAGATTTCGTGCTACTCTGGTGGTAGAGGGCCCCTGCCTCCTGAGCGGCCTTGTTTATACAGTAGATAAGTATTTTAGTCTTGTTTTTATTTCTAGTTTAGGCAAGTTTCTGAAGTTTATGTTCATACTTGTTTTCGTTAATTATCACAGTTGGACTTACTCTAATAAGCTCTTCCAAAATATCATTATGATGAATAAGGCATAGTTGTGGTATTGTAGGTTTTTATTGCATTTTCTTTCGTTAATTATCACAGTTGGACTTACTCTAATAAGCTCTTCCAAAATATCATTATGATGAATAAGGCATAACTGTGGTATTGTAGGTTTTAGTTGCTAGTTTACACTAAGTGGCATAGCCAATCTTACTCTTACAAAGCTCTTCCAAAATATCATAACAATGAGTAAGAAGTAGTTGTGGTGTCTTAGATTTTAGTTGTATTTGCTTTCAGTCTTGTGTTTATGTTCAATTGCTTTGAATAATACAACCATACTTGTTCTCACAAACTCTTCCAAAACATCATTCATACTGAACGAGATGGGCTGTAGAATTCCTTAGGTTAGTTGCATGTTAACTTAGTTATAGCACTCCGGAGGTAGAATGCATGTGATTCAGCTCTGTCATTTCATTTTCAGTTTGATAATGGCTTTTTAGTCTAACATTGTTCACTGTACTTCAAACAGACTAGTGGCACTCTAGTTTAGTTTTAGCTCGTTGTATTAGCACTCCAGTTTAGTTGCCATCCATTGCATTTTAAATCATATTAGTTGTTAAATTTAAATACCACGGTCTTCATTATTTACAAAACTTCTTTTGTTCCAACCTCATATTAATACATAATCATTTGGACAGGAGTTGGTATCAGTCTAAGACCTAGAGTATTTTGCAACCTTTTTACCATTTCACAAACAAGCCTTTTCTCAAAATACCATTCTAAAAAGGAAATCTATAACTTCTGAGTGAGGCCTAGTGGTGTTAAATTGAGTTGCAGAACAGAATTAGAAGCTAGTTTAGAATAGAAATCTTATGATGCTACAAATGTTCTTTTCCAAATATATTCCAATAGATCTTTAAACATGGATGAGATGTTGTAACATTGTAAGTTGATTGTTTGATTGTTTAGTTAGGAGAAATTCATTTACACTTAACTTGCCCATTTATCAAGCTCTTCCAAAACATCTTTAATGAATGAATTGGACAAGTTTAAGCTCATATTGTGATTTATTTCCTTGAAGTCATTATCAAAGCTTTGTGTTTTTTCTTAGCCATAGTTTAAGCTTTGTTTTGTTTTATTTTCATTTGTCATTTTCCACTCCATAACTTAGGCTTCTACCTCGTTTTTAACCAAGAGTTTTTTCACCAAAGATTATTTCTTTCCCTTATGAACACAAAACCACAAAAAAAAAAAAAAAACATCATAAAACACTGACACAACGTGAGGAGAAATAAATACCTAGGCACATATAGTGCACCACACTTCGTAGTTTACCAACCCCGGTTGGCAATTAATGAACTCAATTTAGGAGACTAGTTGAGCACAAACATCTACTATGCCCATAATTCAAAATTTATTGCTAAGCCAAATGAAATGGGAATTTTTCAACACAAATATTGTTTTAGATTCATTTGTAAGAACTGGATAAATATCACCAACCAATGAATCGTACATCGATTATAAAGAATTAATGGCATTTTAAACCTTTTTGTGATTACAACTCGAGGTGTCACGGTGTGTGGGTGCTCACTGCTTTTCTAGTCTTTAACAATGAATCGGGATTCACCAACCGCAACATAGAATCTTCTAGCTAACGTTGACGATCTACCAAGAAGGGAGAAAAAGATAAGGCTACATTGGTGAGAAAGGTATTCATTTCTTAAAACCTACTCTATTTCTTAAAGGAAATTGGGGTGATAGGGAGGTTTTTCGATCCTTGAACATTCATCGTTTAGATAAAATATAATATATATTTCAAAATTTGTAGATATTGGGTTTAAAAACTTCCTTGTAGTCGGTTGCCTATATAAAACATGTTATGCAAACAATATAAATCGGGGGTGATTGGGAGCTTTTTCTAGCCCTCGACCGTCAAGACAAAATTTGTATTTGTGGTATCCGAATTTGAAGAGTTTGGCTTAGTTGCTTTGGTTCTCGTTGCTTAGATGAAATATGGTATACAAACATAATAAAATTGTGGTGATTGGGAGTACTTGGTAGCCCCATATTTTTAGATAGAATTTGGTGTACGTTTTTAAATTTATAGAATTTGGGTTTAGGATCTTTTCGTCATGGTGTCTAGATGATGGTCAACATCAATGTTGTTGCTACGCAAAAATACCACATATTAAAAACATTTCATTCAGCAGGATCCAAGATAAAGTGGAGAATATTTCAATTGTGAACCATTTAATGGCTTCTAAACATTGAAAAAACTGCCAGTCTACTAATATTTCCAATGTGTGCAATGTTTGATATTGCGTAAAAATTAAAAGCACATAATGGAAGAATGTTTTAAAATTCTAGAACTATCAAGATCACTCAACAAATACAAAATCAATATTCTTAAGATCAATATATTCAAACACTCGTAAACAATGAAAATTTCTTTAATAGAATGGTTTCAATAACAAACCTCTCGACTTTAACAAAAGAAGAAATGGTAATAGATACAATGTGCATGAGAGGCATTGAATTTTAACAAATTAGTTAAGAATCATCATTCACAATGCAAAGAGAGAGAAAGAGAGAGAGAGAGAGTAGACTAATATCCTTTTACAGATTCCATTGCATCAATGATCTTGGAAAAGAAACATTCCCGTTGATGCTATATGGTGAAATGGTAGAAAAAATATAAAGGAGATGAGATTTAAAGGGATTAATACTTTTGTGTATTCTTCTTTTTTATCATTGGTTTTTATCCATGGGGTCCTCTTTTTTGGCATAAAATTTATGTCATCTTATTTTATGCCCAAAAAAAAAAAAAAAAAAAAAAATTTTTCCCCGCTCTCCAAAAGCTATCAAAGCTTCTCTTCCATTTCGGTTTTCAAAGCATTTACCCTCAAACTCGCAGGACAAGATGGATATGCATTTCATGCCACCATATTAAGATATATTTTGTCAAAGGTTCAAGCAGAAAATAATGACCGATGTATTTTAATTATTTAAAAATCTATAAATGTCATCCAATCTCAATTTACTAACAACTCGTGATTCATATTAGAATATAGGTTAAAACTAGGCATACCGTAAGGTTCTCCGAGAATCATTCCCCACCGTGATTTCCACATTCTAATAAAATCTTTCTTATGCACAACTTGGGATCACATGGACTCAGAGCAGGAGTGCCTTCTGGATCGTTTTCCAAGGCACTCCCAAAATTCTCCTTGTTTTTCCGTCAACTGCCTATGTTTCACATGTTCCAAAGCATGCCTAGAGCTACTTTACCCCTAGTTTGGTCCCACTAACTTAGGACTCTCATGGGATTTTTTATGGCCATGCTCTCGAAGCACTAAAGGTTCAAGAAAATAATGAATTGATGTATTTTAATTAATCTAAAATATAGGAATTTAATTCCATCCTCAATTTACCAACAACGGTCAACAATATTCTTAAGTCATATTACCATATAGGTTTAAACCCACAAAGTGTTATCTTTGATAATGCCCCTACCATGCATTTGAAACTTGTTAGCAAATTTGGCTTAGGTACACCTTTGCGATTATGGTCTCTTGTATAGGACCTGTCAGATCATGGCTTCCAAGGAACTCAATGTTCTCCCCCCGCCTTCCGATTGACTCGAACTCGGCCATGTTCCTAACATGTTCCAACATGCTCCCAAACTACTCTTTCCCCAGTATGGTCCCGCTACCCTAACACTCTCATGGGGAGCACTTTGAAGTTTGCCAGCGACGCTCTAACTTCTAAGGGTGCTCCATGCCTTTGTCCAAACCTCCTTCTCCTATACATCGAATATGTTCCCTAACCACTCAACCCCCACTGCTCTAAACAATCTTGCCCCACACTACCCAACTTACTATCTCCTAGTACTCACACTCTCTATGCCATTCCACACTCCCCTAACTCCAACAATTGTGCCACAAATTCAGAATAATGTTTCTTTAAATTTTTATTATGGCAGTGACCATAGGTGGTTGCAAATTTTAGTAAACATGACATTAAAGTAAAATCCTTTCTCCTCAACATATTCCATCATTCATTCATTTTTGTGTGTTTGAGTTTTCAATTTTGGGAGGGCTATTTGTGTGGCCACAGACTTTGGTGTTGACACGAGTTGAATGATCGCAGGATGGGGCCTTTTGAGTCTTGAGACCTAGTACTTTACAATTTCTCCAAGCACATGTATATCTAGCACCATTTCTCAGGAGTACATAGTTCCGTGCGATGTATCCACGATTATGTTCCTTCGCATTTACAATTTGCCAGATTTTTAACAAAAGCTCCATTCTAAGGAGAAGTTTGAAATGTATAGAGAGAGAATTGGTTTATGGATAAATAGCCCTTCCTTAAAGGTGGAGGTTAGTTTTCCATGAATGTGTTATTGAATCGATGTTCTCTTTAGCATCATGTAGTCACTAGTTTGGAGCAGCTATAAAACCTTGGCTTTGTGCAACACTTTGAGTAATTACATCAATGGTGCTACAACAGATATGTAGAGATGTAACAGTGTATGCATTCTTCACTAGACTGTCTTCAACCTTATAGAATTCTATTTTAGATTTTCTTTTTAATTAGAAATCACCTATTCTATTTTGTGTTTAATGCTCAAATTTTGTGAAAGTACATGACTCTCCTTAGAAGTCTTCTAGATTTAGTGTAGGCACTATGTTTGACTTGGTGTCCACATTTAAATCATGGTGTTTCTATTTTTGGAGGATTTGCTCTTTATTCTTTGGATTCTCTCATGTGAGTGTAAAAGATCTCGAGGAGGACATGCAGTTAGAGTTTGCCACTACTTAAATTCATAGGGCACACCCAGTGATAGACCTTTTTACAAATTAGTGGCCTTTTTTATGTATAAACAAAGGTAGGGTCAGCATTAATTAGCAGTTACATGTAAATCCTCCTTTGGTGTCATCATAAGCCATATGAACTTCAAAATTCCCAAATATCACAGAGCCATCCTTTTTCTTACAAATTTCTTCTCATTGAGACAAGGTTCATCACCGTGCTATCACTTCGATCATCATCATATGTATCCTCTTAATTTAAAAAACAAGAGAGCTTAGTCATAGCTCTCTAAATATCAAAGAAAGTGACCTCTTTATAAAAACATGCTCATCAAACTATCTCATGTTCCGGTACCTTACTAACCAGTTGCAGTGTATACATGTTGTCATAATTTTTCACTTCCATATGCCAAAGTCATCACTCTAATTCATACATTCTGTGAGTCGTGACCAGACAATTCGCAACTCTCTCATGAATTCTAGCAACACATCTTTCTGCATCAAATTGTTCCTACCGTACATCAATACCAATCAATATTAGTTTTACCAAGGATAGCCTTTCTTCATCGTATGTCTTGTTATGTCTTTCCTTTTTGTCAACATCCTTCATCATGGTTCTTCTTCGTTGTAGTACTCTGGATTGCTATCAACCGAGTTCTACAATGATTCTTGAACCTTGTTTTGCAAATTTTTAATTTTAGTTTAAATTTTTTAAAATAGGTTTAAATGAGTGATTTTATATCATGAGACCTCTAAGAATATGAATACCCAAACGATACTGTTGGTCTACAGTGAATTTTGGAATATTCGAGAAGGTGTACGTAATTAAATGGCTCATTTTATTCAAGAGCAAGAAGAATCGATTCCCACCCACTGGTCATATATGGATTAGGTGGTTGTTATCGAGTCGAGAAATTGAACTAAGCTATTATGTTTCGACTGTGCATTATGTTTTGAACATATAGATGTTTCCCTTTTCCCTAGGAGAAAAATCAAATCATTTTCATACAGAAATACATTTTGTACATGCATGACAAAAGTTGGGAAAAAATACCGAGAGGGGGGTGAATCGCATTTACCGCATATTCAAAATTTTTTACTTTTTTCATTTTCAGAAACCATACGCTACTTTACTCAATAAACCAGCGTATATACGTGGATCCCTTTTTATGAAACTAGCGTATGCTACGCAGATTTAGATATGTCATTAACCTCACTTAAACCATTCATCATTTATTCATATCGTATATTCAATAAGCAAAGTAAAATAAAGAAGAATGTATTAAACTATCACACAAAGCATCACACATGAACAATTAGATTTTTAGGTGGAAACCCAAATCAGAGAAAACCACTACCATAGCTTGCTCAACCTTCAATATTTTTATTATTATAGAGAAAGATCTATAACATATGTGGGCCGGCGTTATATTTCGACTAGTACGCAGCACCCCCACCGCGCTCGGCGACGAAATTTTCCGGAAGGAGCGACAACCCCCCCCCCTCGACTCGTTTACCAGCTCTCACCTCGAAAGGGAGCCACGACCCCCCGATCTTCGCTACTGCCCCTCACCTCGAAAGGGAGCTACAACTCCCTCGACCGAAGGCTACAACCTCGCACCACCTTGGACCACGTTTCATCAATTTTCAATCGGATCCAACCACTTCAATAGAACACAACTTACAGTTACAATTCATCATAGTTTCCCGCACCGAACCCTTTCCATACTTTTTAAGCACGAACATACACGACCGTACACACATCAACACCGACCGTATATGCGTTAAACACGCGAGAACAGATCAGATATTTCATACCCTCTTTGCTTCGTTGTAAACCCCAGTTTTCATACGCGTTTTTACTTCACCGATGTCGCGTATATACGCGCTTCCGTCCACACAAACCAACAGATACCTCAATGTATTTTATCGCGCATACGCGTTTTCTTCTTTGTCAGCCGCGTATACACGCGCTTCCTCCGCGGTGAAGCAGCGGACAGATCTTCAACTGTCATTAGGCACATACTTCATCGATCGCATATTCAACAGATCTACCCTTTTTGCTTCGTACACAGATGTTCGCCCAGATGCTCGCCCTCATCACGCATCCAGCCTTTCCATAATCGTATCTAGCAAATATAAGAGCAATTCGCATCTAGATCCTTCTTCATCATTATGCTTCATACAATCAGATTTTATTCAAGTGTAACCTTCTATTCGTATATACTTCCGTAGTAGTATTCATTCAAGCTTCGACATCTTGCACTACACTCATGATTTGCACAACAGTCTTTCCTTATATATGTTTATCTTTTTTTTTCAATACCATGAGCCTTTTTTCAATACCATGGACCAAAACAATACCATAAGCTCCAAACTAATTCGGACTCGGGTCAATTAGTTGACTATTACCCAATACCATGGGTTAATACCATGGTGGTTACCCTTGGTTTTGTACCTTTTGGAGCGCTTAGGTCACACGCGACTTGGCACGATCTTTTCACAAGGCATAGCGACTTCCCCTAGGCCAATCCGCGTATACCAAGAGACATACTTTTTTCATCATAGATTTAGCACTGTCACTTTTTCAACGCTCGTACACACCGCAGATACATCGTATTTACTCATCAAGAACATATTCTCGAAGCCAAGCACAACTTCATCAAGTAAAGTTGCTATCTTTTCATCATGAGTTTGCCTTTCAAGGACAACACTTAGCATCATATTGTCAACAAACATCATATCACATCATATTTACATCATTTACCAAGTCCATCAAGTCAAGAATAACTTCATCAGGTGGTTTGCCATCAAGGACAACACATGTCAATAGTCGCATGTCTTCATCTTCATTCAGTGGGTTGCCATCAAGGACAACACTCTGCATCATATTTCCAACAATCTCCCCCTTTGGACTTGATGGCAACCATGATGGTGTTTGGTTACCACAATAGATAGATAGATTAAGAATACAATGACACCATGTCATTCTCCCTATTTTCCATGTCACTCTCTCCATTTTTGGCATCATTCAAACACCATGTCACTCTCCCCCTTTGACATCAAGGGCAAAGGGCACATCATTATCTTCATTCAAACACTATGTCACTCTCCCCCTTTGACATCAAGGGCAACGGGCGGATCAAAACCAACACACTCACCCCCTTTTCTCCTCATGTAGAAGAAGCGTTCTGCAGATCTGATGTATACTGAAGTGACCAAGCTCCCCCTGAGTTCATGCTGAATCTTCAAACATATTTTTCAATGAAGTACATGACTCTATGACATTCCTATCACCAATGACTCATACTTACATCAAAGATTCATCCAAGTGGATTTACATAGAAGAGTCAAGTACCCAACCAAGTGGGTTTACAAATGTGACTAAGCTACCCAACCAAGTGGGTTTACAAACATGACTCAGCTACCCAACCAAGTGGGTTTACAAATTGACAAGTCCTTACATGACTGAATATTACAATTTTACAACATGGGTCTCAACAAGACCTTTTCACCAAAATATAAATATGACCATTTATGACCAACACCAAGAAGACCTCAAGAGAGATCATATAACATAACCATTATAATGCCAACAATGCATTATACTCAGCAACACTAATGCTCCCCCTGGACCTCTACTTTAGATCTTCAGTTATCAGACAAATTTTCTTATCATCAATGCATACGCGACTGCGTCTTCTGGAACTCGCGTGTATACGCGACTTTAGTTAATGAAACCTGCGTATGGAAAGTGAAGCATAGAAAATTTCCATCTTCCTTCATTTCTTCCTGAGCTTGTACCTCCTGTACCTGTCCTTTCCACATCAGATGCGCTGTCAGAAGTAAACATAACCAGAATAATCAAATCAACCATGAGAGTCATCATGCATTGCTCCCCTTGTGACGATACATTAATAGATCTCATAATGTATCTCACATCGTTCCTGCAGTCAATCAGAGAAGTAATCTTCCAGAAGCGGATGACTGCAGTGGGGTCTGAATTCCCTACGTTTCTGATCGGTCCTCCTTCTTTTTCCAAATTTTCTTGAGCTTTCCAACTGTCTGCTGAGAATTGTCCACTTTCCCAGATCTGTTCATCCTGCATTCTTTTTCTACATGTCCATACTTGTTACAAGCATAACATCTCATGTGGCCAGAGAAATAAACATAAGAATCATAATGAGTATTTCTATTCTTCCTCCTTTTACACTCAGCTGCTTTTTGTCCATACTTGTTACATGAATAACAATATCCCTTGAAGAAACCAGAGTACCTTTCTATGTAGGAACTGTTTGTTTGAGGCTGAAATGATCTGCTCCTGCAATTTGCTGCAACATGTCCATAATTATGACATTTAAAACATTCAACGTTCTTGAATGAATTTCTTTGAGAATTCATGATTGTTGATTGAGATTTTGTCTCTTTCAACACTTCAGGTTTTGCATTGACATCCTCTGAATTTTTGGCACTTCCTTGTGAGCTAGATTCTCCTTTAACAGTTTCATGGAAACCAAGACCATGTTTGATAGCAGGAGACCTTTGATTACTCAGAATATTGTCCAAAATGTTAGTACTATCATGAAACTTCAAAAGTTTAACCTTTTCTTCTAATTTACCTTTGAGAATATTTACCTCAACCTCCAAGGCTTGACATTGCTTTGTCATGCTTTCTTCTTTTCTTCTTCCATCTTCAACTTGATCCTTCAGATTTAGAATCTCTTCTTTCAACCAATCTTCACTTCCTTCACATGTTTGTTGCAGCTCTTCATTCTTCTTATTTGATTTTTCCAGATCTTCTTTGAGAGAGATGATTTCTGCTTCAAGGCCTTCCTTTTCAAATGATTGTAGAGGTTCCTTATTTTTCTTACTTGATGCTTCTAAATCTTCCTGAAGACAAATGATTGCAACTTCAAGTCCTTCATTCTTCTTGCTTGATTTTTCAAGATCTGCTTCTAGATCTTTAATTCGATTGGATGCATAAGTATGAAACCTTTGATACTTTTCCACCTGTTCATTCAACATTTCTATTTGATCTTTCATTTGTGAGATCATCTCTTTATAGATAGTTTCTTTCTTATTGTATGAACTTTGTAGTTCTTCTTCTTTAATCTTGAGAGCTTCTTCTAGATCCACAACTTTACTTTCACTATTGTTTGCACAAAGAAGAGTATTACAAGTGGCCTTCTCCTTTTTCTTCCTTGCCATGAGTGCTTGTAGATCTTCGTCAGAATCTGTTTCATCTTCTTCAATTTTTTCTATACATGATTTCTGAGATATCTCCTTTCCTCGAGTAACCTTCTTCTTTTGCTTCTTAGCCATGAGCACTTTCAGATCTTGGTCAGAATCTTCTTCATCTTCACTGGACACTTCATCATCATCTTCTTTTGCATAATAACTCTTTCTCTTCTCAAATTGTTTCCTTTACCATGCTTTTCTCTATAAGGACATTTAGCAGCATAATGACCAACTTTTCCACACTCAAAACATTTGAAGGGAAGCTTACCTTTGAATCTTCCAGTACCTAGTTGGAGCTTTCTCACGAAATTCGCTTCTTCTTCATCGGATATATAGCTGGATTATTTGACAACTTCCTTTTCCTTTCCTTTTGTAGATGCCTTAAAAGCAGCTTCTCTTATTTGAGAAGGACCTCCTTGTCTCATTTCAAAAGCAATCAGAGTACCATGTAATTGAACAATAGTAAGCGATTGCAGATCTTGCCTTTCTTCAATAGCTGAAACTTTAGAGTCAAATTTTGAAGTCAAGGATCTTAAGACCTTTTCCACCAGAGTAGTATCAGTTATGGTTTCACCCAAATTTGTCATTCGATTTACAATATCATCCAGACGAAGAAAGAAACTGGCAACACTCTCATCACTATGCATCTTCAAATTTTCATATTCAATTCTAAGAGTTTGGAGTTTTGCAATTTTTACCTTTGTGTCTCCTTCATAGCTTAGAATGATTTTGTCCCATATGTCTTTTGCCGAATGTAGCTGCATCACTTTAGCAAATTTTGATTCAGACATGCTTCCCAATAAGACATTCACTGCTTTGGCATTGATTTCATACTTCTTTCTTTCAGCTGCATCAGTAGGAATACTTGCCGGGTATTGATAACCTTCTTCCACGATTGCCCATACATCCGCACCAAGACTTTGCAGATATGCTTTTGTTCGTACCTTCCAGAATATCAGATTGCTTCCATTGAATAGAGGTGGCTTTATAGACATTACTCCTTCTTGACTTCCCATTGCGACGGATCTCCTTTAAGCGATCAAGCTTCTGCACAAGGACCTGCTCTGATACCAATTGTTGGGAAAAATACGGAGAGGGGGGGGTGAATCAGTATTTACTGCATACTCAAAACTTTTTACTTTTTCATGCTCTAAAACCCATATGCTACTTTTCTGAAGCCAACTAGCATATACACGTGGATATCCTTCATAAAACTTGTGTATACACAGAGACCTAATTATGTCATTAGTTCTTTGCTTATATCATTCCATTATTCATTCATCAGATGTTCCATAAATAGTAAACATGTGCAGTAAGAACAGAATAAACCATCACACCAAGCATCACACATGAACACCAGGATTTTTAGGTGGAAACCCAATTCGGGAGAAAACCACCGCTGCAGTTGCTCAGCCTTCAATATTTTATTATAGAGAAAACATATTACAACATATGTGCTGGCGCAGACTTGACCAGCACGCAGGCACCCACCTGCGCTCGTTTACCAGCCTCTCCTGGAAGGGAGCTCCAACTCCCTGACTCGTTTACCAGCCTCTCCTGGAAGGGAGCTACGACCCCCTGATCTCGTTTACCAGCCTCACCTGGAAGGGAGCTACGACCCCCTGACTGAAGGCTACAACCCTCAGCACCTCTATGGACCACGTTTCATCAATTTTCACACTGGATCCAACATCTTCAATAGAACACAACTTGCAGGCCACAATTCACCATATTTCCAGACTAAACCCTTTTCATACTTTTAAGCACAAACATACATCACTAAATGATACTTACTTCACATTGCATCGAGTATCGAACACAATGTAATGATCGTATATTTCATACCCTTTCACTTCAGACAGATGTTCGCCTAGATGTTCGCCTCATCACAGATCTAAGCCTTCCATAATCAGATCTAGCAAATACAAATGCATTTCAGATCTAGATCCCCTTCTTCATCATTGGTGCATCATACATTCAGATTTATCTTCATGTGTAACCCTTTCCATTCAGATCTACTTCAAAGAGAAGTATTCATTCAAGCTCAGACATCTTGCACCCACACTTGTGATTTGCACAATGAATTTCTTCTCCTTATAGAGGTTTATCTTTTTCAATACCATGGGCCAAAACAATACCATGAGCCTTCAATACCACGAGCCAAACCAATACCATGAGCCTTCAATACCACGAGTCAAACCAATACCATGAGCCTTCAATACCATGAGTCTTCAATACCACGAGTCATCAATACCATGAGCCTTCAATACCACGAGTCTTCAATACCATGAGCCTTCAATACCACGAGTCTTCAATACCATGAGTCTTCAATACCACGAGTCATCAATACCATGAGCCTTCAATACCACGGGCCCCTGGATTTGCACTTTTTGAGCGCTTTTTCCCATACGCGACTTATCACGTTCTTTTTAGACATATCGATATCTCCTCAAATATTGCGAACCAAGATCTGAAATTTTTAGACAACCTTCCTCAAGATTTCAGCTTCTCACCCTAGAAATTTCAGCTTCTGAAGCTTTGTAGAAACAAAGTTATAGCGAAAATTCCACGATGACCTGTTTGGAGCAGCGAAACCCTAGAATCCCAAAGCTCTGATACCAAATGTTGTGTAACCAGCTCCAAAGAGAGAAGAAAAGAGATATTCACGCCTTAGAAATAAGCCACTTCGAGGGGGCAACCTCCAATACATTACATAAATGAACAATTCTTGGATGATACAATTTACAAAACCTCCTTTCTATATATAGGAGTCCATGGGGCCATAATGTAATCCTAGTGGGCCACAATGCAATCCTAGCCGACCTAACAATAATAATTTAAGGGCACAATAATAAAAAAATGGGGGTTACAAGGGTACAATAATAACAATAAGGGGGTTACACTAACAAAAATAAGGGACTATACTAGTAATATAGGGACCTAACATTGTAAAAGTATAGTAATTTCTAGTCAATCTGGGCTGTTCATTAGGCAGATGATCTGATGGTAGAAGTTATGTTTAGTTTACGGTTTTTTTCCCTAGAAAGAAACCCATCTCTTTGTATGAGGGTATTGTATTGCAGCTGTGTATTATATGTGTATTCTCTGAGTGGGAAACAAATAGGGAGACTGTGAGAGAGAACATAGGATATTACAACGGATCTGTTGTAGGTTTTGTCTCTTCATTTTGCTGGATAATAGAAAGGAAGGACTGGCTGTTCTAGGTGGATGTAGCCCAAACTGGGTGAACCACGTATATCTGTGTCTCTCTGGTTTTATGTGTTTTTGTGTGCTTGTATTTTCTACATATTTTATGTGTTGCATTGCTCTGTAATATATAATTTTCTAACAACTGGTATCAGAGCCGAAGGTCTATTTGGCTGATAAACTCGCAGGAAAGAAGGGTTCCTAGTTCGAGTGGGAGGAATGGCGGAAGATGGTAAGTTTAGGGTCGAGAAATTTAACGGCCAAAAATTCCCGCTGTGGAAGATGCAGATGGAAGATTATTTGTATCAGAAATATCTATACCTACCATTGAGCGGAAAAACAAAGAAGCCGGCAGCCATGACAGATGCGGAATGGAACATTCTCGATAGAAAGAAACTTGGAACAGTACGGTTGTGCCTTGCGGCGTTAGTCGCCTTCAATATTTCGAAGGAAACAACAACAGAGGGTTTGATGCAGATGTTGGAGAAACTATATGAAAAACCCTTGGCCTCAAACAAGGTATTTCTTATGAAACGACTATTTAATATGAAGATGTCAGAAGGTGGATCTGTTGCAGACCATTTAAATGATTTTAATATACTTACCAGTTAGTTAAGTTCTGTAGGGGTAAACTTTGATGATGAAGTTACAACTCTGTTATTCTTGTGCTCATTTCCAGAGAGTTGGAATGGTTTAGTAATGGCCATTAGTAACTCTGTCTCTGGATCTAGTACTTTAAAGTTTGATGATGTTGTTGGTGCTATCCTTAGCGAGGAAATGCGACGGAAAAGCTTTGGTGAGACATCAGGTAATACTTTGAGTGCAGAGTCTAGGGGAAGGAGAATGGAAAGAGGAAAGAGCTCAGGATATCACAGTAAATCAAGAAAAGGCAGATCCAAGTCCAGATCAGGGATAGTGTGCTGGAAATGCAAAAAGAAAGGACACCTAAAGAAAGACTGTAGATATCGGAAGGGAAAAGAAGGAGACCCGCAACAAGAAAAAAATCATGAAGCAAATGTGACAAGTGATGTGTTACAAGACGCTTTGATTCTTTATTTCGAAAATGTTACTGATTCCTGGGTAGTAGATTCAGGGGCCTCATTCCATGCCACACCTGATAAGAAATATTTTCATGACTATGTTCAAGGAGATTTTAGATAAGTCCGTTTGGGTGATGATAAACCCTATAAAATTGTTGGAATGGGTAAGGTTCTTGTAAAATAGTAGAATGGAAACCAATGGCTATTAAAGGAGGTAAGGCATGTTCCAGATCTAAATAAAAATCTGATTTCAACAGGGTAGTTAGGCGGTGAAGGTTGTGTGACAACTTTCACAGATAAATCTTGGAAGGTCACCAAAGGAGCCCTAGTAATATCAAAAGGCGAAAAGGTTGGTACATTGTATTTATGCAATGGTATTTCTAACTCTGTTAATGCTTTAACTTCCAAAGGAGCAGATGCAGCATTATGGCATCATAGGCTCGGACACATGAGTGAGAAGGGGATGAATATTCTTCACTCAAGAAATTTGTTGCCAGGTTTGAAGAATGTTGATTTGGATTTTTGTGAAAATTGCATTTATGGAAAACAAAAGAGAGTCAGATTTCTCAGAGTTGGGAAATAAAAGAAGAGCGAAAAATTGGAGCTTTGCATACAGATGTATGGGGACTTGCTCAGGTATCATCTCTCGGTGGCTCTCGCTATTATGTTATGTTTATTGATGATGCAACTAAAAAAACTTGGATTTATTGTATTCAAAATAAGTCTGATATATTTGATACTTTCAAGAAATGGAAAGCTTTGGTTGAGATTGAGACAGGAAATAAGTTGAAGTGTCTCAGATCAGACAATGGAGGTGAATATTGCAACAAAGATTTTGATAGGTATTGTTGAGAGTATGGAATTCGTATAGAGAAGACAGTTCCAAGAACACCACAAGAAAATGGTGTGTCAGAAAGGATGAACAGAACAATCATGGAGCGTGCAAGGTGCATGAGATTGCATGCAGGATTGCCTTTACAATTTTGGGCAGATGCTGTAGATATTGTTGTTTATCTAATAAACAAAGGGCCTTCAAGTTCCTTGGATGGTGGTATTCTAGAGGAAGCATGGACAGGTAAAAAGGTAAACTACTCTTTTTTAAAGCCTTTTGGTTGTGAGGCTTTTGTCCATATTAATAAAGAAAATAGAACAAAGCTTGAGGCAAAATCAAAGAAATGTACCTTTATTGGATATGGTGTTAATGATTTTGTTTATCGCTTATATGATTATGAAAATCACAAAATCATTAGGAGCAGAGATGTAATATTCAATGAAAAGGTCTTGTATAAGAATCAGTTGCAGGAAAAGAAACAGGAAAAAGAAAGCAAGGAATACACAGTTCTTGATGAGATAACTGAAAAAGTAAAGGTACCTGAAAATAATAATAATCAACAACCATAGCAGCAGCAACCAGCACAACAGCAACGGGCACCTCAAACACCTGAAAGTGGTGTTAGAAGATCTACCAGGATAAGTAGACCCCCTGAACAATACTCTCCTTCATTACATTATTTATTGCTGACTGATTCTGGTGAAAACGAATGTTATGAAGAAGCAATGCAGGTTGAAAGAAGGAAGAAGTGGGAGCTAGCCATGGAAGAAGAGATGGAATCCTTAATGCATAACCAGACTTGGGACTTAGTTAGGTTTCCTGCAGGTAAAACTACATTGCAGAATAAATGGGTTTATAGGTTGAAGGAAGAAGATGGAAGAAAACAGAGGTACAAAGCTAGACTTGTGGTGAAGGGGTTTGCAAAGAAGAAAGGTATTGCTTTGATGAAATATTTTCTCCTGTTGTTAAGATGACTTCAATCATAACTATCTTAAGTATTGTAGCAGTGGAAGATTTACATCTTGAACAATTAGATGTAAAGACAACATTTCTCCATGGATATTTGAAGGAAGAGATATACATGCAGCAACCAGAAGGATATGAGGTCAAAGGGAAAGAAAAATTGGTGTGCAGGTTAAAGAAGAGCTTGTATGGCTTAAAACAGGCTCCAAGGCAGTGGTATCTAAAATTTGACAAGTTTATGTTTGAACAAGGTTATACTAGATGTCACTCTGATCATTGTGTTTATCTGAAAAAGCAAAATGATGGCAGCTATATTATACTGTTATTGTATGTAGATGACATGCTTGTTGCAGGGTCTAACATGCAGGAAATAAATGTGCTCAAACAAAAATTGGCAAATTTATTTGCAATGAAGGATTTGGGAGCTGCAAAACAGATCCTTGGTATGAGAATAACCAGAATGAGTACATACAAAAGGTGTTGAAAAGATTTAATATGCACAATGCAAAAATATTTTGTACACCTCTTGCTAGCCATTTCAAACTTAGTAAGGAGATGTGCCCAAAGACCCAATAAGACATGGATTATATGTCTAAAGTTCCATATGCATCAGCAGTTGGAAGCTTAATGTATGCAATGGTCTGCACAAGGCCTGATATTGCACATGCAGTGGGAGTTGTATGTGCACATGAATAATCCAAAGAAAAAAACACTGATGGCAAAGAAATGATTCTCAGATATTTGAGAGGTACCACAAATCGCTACTATGCTTGGTGGTTCAAACATTGCTCTAGCAGGATATGCTGATGCGTATATGGCAGTGAAAGAGATAATAGGAGTGAGCACTATGTGATATGTATTTACCGTCATTTTAACAACCCAGCTACTGTTTCAAAACTAAAGAAGTTGTTGCACTTTCTACAACAGAAGCAAAGTATGTTGCTGCTACAGAGGCTAGTAAAGAAATGATTTGGTTACAAAGGTTTATGGATGAATTGGGTAAGAATCATGATATGGGCATGTTATATAGTGATATCCAAAGTGCCATTCATCTTGCAAAGAACTCAAAATTTCATTCCAGGACTAAACACATATAGCTCAAGTACCATTTCATACGGTCAGTATTGGAAGATGGACAGTTGAAGCTGGAAAAGATACACACTAGCTAGAATCTTGCAGATATGCTAACAAAAGTTGTAACCAGGGAGAAACTAAGAATATGCTCAGTTTCAATTGGTCTACAAGGATGACTTACGAAGTCTAGAAATAGCCGTGTCCAAAGAGGAGTCATTGTCCAGCAAATGAAGCAGCGATGGAGTTGCTACAATCAGTCTCCAAGTGGGAGATTGTTGGGTGTGGAGCCTGATTATCTTGTTTACTTTGTATCACAGCATTGGACCCCTGTAACTTAAATGGGGCGACAACACCGCCCGTAAATTATTCGCTGCCATGGGGGTTCTATGGGGGGGGCGGCAGCGACTTTATGGAGCCTCCCCCTGGCGGGGGGTTTCGGGGGCAGCGCCCCCGAAGCTAAAAACAGATGTAAAATTGCCTTGTAAAAGTATAATAATTTCTAGTCAATCTGGGCCGTTCATTAGGCGGATGATCTGATGGTAGAAGTTATTTTTAGTTTAGGGTTTTTTGCCCTAGAAGGCAACCCCTCTCTTTGTATGAGGGTATTATATTGCGGCTGTGTATTATATGTGTATTCTCTGAGTGAGGAACAGATAGGGAGACTGTGAGAGAGAACAGAGGATATTATTGTGAGAGAACAGAGGATATTACCAGAACAGCCAGTCCTTCCTTGAACAGATAGGGAGACCATAATATCCAGAACAGCCAGTCCTTCCTCTGTTCTGGGTGAACCATGTATATCTATGTCTCTCTGGTTTTATGTGTTTTTGTGTGCTTGTATTTTCTGCATATTTTATGTGTTGCATTGCTCTATAATATATAATTTTATAACAAACTACAGCGCAGATCCTATTGAGGGTTTGTTTTTTTTTGTAAGTTGCAGCAAGTGGAGGCTAGATCTTTTAGATATAGGTCATTTTAGTGCTCCTTTTCAGTGGAGGAGGTTTCCAATTCATTGGGAGGACAATATTGAAGGCTTTTGAGCTTATTTTCAGATCTTAGCATCAGGCTAACCATATTTTGATCCCTACAGCGCAATTTAATTCTAGATCTACGTTATTTCTATAGGAGGAGTTGCAGGGTGGTTTGGCACACCATTTGGAGAGTTGATTTCCTAGTGAAGGGGATCTGCGTTTCACTTTGAATATATATTGGAGGAGGCTATTCTATTGATCATATCATATCAGCCACACTTTCTAGATCTATATTTTTCAGTAGATCTGCAGTCTTAGATCTCATATCTACATCTTGTACTTGGTGTTTTGTTGAAAACCCCAAGGGGGTTCTATAGAGGAGCTTGTATAGTGCATGGATCTAATATAGATCTATATTTTGAGGCACATATTTTCTCTATATCTGATGTATAATCTATTGCTATTGCAGAGCCAAAAAAATAACACTGTAAGGGTTTTCCAGCTTTTATATATGGTTGCAGCCCCTCATTTTGAGGGATTTCTTCATTGGAGGCTTGTAACTTCTAGTTATGCATTTTATGGCCCATTATTCATGTGTATTTTACTGCTGTAATAATATATGAAAGGTCTCCATATTGGCCTCTTACATTTTAAATGTTGATCTGCAATATTGTTCAAGCATTTTGCACTATATTCCTGCTTTTCCCATTTGGGAATATTACAGTGGTATCAGAGCATAATCTTGGCACAACCCGTGCATTCTAAAAGCCAATATGACTTCTGAAGAAGAAGAGCCTCTTACTGACAGAGAGAAGAGGTATCAAAGAAGAAAGCACATAAAACTTGATTATACAAATGACAAAGAAGACAAGGGAAAAACCCCTTTATCTGGAGGAGAAGATGAAGAGAAGGAGTTCCCAAAGATCCTTCTTAGAGCCATGCAAGACATTGCTAAAGAGATCAAGGAAATGATAATGGACAGATTCAAGGAATCCCCTAAAGGATTTCATCATGGAGAAGGCTTTGACATGTCTCATCATTGGAGTGATCAACCAGTGCAACAACCACAAGTTTCCCAACTCTCTACTATGCCTACATTTTTGGCTATGGGAAATGAAGGGTTTCAAGAGCATGAATCCCTTGAAGAATATTTTGAGTAGTATGAGTCTCAAAATCAAATATTCAAAGACCACTTGATTTTTCAAGAGTTTTTTCAAATAAAGGACAATAGAAGACCAAGGCATCATCATAGAAGTGGTGGATTCAATTAGAATCATGATCGACACCACAATATGGGCATATTATTTTTACCCAAATTTGATGGGTCATCCAAGTGCACTACCAAGTCATGGGTAGAAAAAATTGACATCTACTTTCAGTTGAACAAGGTTCCAGAAATGGAAGCCATTAAGATTGCAGCGCTGCACCTTGAAGGTGAAGCACATGATTGGTGGTTCCATGGTTTGTCTACGTTGGGTCATGCCAATGTGACTGCTTATTCAGAGTTCACTAGAAGGCTGGTGGAAATATTTGATAGAAGAGATCCTGAAGAACCATTTATGAAGCTTGCAAAGCTTAAACAATCAGGTAATCCAGAAACCTACATTTCTGAATTTTTAAAACATTATTTTATGGTTCCTGATATTTCTGTAGCAAGAAGGGTGTACATGTTCATTGATGGTTTAGATGAACCGATTCATGGGTTGGTTAAGTATACCAAGTCCACTACCCTACAAGATGCCATTGAAAGGGCTAGAGATCTCCGAGATGCCTTGCCAAAAGCAAAGCCAAATTTTCACCATAAACCCTCTTTACCATCAAAGGGAAAATAAGAAAAGGCTCCTCTTTCAAAAGAGAGCTAATACAAAAAACCTCTTGATGATGATGTCTGGAGAGAC
This sequence comes from Pinus albicaulis, assembly GCA_034641835.2. NCBI lineage: Eukaryota > Viridiplantae > Streptophyta > Pinopsida > Pinales > Pinaceae > Pinus > Pinus albicaulis. Next base: position 1,559,478,529 of record CM076581.1, read on the forward strand.
TTGAGGAGGAAGAAGCTTTGCTTCACTTTCTAAGAATCATGGGCACCCGGACATAGATGTGTAGCTGGAAAAGCACATTACATAGAGGTCTTCTCAGATGATGAGGAGGAAGAAGAAGATGAACCAATAAGAGGTCATAGCGCTGACACTAAAGGGGATGAACCAACACCATCAGGAGATGGGAATGGAGCATTTGCCCCTATTAGAGGGGCTCTTGCATCATTAAGAGGAGTACCTAATTACTTGACCTTAAGAGTTCAAGGTTCCATCTTGAATCAGAGGGTTATTGTTTTGGTTGATAGTGGGGCTACCCACAACTTTATTGATGCCCAACTAGTGCAAAGGAGGGAAATACCCACTGATGCTTTTGAGGGTTTCTCTATTTTTGTCCCAGGAGATAGAAAAATGAAATGCATGCATTATGTCCCATCCTTATCAATCACCATGGGAACTTATACATTGACTGATCATTTCTTTGTGGTTGACATACCTGAAACCAATGTCATATTGGGTGTGCAATGGTTAATTACTTTGGGGAGAGTCACCACTGATTGGGAGACTTTGAAAATGGAATGGGTGGATAGGAAGAGTGGAAAAACTCAAATTATTAAAGGCATGCACACATATACCTCACATACCACTTCCACACAGAAATCAAAGATGGATTTTCGCAGTGGAAGCAAGGACCTTACAACCCCATCCATTATGCTCATGAGATTGCTGCATGGGACACTATTATGTAATGGAAAACCACATGGGAGACCATCTTATTCAGATTTGGTGAGAGATATCTAAAAACATGATGCTCCAAGCATAGATCTAGGAGGGATGGGAGAATTAGAAGGAAAAGATACAACATTGGGAGTCTTGGGTAGACTCAAGGAGGAGGGAGACATTCTTCCAACATCATAATTACCCACTCTCATTTCAGATTCTACGCTGTGGGAGGAGAAACTTGGAAGGAATGGCCTTCCAACAGATACCTTTGGCATAGGAGATGTCAAGGAGGAGAGTAGCCATATGAAAAAAATTCCTTTTGTCAGATCATCAACGCTGTCATAGTGGGAGATTGATCCATATTGGAAATCCCAACTGTTGGTGGATTATTCAAAGGATATTTTCACAGGTATGATACTTGATGACCAGCTACATGAAGAGGTCTATTCAGTCCAAGATGAGGTCATATATCATCATTTTAGGATCTTCTTGTCTAGAGCCTCCAAGCTCAAGGAGAATTTGCTACAAAGAGCTCATGAAGAGTTATTTTTCAGCCACACTTATTCCATGAAGGCCTACAACACTATCATGGAAAACTACACTTGGGAAGGTTTTGAAGGAGAAATATATCAGAATTTTCAAAGATGAATGAACCATGTGGATTTGGGACAACAACATGACTCTATAAGGGAGTTAATTCATCCATCTCTTTCTTATTTTGAGAGAGGAGATAGATCTATGCACCACTCCATTTGTATGAGGAGGAATTTTGGTGAAGAATATGCTCATGTAAATAATGTTTCATTTGATTATTGTTTGCATTATTTAACCATGTATATGTAGGCCATAACTCCAAGAAGGAGTACTATACCATATAAAATTCATGGCCAACTTTGGGCCACAAACATTTTTGAACATGGCCACTCCCTTGGAGATCAAAGGGAGATTTTGTATAATTGTGGGTGCATTCCTCAGGCATCAAATATATCTCACACTTTCAGCCATAGTGATATGACTTGGATAGAAAGTAAGTCGTGGGGAAACCACTTACACATCATGATCTGATGCAGTCAGGAGATCTACTGCGCTGGTTCCACATGTGGGACTATGACCCACCTCCATATGCACAAATTTCTGTTTGTATGTACTTGGTTATGATCCCATATTTTGATGATGTGCTTATAATTTTTATGGGAATGTTTGGAGGGAGGATGGGAAGAATGTATGTGCCCTATGGGAGAGAGATTCTCCATGTACCTTATGCAACATGTTTCAGGGAGAGCATTGGGAAAACCACGTTTGTTTCATTTGAGCTATTGTCTCCTTATGGGATGGATTATTTGCATCTCATGAGAGCTTTGGAGGAGCAATTCATGAGGGATAGATTCATGGACACTTAGCTTATGAGGGAATCTTATCACTTGTTAGTGTCACCAATGATGGAGAGTTGCAGCACTCACCTTGTCATTTGTAATATCCCAAAAGGGAGAATGCATTAATACTTCACACATTATAAGAACTTACAGCAAGATAAACAATAAATCTAAGTACAAATTAGAATATGAAGAAAGAGCTGAGCCATTTTATTATGTTGGATATGAATCAGTTACATAAGTACAAGATATAGGTAGATCTATCCCAAAAGATGAGCTAGGATCACCCTGAAAACATGTGTGAAGTAGGTACATTGTAATTGTTGAGGCTCTGCAGCAAATACTGCACTGTCTCTTCAGCATAATATAAACATGGAGTTGCAGGCTGAAAAGAGAAATGTAGATATACTCAAAACTGGAGCTCTTATGATGCTAATAATCAAGATCTGGCCATTGTGATGGATTCCCAAGATAACCCAAAAAGGATTTTCTAGATCTGCAACTTTGGAAAAATCACCTCCCTAGGGTTTGATCCTTGATCTGTTGGGAAATACAGATCTGAAGCTAGATCTGAAGAATAGATGGCTGAAATATGTGCTCAGATCAGATATATGCTTGAAGGGCTGATCCCTTCCTCAGATCTATGAGATAGAAGCTCTAGATCTAGCTTCTCAATCCTCCAAAAGATGATTGCAGCTGCTGCAACACAACTGCCCCTGAAAACTGCGCTGTGAGGGAAAGAGAGGCCTTCTGTCTGCTGAAATATGCTGCAATAAACTCTAGGCTGATGGAAATAATGATGGCAATGTGAAGGAATGATCCTCCACTGGATTTCTAGCTGAAGTAATAGCAACTTCCTTCCTCCTTTCAGATCTGTAATATGGACAACGTTATTCTTGGAGAGAATATTGCTGCTAGGAGGTCAATAAAATTTGGCTTGATGCCAGATCTAAAATGTGGCTCTGGGAGTGCTTATCTATAAGCCCAAGTGATGGGAATAATCCATCACCTTGTTCTCTAGCTGAAGTACTGAAGACAACTTCCACCTTCCAAACTGATCTTCAGAAAACTGCAGTTTTCTGAATATGAATGTTCTGCAGAAAGTAGAAAAAGGAAATGGCACTTAAATCCTGATGTATAATGAAGTACAAACCTCTTCCTTAGAGATAAATCAAGGAAAGAGGAGGGATTCCCGCATGGGAACACCCTGTGCTAAACATCACCTGCAATTCTCTGCTAAACAACCCAAGAATGCAGTGGAATGTCACTTGACAATTCTAGATCTAAGAGACCATACATAAAAATAATCCAAGATTCCTTTCACCTTTGCCTTCATCTCCTTTATATAGATTGATCCATCCCAAGCCTTGGCCCTAATCTCAACTGCGTTGTCTCATGTGGACAAGATCCTCCAAGTGGGACAACGATGTTTCACCAAATCAACCAAACAGTCTAGGTGCAATGTACACCTCTTACATCATGTGTGCTTCATTTGCACATGATCCTCCACCACTTGATCATTAATGCTCAATGACCCTTTGTTTTACATCTTCAAGATCTTAGTTGACTAAATCAACCCTCCACGATCTTCCTCATTAAATGAGACATGATCTCCAATATCATTCACATTAGTAGTTGCTCAACTACCTCTTTTTGTAGATCTAGGCTAAATTAATCCACATTCACACACACAAAGTGGATATTTATTCTTATTGAGGATTGTGGGTCCCTACACCCTTTTATTTACTTAATTCATTAAGAAAATCAAGGACTCTAATATTCCAAATGTAATGTGAAAATTTGGGAATATTACAGTCCCCCCCCCCAGAAAAATGTTGCTTGTCCTCAAGTAACTCCAAAAGTAGATGCAAGGCTATCTATTCCCCTCCATATGGCATCCACATAAGGAAGGCTTTATCCATTTGCTACAATAGGTTATGTATGTTTGGTTCCAAAGTTGTCTTTCAAAAACATAAAGAATAACCTCCAACTGTTTGGTTAGATGTCCTCCTTTCATCATGAAGCACCAAGTGACAACCATATGATGTCCAACATTATCAAAAATACATGAGAGACATAAGATAAAGTAGCTCTTTCCACAAAGGAAAAGCTTCATCATACAATACACTCCTTCATCCCATGTTTCATGAACTAGATTGAGCATTGATATGCTCCCATACTTAGCCCTGTTGGCTTTGTTCGACCCAAACTCAATCATTCAAAGGTTATGCAAAAGACGAAGGGAAGAAGTAATATGGGTAGACAAATATGTCAAATTGTAGTATTCCTTTTTTAGAAACATTGTCAATTGACAAGAAAATATATTCCAGAGATAGACTGAAGGGGCATTTAATGGATATGTCACCTTCATGAAGCAGGATGAGCTCCAGAGGCTACCTGGCCCACTATCAGACTCTGTCTATAGAGTGTTGTCAAGGGACAATATCCTGAAGAAGGAAATACAACACTATTGGGAATCTTGCAAGATAGCCCAAAGATGCAGCTACAGCAATACACAAAACATAAACTGGAAATAACAGTGAATAAAAAATATGCCAAAATGTATGAAAACCCTTGAGCCATTTTATTATGAATATCAGCAGAAGAATGATACAATGAACATCAAAAGAACAAGGCAAGAAGCCTTCCATGAAAACATATGCCAAAATACAAAATGCTTCTCCATAGCAGGATGCCCATGAATAGGAACTACACAGTCATAGAAGGGAGACTGCTATACTGAATGGAAAACATCATGGATCTGCATATACATGGCTCATACATCATTGGGAGAGCTGATCTCATCTCCCAATCACTACCTCAAGTCAATCCTAGAAGGATTGGTTGAAATATGAAAAACTGCAAAAATGCTGGATTTGCTGGGTAGCAACAACAACTAAATACATGGAATGGAATGGAGAAGGTTGAATGGCTGGGTTTATGAAGATCCCTTCTCCTTTGGAAATATGAAGTGCAAGGTTGATCCCTACACCAAATATTTCACCCTTTAAAATGTCTGCAACACCCTCACTGCAAATGTGCTCTAACTAGAACGCAGTCTATGAGAGGGTTTGCACTGTAACTGATGGAAGTGGTTGGCCTCCTGCCAATGATGGTGGAATAAGATCTATAACCATCCTAACTAACCTCCCAGAAGTAGAGAACCTCCCTCCTATGAAATATCAGCTCGAAATGGTGTTGTAGGATACCTCCAGCAACACCCAGCAACATTGCACAATAATTGCTGCAGAAACTGCGCTGATGTAGATGGCTGATGCTATGGCCTGAATTCAGGAATATGGAGGATGAGTGCAATCCTTCATGAGCTACTCAAGAAGGAAAGGAAATCCTAAACAGGACTCCCTTGTGCCCGAGGGCACTGCAGCTCTGCTGAACAGCAAGAGGCAGCAATTTGTCTGAATAGACAAATAATCAAATGATCTAAGATAATTTCAATGGGCTCCTTGCTCCTCTTTTAAACACAACGAAGTCTCCATCTTCCTTCCTCTAGAAGTTTCCCTCCCCATAGAATATTCCTCCACTAAAACTGTGCTGTCCCACCTAGTGCTTGCCAACTCATGCCAACGTAGTTTGGCTTGGTCAATTAGGCCTTGTCCATTTGCATTTTAACCTCTTTCACACATGAGGGTGTGAAATCCAGCTCCATGATGATCCCTTTTCACATTTTAAGGGATTTTATTCCTGTTTATTACATGAATGGGTCAATTTACCCACTTTTATTTAACAAAATGAAAATATGCAACTATAATGTTCCATTTTAGCTTGAGGCTAAAATTGGGAACATTACAGTCCTCCCCTCCCACATGTTGCTTGTCCTCAAGCAACTGCATAGAGAGAAAAAAAATGCCTCCTCCTTCTTCTCTTGTGGCCTCATCATCCATGGTCCCACCACTGCTCAAATATGTTGCAATAAATCTTCCCTCCAATGCTCTCTCCCAAGTATGCAAACTGAAAATGATGCTCCTCATGGAAAGATAGAAGGTGTAGTGGAATCCTTCCTGCTGGAATGTGGCCTCCTTAAGGTAGGAGTGATGATATGCATGGGATAATTCTACTCCCAATGATGATCCCCTCATCCATGATATCATCCAAATGAAAATCTCAACCCCTGGTTTCTGCAATGTGTTGGGGCTGAATGGAGAGTGTGCTTGTGCTTCTCAAGATGTTCCTCTCTCCATTTGAAGTGTTCATGGGGTTGCCTCTATCCTTGGGCTGAAATAGTATGGTCTCCAAAAATGGCCCAAGCTACTCCATCAAGATAATCAGCCATGAATAGCCTCTTCAAATTCTCCAAGTGGTTTGCTCCACAAGAAGAGAAATGTAGTAATATGGAAATCATGGTTTGACCATGGTATCTCCTGCAACATAAAACATGTAAAATGGGGAGAATATTTCTCCCAATGGGCTGTACATACAATGCTCTCCAAATTATGCTCCTCAATAGATATACATCATCAGAAATATATAAGGAGCAATATGCAATAGAAACAAGTTGTCAAATGACAACCGGAGAGTGGTTCCAAATCTCACACATGGAACCTACGCAGTGCCTCTTGTCGTGCCTCACATCACAAATAACAAGTGCTGTACTAGTCACTTGTTTGCTACCACCACATCTCCTCATAAGATGAAAGCATGAAATACCATTTGGTGCCAATGGTGCACACCATGAAGCATGTGGCTTCCCCCACAACCATCACAAAAATATCCAAAATCAAGGCTACTGGTAGCTGCAAGTACATCATAACAAATGCAAGAAGGGATGATCCTCCTTGAGACAATAGGCTGCTTATATGAAGTAAAGAGGTATAAAATGGAAAATGATACCTTCTCTACCATGTACTTGAGATCTTGAGTTGAAGTGACTCATCTGAATGCTCTCCCTCTCCTCCAATGAGTAAGGGAATGGTTGTGCCAACCTCTCCATAATCATCCGGGCTCTGCATCTAAACATATGTTGATGCAGATCCTACTGGATGCCCTCCCAAGTGAACTCCTCTAGCAAAGCAAATTATGCATCCAAGTGCATAGCTAGGAAGTCCACACATGCTGCATGCAATAGTGTCTCCTTGAGACTAGAAGCCCTAGTCAAGAAGAGTCTACCATGATGATAGATGATCATATCATCCACTAAGTATCTGCCATCTCCATCAAGGCCACCCAAAAATCATGCATGCACCAAGATCCCAGGGAATGCTCAACCAAAGCTGAGTCCTCCATCCTGGATCAATCCTCGACATAGACAACACTGGTGTTTTGCAATATGGTGCTCCATCACGCTGCTGTCTGCTACCTTGACATCCCCTCATGCCAAAGTCATCCTCCAAGTTACTGCCATGCCCACCATGCAGCTATTCATGCTCAAATAGAAATGATGCTCTCTGAAAAATGAGCCTCCCATGAGAGACGATCACTTCCAAAGAATCTCCCGATCCTGGGTAATGTAAGCATGAGTGGCCTCCATCGACGCCAATGCATGAAAGAGTCCTTCCTCAAAGGAAGTGTCATTTCTCTCACCAAATCTATGGAGCAGCCATCCTGCATCATGAAGATGATATCCTCCATCTCTGCAGCAAATATATCAGTGCAGTATAACTGATGAGAGTGGGTGATGCTGAAAATGAGAGAGTGTCTCCCTCCTCCTTGAGTCTATCCCAAACTCTCTGCGCTGTGCTGAATTCTCCCAAGGTTTCCACCCTCCTGAAATCAAGGTGTGAGGCCCTCGAATGTGGAGCATCCAACCTCCTCTGCTGATCTAGTGGTCTCCTTGGTGCAATGTCTCCATGCAGTGAGACACCATCATCAAGAGATGACTGCATGTATGAATGGAGAAAACCCTCCATGCTTCCACTGCGCAATCCAATCATCATCTTAGGTGCATCAACCTCCTCAAATATATAGGGTGTGTGCTCCTCATCACCTGCTGTTGATCATCCTCCCTATCTCTTCCTTCTATCTCCATAGCTCTGCACCCTATCATCAATGGCACAAATGTATCATGAGTTGTGCCTTGATCTCTACATGGGAGATCCTGGGGAATTTATTGCAAAGACACAAGAATCCCTCTATGTGGAGCAAGGGCTCCTCTTACCTTTGCATGAGGCACTAGATAAACTCTAGCTATTCTAGCGCAATTTCACTCCTCCTCATCAACATGTAGGGGAAAATTCTCCAAAATTTGATCTCCTTTTGAAAAAGATACCTCCATGTTCTCTTGTGCAAGAATATGAGATGGTTACCTTGAATTCAACAAGGTGTGATGCAAGATGTTAGCCTTCTCAACAATGTCTGAAGTGGATATAAGTTTATGTTTCCTCCCTTCACATGCAAGATTTTGGTTTGTTTCTCTGCATGCGTTTCTGAATTTCTCCCACCAAATCCTTCCATCATTGCTTCAATAAATCTGAAATAAGAAGAAGTATCTGCATCCTTTAAAGAACATGACTCAACTATCCACCATGCATAGGTCTTACCTCTAAGGTGCAGCGCTGCAAATCTGATAGCATCTCCTTTGGACACTTTGTGCTGCTGCAACATGGTCCTCAACTCCTCTACCCATGCTTTGGCTGAACATGTAGGTGAACCTTCGAAAATAGATAGAAAAAATCTATCTTGCTACTGGCTCCCCTTCACCTTAGACTTGAAAAAAAATCCATGAAAGTGAGATGATCTCTGAATGCCGAAGTTTGAGACTCATACTTTCTCAGAAAATCTCCAAGAGTTTTCTTCTTGGTCACCTCTCTTTATTTTCCCATCTCTTTCATGACAAAACTACACCTGTGACTGCTCTGTGCATCAAACGATGTGACTGCATGCTCATATTCCTCTTCAGAAACCATAGAATTTGTTTATGCTTCAAACCCTTGTGGAGATTCTTCAAATCTCTCCCTTCTCTTTTGCTTGTGGCTTCCATGAAAGCCCTAGATGGATTTAGGGAGAAGCTTGGCTAGCTCATCTCCTTTTTCTTTCTTTTTCTCCACAAAGTGGAGTCTTCCTCTTCTTCTTAGATGGAATCTTGGCTGAAGATCCACAGGCTGAGCCAAGATTATGCTCTGATACCACTGTAGTATTCCTTTTTCAGAAACATTGTCAATCGACAAGAAAATCTATTCCATAGATAGACTGAAGGGGAATTTACTGGATATGTCACCTTCATGAAGAAGGATGAGCTCTAGAGGCTACCTGGCCCACTATCAGACTCTGTCTATAGAGTGTTGTCAAGGGACAATATCCCCAAGAAGGAAATACAACACTATTGGGAATCTTGCAAGATAGCCCAAAGATGCAGCTACAACAATACACAAAACATAAACTGGAAATAGCAGTGAATAAACATTATGCCAAAATATATGAAAACCCTTGAGCCATTTTATTATGAATATCAGTAGCAGAATGATACAATGAACATCAAAAGAACAAGGCAAGAAGCCTTCCATGAAAACATATGCCAAAATACAAAATGTTGCTCCATAGCAGGATGCCCATGAACAGGAACTGCGCAGTCATAGAAGGGAGACTGCTATAATGAATGGAAACATCATGGATATGCATATACATGGCTCATACATCATTGGGAGAGCTGATCTTATCTCCCAATCACTACCTCAAGTCAATCCTAGAAGGATTGGCTGAAATATGCAAAACTGCAAAAATGCCAGAGTTGCTGGGTAGCAGCAGCAACTCAATACATGGAATGGAATGGAGAAGGCTGAATGGCTGAGCTGATGAAGAGCCCTTCTCCTTTGGAAATATGAAGTGCAAGGCTGATCCCTACACCTGTTGGTGTCCCGTGTTTTGATATTTTGGAAAATCAAAAGACAAGGCAACATCAGAACCAATCTTTAGAGTTACAGGATCTAGTCCTCCTACTTTCAGAGAGGGATCTCTCAAATTATTTGTTTTGCAAAGGTTTATCTTGTGTGCTTTGAGTATAGGTTTTAGACTAGTTATTAGGTGCAAGGGTTTTGTTTGTTTGTTTGGTTGGAATTGATACAACAGAACCTAAAAGGTCTAGGAAAGATAGATAGAAAGGGGAAAAGTCAGCTTCATTGGGAAATGGAGTCAAAATAAGGTCATGACAAACTTATCAATGGATATGGGATATCAAAGGGCAAATCTAACTTGGCTGCAGGATCCTTTGGTTTTGGGATTAGATGGACATCAATGATTTTGAAAGAGAAGTTTAATTCTCAACATAGGGAATTTGAAAACACAAATTGAACAATAAAGAGATATTTGATAGACAGGGCTAACCATGAATTCTACAAATCACACTTTTAAGCAAATAATGACTTCAAAAAAACTTTTAAAATGAAATCTAAGATTCGGGGAACACCCTATTTCCTAAAAGATTTTATTTCAAATGACTTAGAAAACATAAAAGATTCACTGATAATCACGATCATAGAAGAGGGAACACCTAAATACATATATGATCACAACTATAAAGACCTTTAAGCCTACTGTTCAAGTGAGGACAAGGGGCAAGATCAAAACAGACCTCCTTGGCTCATTGTAAACAAAGAAACTTCAAAGGGAGACTTCAATAACAGCCTTTAAGTGGTAGTAGACAAGCAGGGAAAACCATAAATCATGCTGAAACCAACTATTCGAACTATTAAGGAAATACACAAGCTTGAAGACTAAAGAGAGAGATTAAAGACTCTAAAATACTTCAGCAGAAGAAAACATAAAACAGTGAAGGATAAACAGGTCTAAGGTGCTTCCAAGAGTCATTTCTTAGCCTAAAATTTTCATCCTAATGTAGTAAGAATTTATGGAACAAAATGAAAACAGGGGAAAACATTAAATAGTTCAGAATACTTCACCAATAGCCAAGCTCATGGATCCAATGATAGAGCCTTCTCAATAACAAGCATGCAACAACATCATCAGGGCTTCCAAGAATTCAATTTCTTCTTCAACTTCAACAGACTATATATTATTTCATAGAGTTTCAGTATTACAACTAGTAATCAAACAAGCAAGCAAGAAAGCAACCAACCTCTCATCTTCTACATAAGTATTTATAGAAGAATGAGGAGGTGGGATCTGATAAAAGATCTCCTGGGTCAATTAATACAGACTAATGACTTCTCGGCCTTTGAGGGGCTCAATGGATAAGCGTACAGTTATTCTTACTGTATTAATTGATCTACATTTAAGATTAAGCTCGGTGGGAGCTTTTGTTGACTTTTAAGGTTCTGTGTTATGTTGTAGTAACTCTGCTGATATTTTTTGCATTAAATTTGTTTAGCAGAATTAACTATTCGGCTGCGCTAAGTCTAATATATTCTTTCTGATCAATAACTTCAGCCTCTGTTGAATGCTTGTAGCTACATGTGGCACTGTGGTAGCTGAGAGGAATCAATTTTCCTCTGATGTGGCGGTGGAGGCTTTATGTCTGATAGATCTTTTTGATTTTCCTTTAATCCTGTCTTAATTTGGAGGATTAGGCTTTTGATAATCAATCTTATCCATAATCCACCCAAAATGGTCTTCAATATTCTGTTTCTGCTGTGGCAGGTCTTCAACATTGATATTCTTTTGATTGGTTTTAATTAACTGTGTCTTGTTGATGTGCAGGGCTGCACAGGGATCCTATGGCATCAATGCCCGTGAGTCATTTGATGAAACGTGTAGTCAAAACCCTTATAGTTCTTTCCTTTTGATAAACAAAAATCTAGAGGATCGTCACCCTCAGCTTTCTTTTCCTTTATAATTGTGGAAAAACATTTGAAACCTGAAAAAATGCACAAAATATTTAGGAAATCTTGCATTTGTGGGGTGAACTGCTTCAAAGGGTGTGGGGAGAGAGCGTGGCCATTGGATGGCATCATCCAATGGTCGAGATCGAATGGAGATTGTTTGGGAATAAAAATGGCGTAAATTAAGTCAGAGCCGTCAATTGCGCAAAGATCAACAGTCGGGAGTGGTTGTGTTCATACAAAGTGAATGAGTCACTTTGTTCGAAAAATGGAAGAAATACGAAGAAATATGGTTTAAAAAACCTTAATCAACAGTGATAAAGGTTAGGAGGAATTTGGGGTTTCCGAAAAGGATTTGGGCCGTTGGATCAGTTTAGACCCAGAGATCAATGGATGTGATTGCTCGTTGAAGGCCATTGGTGTATGGCAGAGGGCGATAGAATAACACGATATTAGATCTAAGCCGTAGATTTTCAAAGATCGACGATGGGGAATGAGGGCGATGGAAGGTGGTTTCGGAGGGAAAACAATTGTTTTCGTGAGGCGAAAGGGCAGGGAGACAGTTTTTCCTTTTGGAATGTGATATGCATCCCCGCTCGACACGTGGATTTCCAAAACAACTTATATCACGTAATTTTTCCAGATTATCGTTCGCACTTAAAGTTACGCGACTTGGAGTATGGACCGTCAGATTTGGGGCCTCAGATCTAACAACGAAGAGTGAGCGTGAATTTGAAAATATGTGCAGATGGAAGCGGGATGAGTGGTTTCATTCTGGGCCGTTGGATCAAGGATGAATGGTCGAGATCAAACGCGGGAGGAGACAGGACCCACAGGGGTCAGGCTTGGCAGGTTGAATATGAGCCGTTGGATAAGAGGATCAACAACGGAGATCAAATCTGGGGGTCCAATGGAAATATTACAACAGTGGAGGAAGGGTTAATATGGGTCATTGATCTGCAGAGATCAACGGCTATGATTGGCCAAAAAACATTATGAGCGGGGCGCATGTTTTTAACCAAAGGCATGAAATGCGATCTGGACTGTCTGATCTGGACACGTGGATGGTCCGGATGCAATCAGAGGCATCGGCATCGACGGGATAAAGAAGTGTGGAGGCACCGAAGCGATTGAGCGCTGGTTGTCGATCTGCAGATCATATCAATGGTGGGGAGTGAATCAGAGGGATGGGAAATCAGGGGGGGGAGGGGGGCGCAAACAAATGCATCTAATGAAAATTGTGGTGCGATGAAACGCGGGATGTTTGATTGGCTCAAGATCAACGGTGGAGATTTTTTTTTCATCATACATGACAGAAACCCTTAATACTTCATGAAAACCCAAATTTTCAATATAAAACAAAGTTTTGCTGTCGGGTGGATTAATATATATATATATGGAATGGTCATGGTGCCCGTCTGCGGGGCCTTTGATTATATGAAATGATAATAGGCCCAGGGCTTTATATGATAAAGGGCCAATCACATCGGAACTGTCGGGCCCGGTCTTTCAATCTAACCATTTGAAACTTGTGATGCGATTAGCGCCTCAGGACTCTTAACAATTGGTCCTGGATGAAAGTTACATGGAGTAAAAAAGTAGAGGGCGGGGTTTATACATATGGGACCCAACCGCATCGAAAAATTTCGATCCGGGTCTTTCAATCTACCTATTTTTATATATAAAAACACATTATGGGCGTGATTAGACCAAAACTTTGGAAAAAGGGGTTTTCTTTTTTGACTTTACAAAGAAAAATATGCATCGGGAATTATTTTTCACAATGTTTTAGAGCTTGTTTGTGGGAACTTGGGTTATATGAAATAACAATATGATCAGGGGATATAATACACAGGGCTAATCACAAATCGAAATTTTGGCCTGGTGAAACAAACTTATGCGCTCGAATTTTGCGATGCGATAAGCGCTTTTAAAGGCTTAGCACATGGTTCTAGCACCAGGGAATATAATGGGGAAGTGGTTTAGGACTTATCCCAAGGGGGCTTAAGTCTGCAATAATAAAAGCATTTTTCATGAAAATTTTCAAGTTTTTCAATGGATTTGGGGGTTTCGTTAAAGTCTAAAAAAGAGTTTTAGACTTCATAAAAGGAATTTTCATGTAGGGAAGAAGGGAAATCATGAAAAATAAAGGAATTTCATGGGGAATAAAGGGGTAAAAAATGAAGGTTAGTTTTGAATGAAGGAGGGGGAGAAAATGGGATTTTGCAGCAGTTCTTCTTCATGGAAATAGTAGATTTTTCAGATTTGAAAGGGAAACAACCGTGACGATTAAACAAAGGATAGAATATTTTCAGAAGACTTTAAGCACCAAAAATTTTGGCAATAAAATTGTTTCTTGAAGGCTATCCAAAATCATTTATCCACCACTTGATATGTCAGAATTTTATAGGTGGCTAACAACACCAAAGATTTCACCCTCTAAAATGTCTGCAACACCCTCACTGGAAATGTGCTCTAACTAGAATGCAGTCTATGAGAGGGTTTGTGCTGTAACTGATGGAAGTGGTTGGCCTCCTGCCAATGATGGTGGAATAAGCTCTGGAACCATCCTCACTAACCTCTCGGAAGTAGAGAACCTCCCTCCTCTGAAATATTAGCTCGAAATGGTGTTTTAGGAAACCTCCAACAACACCCAGCAACATTGCACAATATCTGCTGCAGAAAATGCGCTGATGTAGATGGCTGATGCTATGGCCTGAATGCTAGAATATGGAGGATGAGTGCAATCCTTCATGAGTTACTCAAGAAGGAGAGGAAATCCTAAACAAGACTCCCTCGTGCCTGAGGGCACTGTAGCTCTGCTGAACAATAAGAGGCAGCGATTTTTCTGAATAGACAAATAATCAAATGATCTAAGATAATTTCAATGGGCTCCTTGCTCCTCTTTTAAACACAATGAAGTCTCCATCTTCCTTCCTCTAGAAGTTTCCCTCCCCATAGAATATTCCTCCACTAAAACTGCGCTATCCCACCTAATGCTTGCCAACTCAAGCCAACGCAGTTTGACTTGGTCAATTAGGCCTTGTCCATTTGCATTTTAACCTCTTTCACACATGAGGGTGTGAAATCCAGCTCCATGATGATCCCTTTTCACATTGTAAGAGATTTTATTCCTGTTTATTACATGAATGGGTCACTTTACCCACTTTTACTCAACAAAATGAAATATGCAACTATAATGTTCCATTTTAGCTTGAGGCTAAAATTGGGAACATTACACAAACCGTATTCTCCTAACAATAACCACCGGAGTAAGGCCCTTTGCTGCCATCCTCCATCTCCTCTATGTAAGATGGACAAGCCAAACTCCCCCAAAAGCAATCCAAGCAACAAGAAATCTTGTTGCTTCCTCTCCTCCTCATGTGCATCATGAAACAAAAGCATACTAATGGACATATAAGATGTCACATCAGCCCCATAAAAAGAACCATCATCAATGCACATCATGAGATCATTATGCCAAGTTTTACACAATACAAAACACATAGACATAGGAGATGTCATGTGGTGGCCAAATTCTCTCAAGTGAAACCAAAATGAACATGCCTTCCTTTGCTGCAATTCCCCATTGAAACACAAGGCATGATTCAGAAAATGATGAGATATTGGGTGGTATCCATACTCACCCAAGAGCAGCCATCGCAACCATGCCTCATTCTTCATTTCATACATGTTTTTCAAGGCATGGAACAAAAAAATATGTGCCTTTGGAGAGTGACAAAAATATCCCAATGGCAACCAACGTAACTAAGCATGCTGGCCCATACAAATCTGAAAGTGGCTTTGCAACCCCTTGCTTATCATCCTTACCCATTCACTCCCATGGGGATGATGAGTGAGGTACTGCATAATCATGGCATCCTCCCTTTGTAGAATGCCATCCTTCCTAAACTGTTGAAGACTTTTACATTTCATGAAATGTTGAAATGCATCTCTAATGAGATCTCTTAATGAGATTACCTCTCCATCAAAGGCCCTCAAAAACCAAAGAATTTTTGGATTTAATGCAAGTAGAAGTTTCTCTTTGAGCAGTGAGAGGCTCATTGAGAAAGGGTCATCTAGAAGGGAGAAAAGGTTTCTCATTTCAATATGTCTACCATTTATCATCTTTGCTTCAATTTCTTCATGAGTGAAGCTACCTCTAGAATGCTCCAAGAATGATGAAGCCCTTTCTTTGTCACAACTACTAAGTGACAACGCTGTAGATCTGTAGGGTGATACATGCACTGTATCAAATCAAGTTACAACACTGATCTCACAACCAGTCATTGTACATAGGATAATGCTAATCCCATTTTCTGAAACTCTACATCTCAATCCAATGGGTTGAATGCAACTCAATAATGATGAACATGGATAGTTTTTAGTATCCTCCTTGATTAGATCAAGGGTCCTCTACGCTTGGATCAAATGATATGTGAGAACCTCTTGACAGAACACAAGAGTTCCTCCAACCGGGACAATAGTATCTCCAACTGCTGGTAAGAGAGATGGCATCTTTTATTCAAGTGTACCAATGCTGGTATCCTCCTCCTCTTCCTCATGCATCTCCCAATCCATGCATGGGACTCCATAAGTCAAGAGCTCAAGACTACTTTGCAAAGATGCAAGTGTATCTTCTCCAAATACAAGTACTTCTGCAACAGGTGGTGAAAGTAGTGACCTATTGTCCAGAGTGACAAGATTGACATTCTCCTTGGTTTCCTGGGGCAATGTCTCTTTGTAGCAAAACTCTATCTCCTCCACATCAAACTTCTTTCTCAACTTGTGAAAGAAATCTGAATACTTGGTCACCTTTGCATGCTCTATGTGCCCAAACCACCAATCTTCTACTTCATCTAAGAGATGAAGTGCTGTAATTTGAACAGCCTCCTCTTCAGCCACAGGATGTAGCATGAAAATGCATCTAACTCCCTCCTCCAAGCCTTGACATTGCTTGAGGTAGATCCATCAAATGTAGGAAAATAGAATCTATTATGCCTCTTCCTTCTATTTCTGTTATAGGATCTTCTTTCTTCTCTAATCTGGAAGAATTGTTGGAGAGTTAGCTTCTCCTTGAAAGCTCTAGACTGTCTTTGTACTCTTAAAGATATAGACTGAGAGTCTCATGAGTCTCAGGTTCATTCCTTTCTTCACTTGTATACCTCTCACCTTCTTCAAAGAAAGTGAGCATAGTGGATCTCTGAGGAGATCTAGGATGATCTGGTCTTTTTTGTTGTTGATAGGAAGTGCTTTCCTCATCAGATCTTCTTCTTGGATATTCTATCTTTTCTTCCTCCTTCATTTGATTGACCTCCTTGGAGAGATATTGCATGGATCTAGAGAAAGGAGTGATAGATCTCACATTCTCCATGATAGATCTCATCTATCTGTTCTTCTTTCAATGTAAAAATATGAAGTGTCCACAAGCTAAGCCATAGATCATGCTCTGATACCACTGTAATATTCTAAAAGGGAGAATGTAATAATACTTTACACAATATAAGAACTTACAACAAGATAAACAATAAAGCTAAGCACAAATCAGAACATGCAGAAAGAGCTGAGCCATTTTATTATGTTGGAGATGAATCATTTACATAAGTACAAGATATAGGTAGATCTAGATAAAAAGATGAGCAAGGATCACCTTGAAAACATGTGTGAAGCAGGTACAGTGTAACCGTTGAGGCTCTGCAGCAAATACTGCGTTGTCTCTTCAGCAGAATATAAATGGAGTTGTAGGCTAAAAAGAGAAATGCAGATCTACTCAAAACTGGAGCTCTGATGATGCCAAGATTCAATATCTGGCCATTGTGATGGATTCCCAAGATAACTCAGAAAGGATTTTCCAGATCTGCAACTTTGGAAAAATCACCTCCCCAGGGTTTGATCCTTGATCTGATGGGAAATACAGATCCGAAGCTAGATCTGAAGAATAGATGGCTGAAATATGTGCTCATATCAGATCTATGCTTGAAGGGCTGATCCCTTCCTCAGATCTATGAGCTAGAAGCTCTAGATCTAGCTTCTCAATCCTCCAAAAGATGATTGCAGCTGCTGCAACACAACTGCCCCTGAAAACTGCACTGTGAGGGAAAGAGAGACCTTCTGCCTGCTGAAATATGCTGCAATAAACTCCATGCTGATGGAAAGACTGATGGAAATGTGAAGGAATGATCCTCCACTGGATTGCTAGCTGAAGTACTAGCAACTTCCTTCCTCCTTTCATATTTGTAATATGGACAACGTTATTCTTGGAGAGAATACTGCTACTAGGAGGTCAATAAAATTTGGCCTGATGCCAGATCTACAATGTGGCTCTAGGAGTGATTATCTATAATCCCAAGTGATGGGAATAATCCCTCACCTTGTTCTCTAGCTAAAGTACTGAAGACAACTTCCACCTTTCAAAATGACCTTCAAAAAACTGCAGTTTTCTGAATATGAATGTTTTGCAGAAAGTAGAAAAAGGAAATGGCACTTAAAGTCTGATGTATAATGAAGTACAAACCTCTTCCTTAGAGATCACTCAAGGAAAGAGGAGGTATTCCCGCCCAGGAACACCTTGTGCTAAACATCACCTGAAATTCTCCGCTAAACAACCCAAGAATGCAGTGGAATGTCACTTGACAATTCCATATCTAAAAGATCATAAATCAAAATAATCCAAGATGCCTTTCACCTTTGCCTTCATCTCCTTTATATAGATTGAGCCATCCCAAGCCTTGGCCCTAATCTTAACTGCGTTGTCTCATGTGGACAAGATCCTCTAAGTGGGACAATGCTGTTTGACCAAATCAACCAAACAGTCTAGGTGCAATGTACACCTCTTCCATCATGTGTGCTTCATTTGCACATGATCCTCCACCACTTGATCATTAATGCTCAATGACCCTTTGTTTGACATATTCAAGATCTTAGTTGACTAAATCAACCCTCCATGATCTTCCTCATTAAATGAGACATGATCTCCAATCTCATTCACATTAGTAGTTGCTCAACTACCTCTTTTTGCAGATCTAGGCTAAATTAATCCACATTCACACACACAAAGTGGATATTTATTCTTATTGAGGATTGTGGGTCCCTCCACCCTTTTATTTTCTTAATTCATTAAGAAAATCTCCAAGGACTCTAATATCTAAATTCTAATGTGAAAATTTGGTATATTACATCAATTTCTTGAGGACAAGCAACATTTGGGAAGGGAGGATTGTAATATTCCCAATTAGCCATGAGCTAGTTGGAATATTCAATTTTGTTTTTCTGCTTTAATTAAAGAATAAGAGGGCAAAGGAGGTCCATAATTATCCTTGATAATGAATAAATCAATGCTAAATGTGAAAAAGACAAATCTTGGCAGCTTAATTAAAGCACTCTTATTGTGAAAGGGGCTGGATCACTTTGACTGGGTCAACCTTGACCAAATCAACAGCGTTGTCATGGAGGAGTGGCCATCAATGAGGTACAATGCAGTTTTAGATGGAGATGCTTTGTGTGAAAGGAGTATTCTCATTGGATGTGGTTTAGGTTTGCAAGATCTTAAGGTTTGCAAGATCTTATCTTATAAAAGGAAGAGGATGGCAAGATTAGAAGGTTAAGTGATGTATATGAAATTTTCTGAATATATGTTCCTTTGCTTAGACATATATCTTTCTCTTGTTGTTTAGCCGAGATTGAATGTTGTTTAGCATCGGGTGTTCCCGATATCCACCTCTTCCCGTTGAGTATCTCTTGGGAGAGTTTGTATTGCATTGTCCACTATCCGGATTAGGGCCAAGATTCTTCTTTCCAACTACATTACGCATCCCTGTTGAGGGTTTGGTTGTTTTTGCAAGCCGCAACAAGTGGAGGCTAGATCTTTAGATCTAGGCCATTTCAATGCTCCTTTTCAAAGGAGGAGGTTTCCACTTCATTGGGAGGACAATATTGAAGGGTTTGGAGCTTATTTTCAGATCTTGGCATCAGGCCAACCATATTTTGATCCCTACAACGCAGTTTACTTCTAGATCTACGTTATTTCTATAGGAGGAGTTGAAGGGTGGTTTGGAACACCATTTGGAGAGTTGATTTTATAGTGAAGGGGATCTGCCTTTCAATTTGAAGTTCTATTGGAGGAGGCTATTCTATTGATCATATCAGACCAGACACACTTTCCAGATCTTTTTTTTTCAGTAGATCTGCAGTCTTAGATCTCAGATCTACATCTTGTACTTGGTGTTTTGCTGAAAACCCCAAGGGGATTCTATAGAGGAGCTTGTATAATGCATGGATATGATATAGATCTATCTTTTGAGGCACATATTTTCTCTAGATCTGATGTATAATCTACTACTGTTGCAGAGCCAATAAAATAACGTTGTAAGGGTTTTTCAACTTTTATATATGGTTGCAACACCCCATTTTGAGGGATTTCTTCATTGGAGGCTTGTAATTTCTTGTTATGAATCTTATGGCCCATTATTCATGTGTATTTTGTTGCTGTAATAACATATGAAAGGTCTCCATATTGGCCTCTTACATTTTAAATGTTGATTTGCAATATTTTTCAAGAATTTTGCACTATATTCTTGCTTTTCCCATTTGGGAATATTACAATTAATGATTCCTGGGATCAAAGCCTAACCAACTATCTCAAAACCACTAAAGGTAAGAATAAAAATGTCTATCAGCACAAACCACTCACTATTTCCTCTGTGCAGCTCCGTTTCAAAGTACCATTCAGTTGGAACCTTTCCCAATGTATTAATAAACATATGGACACATTCAGGTCTTGGTTCTACACCCTATACCTGATTCCACTTGGCTAGATGGCTGCACAAATCTTCTTTTCCAAAATATAGATCCTCCATTTTAATTACTGGGCATTCAAACCATAGCCTCATCATGTGCAAACATTCTTCCCAATATCCTATATTCTCCTTATGTGTTTCCCACCATCTTTATGGAGTAGCGCGCAAGCCAAGATCCAAAGCATGGAATATTTTTTCTATAGGAACAAAACTTTCCAGCTCTTCTAGGAACATGTTTACATCAGTTGAGCCATCATAATGTGGGAAATCACGTACCTCTGATGTTATACAACGCAGAGCATGGGTCATACGATTACAACATAGCGCAGACACCTCATGTAGTCGGTTCTGCCATTTCTCTAGTTCTTCATAAGAGTCTGATATTTAAAAACTATCCTTCTCCCATTTAAGGTTTCCATCTACTATAGGATTAATCCAGTCTTCCTCGTGCAAAGTTAGCTTATATATTTGATCAATCTCATCCTCAACGCCCACTAGTTCAGTATACCTTTGGTCTTCTGCAGAGTCCAGGGGAATGATTACCCTAACTCCATTGCTCTCAAATTCCATTCTCCTTTTCTTCAGATTAATAACACCATCCATGTCAATAGCCCAATCCAATCCTAGTAGTGTAGGATAGGGATCAATATCATCTATAATATATATGACTTCAAAGTCTGCAAACACCTTAATGCCTTCTATATTGACCACAACTTTTGACAACCTTCCCAAAGGAATGATCTTCTGCTAGTTAGCCATGCACAGTTGGATAGTAGACCATTCCAGCTTTGGTTCTCCTATGCGCTGCCATGTTTTTTTAGGTATAAAATTAGCATTTGATCCCAAATCTAAAATGAATTGGTCCATTTTGTAAGCACCTATCTACGCAGTCATACACATCTCTCTACCCGTTTCTTTTTTTTTCTTATAGATTTTGTTGACTGCTCGCTATTCTACCATGGGATTTTATTTCTCTGTGCAATTATCTATCAATGTTTGCAAATTTTGAACAAACTTTTTGTTGCGCAACAAATTTATGCATGCTTGTAAAAAGGGCTTAATTTCCTCCTCTCCTCTTGCTTCCTTCAATGTTATACCACTTGTTGAAATATCTCTTTTTGCAAATTCTTTCCTTGCTTCAATAAGGGTTTCTTTTGCACGCTGAAGATTAAAGCCTTCTTTTTTTTTAGGTGCTTTTCGGATCCATACATCAGTGGTAGGTTCCTTTCCCTTATATTCATTGGTAGCTACACCACTCTGAGTAACTATATTCACACAAGGATATTCTTCATGATTTTCTACGCGAACCATCTGAATATTTTGCGTTGGAGTCTTCTTTTCCTGCATTTTAGCAATCAACACAGGGAAATATTATATAACATGATCAAATTGTCTACAGTACTTTCAGGACTATTGTACTGGATTCATACAGTCGCGCACATAATGACTAACTTCACCACAATTATAGAAAATCAATTGTCCTCTTCCGCGACCAGCTAATCCACCTCCTCAGCCTCTCCTCTGCCTTGGAATACTCCACGCCCAGAAGGGGATGCTCGTGATGTAGGCTCAACGTGCATTCTATATATGTCTTCTTTATTCAACATCGTATCATAGGTCTGACAATTCTGCTCATAATGCCCTAATGATGAACATAACTTGAAAAATAACTGCTTCAAGTCAGGCTGATATTTTCCAATCCTTGGGCAAGAATTTGTGTCATGTAGTCCAAAAATTTGATATATAGTACACCATACAATATTCTTCGATGGAATAGGACCTCCAGCATTCATATAGTTGTTGAAAATAGTACACTGGTCTTTATGGTGCCCAGAAGCTTTGCATTTGTTACACCATACCTCTGCACAAACCTCCTTGAATTTGTCTTTGAGCAGACTTTGAATTTCCAAATGTACTGGTTCCAGCTGACTCTGAATATGTTGAGTTCCTAGCACAATCGGTGTTGGGGTAGCTTCTAGTTTCATTTCTACTTCTACAACCTCAGCTTGTGTGGCAATATTTTTTGACCTAATGGTTGGCGCAGATTTAGAAGAAACATAACAATGAACCATTCCTTATGCTGAGTATCATCAATCACAAATCCACCATCTCTAATGGTGCTCTTCAATCTCTGATCAACCTCCCATATAGAATCATTAGGTTCTTTATGGATATTCTTCATCTCTTTCACCAGTTGCACGTATGATTTAGGTTTCTTGAACTGCTCTTTTAGGGCTGCCTTAATTTCTTCCAAGGTATCATTAGGGTTTGCTTGCACATACCTAATGTACCAGTCTAGTGCGCGATCTTGGAATGCAGTAGCCAGCTGCGCTTTTCTAATATCAATATTGTTCACTTACTGAGCTTTCCATACGACCTCAGTTACGAACCAAAAGTGATCAGTGTCTTCATTTCCAATGCCACTGAAATTAGGTAATTCATGGATGCAACCATATCTACTTTAGGGGGAGGTGGAGGTGGAGGTGGAGATGGAATGCACGGTGGGTTAGGTGATCTATGATGTGAGCTCAAAAGTGGAGTCGATGGAGTGGGAAATATATTCAAGGGCTTATTATATGACGAGCTTTATTCTCCAGAGTTAGTTTCTGGTTCAAGTTCACTATCAGATCTAGGATTTAGAGGGTTATAAAGGACTTTTTCTGAGTCTTCACTGTAGATTCTTTCAATGTGCATAACTGAACTTATTTGATGCATTCAAGCAGTATGTTCGCACATAAAACCCCATTCACACAATAAAATTTTCAGTAATAATTTCAATGAGCGCGGAACTCGTTAGTATGAATTCTTTGTCGAAGTGTACGAAAAAGACCCACTTTAGCTACGCATAACTAATAGCCCTAACAACAATAATGGCTGCAAAACATCTTCAGATCTGCAATTAGTAGTTAAAGTGCCGCAACAAACAGATCTATAAATGGAAAGACATTAAGCAGTAAAGTAAAGAGTTTGCTCCATGCATCCAACAGACAAGACAAGAACACGATTTTTGAATGAATTTTTATATTACAGGGCACCGGGGAGGAAACAAGAAGGTGTATCCAGATCTCCTCAATGGGATGGGTTCTTTGTAGTCCTCAGCACTTCAGATCTAAGCTTTCTCTCTCTTGTAGATGTAGAAAACCCAATGTAGAAGGTAGAGCTCAATGGGAGCAAAATGGCAGAAATGAGACCAAGTGTATAGATCCAGAGTGATCTAACATGCAACAAAAGGTGAAGAATGATGGGGAAAACCCTCCTATTTATAACAAAATATTGGGTCTTTCTAGATCTTGGTGCATGATTAAAATAATGTTAATCACAACTAGATCCACCTCTATGGAATATTTTATTATTATTTGTTGGAGGGAAAGGGTGTTTGACTTGGGTCAAATCCCTTGATTAGTGAAAAATAAATAAAAAAATGATTTATTTATCTTTTTAAGGAAGTGGTTGGGATATAATCAAATAAATAATGATTTATTTGATTAATGGTGGTTGATTTGGTCATATTTAACAAGGAATATTATTAAATAATTATTCCTAGAAAATAATAAGATAATTATGGGTTTATCTCATTAATTTCTTTGTTTTTGGGTTAAACATGACTGGGAATAATAATTAAATTATGGTTTAATTAATTATTCCTTTTGGGGTTTCCCAATTAACATAGTGAAAGCAGTTTTACTTGGGGTAAAACCGGTCTTACATGGTGTACTTGGGTCCATCTAATGATGAAGAGTTAGATGACCAAAAAATGGTGTAATGTGAACTTACCTCTAGGGCCTTTGAGAAACCTTCTTTTGGCTTCAGAATATGACACAAATTGGTCAACAGAAAATTCAGTCACAAATCCTCCCACAAGGCGATCGATCCAGTGATCTACCGCACGAGTGATCTTATTATCAAAATTCTCTACTTCCTGGATCAATTCAAGAGTCCACTCAGTGAATACGTTGTCTTTTATGAAGTGATGGAATTCAGCTAAGCGTGACAACCACTCCTGTAGTTCGTGCGCAAAGCAGCAAAAGAAAATTTCATGCACTGTTGTATAAATATATTTCTGTACCCACCCACTGTTCGTCAGACAACTTGGTGCTTCTATTCTCTTGTAGCGCAAATTCCAGGATCTTTCTATCCAACCAATCTTGTAATTCGTTTCGTGACGGATGCCACAACATCATATCTCCCTCAAAATGATGATCTTGGTCCCGGCAACGGAACCATTTATTGGCTTGAGGGGTCCTGACCCAGGTTCAGAGTTTATGGATAAACCAACAAACCCTCCAACTACTGGCCCTTTCGATAATGATTTGCTTGCGCAGACCAAAGTATGACGTGAAGTAGTATGGGGGGGTATTGGAACTAGGTTTCCGCACCTTGAGAAAGAATTTGATGAAGTGGTCCTCAAAAAAACCCTAAGTGATATTATACATATGCGTGCAACAATTTATAATATAAATAGAGAGAATGCACAATTATCAACAGAATAAAACATAAATACTTAGCGCAGACAACAGATCAGAACCAGATCTATATCTTAATCAAGGTAAGAACTTAACAAATATTTTAATAATCAATAATCATGCATAAACATATCAGACAGCTTCACGCTTTCATCAATAAGTAAAAAAACAATGTGATCTCATCAGATCACAACCAATAAATATAACACATAACATATAGAACTTCGCCAAAACTATTCCTTCTATTATCTTTCAGATCTATCAATACATCAGCTATCTTTCCAAAACTCTTCCAAAACCCTTACAAACCCTTCTGTGCACATAGCCAACGAAGTCCGCACACAACCAGGACTAGGTCTCCATGCACACAACCATCAGGAGCCTTTCACCCATCCCAAAAACCCTTATAGACACAATTACTATCAGAGCATCAATATCTCATAACATTCATATCTTACTTAGAACTAGTTAGCTTAGAATTACTCTATCTATTTATAATATGACTAGTGCGGAGATACTATGGTCTCAAACAATGCTTTGAGGCCCACAATTTACATTTAATCTTAATTACATCCAAAATTGGGGCAAAAATCCCTTTGACTCCATTTGTGCAGCGCGCACATGAAAAAATACAAAAAATATCTTTGGAATTTGTGCCTTAGGGGACCCCGCTCCAACAACCTGGATATGCAAGAATGAAAACTTGCAGGTAACAAGGAAGTGCATCCTAAGGTTTGCAATCAATTCAAACTTTCTTGACGAACTTCAACTTGGTGAAGTTCCACTTGAGATTTTAGGTATTGTTTTCTGAAGTGCTTATCTTTATGATAGGAGGGAAATATTTCATCCCCATGAGAATAAGCACCACTTTTTCAAGGATGGAATTGAGTACATTTTTAGAGCACATAAGAAGAGAAGTTTGTCTCTTATACATGCAGGAGAAATGAATAGAATAGTGAATGCAAGTCAAAATTTGAATTTGTTAATGTTCAAGCATAGTGATGTTTTCAACGAGACCTTTCAAAAAGATGCATCAACTGAACAAGATGATTTCATTGAGGTTACTAATGTTTGTAATAACATGTTTTAGGGCTCTAACATGTTGCCTTTGAAAAGAGGTAAACAATATGAGAAATATTTGCAGCAATCCACATCAGTGTTGAACAATGATGGAAACAATATGCTGGTGCAAGGGAGTGGAAAAAAAGAGCAACGTGTTCATCATATCATCCAAATACAAATGGTTAAAAATAAATATTTAACAATGGTTAGAGGGTTATCTATGATGTTATTATTTATATAGGAAATCTTAATGGATGAGGTGGTTTCCAAGTGTCTCAAACTTTTCACAAGATAATTCCAGAGCACAAGAAATAGAGTCACATATGGAGAAGAATAAATAAACTTTGAAAATTGCTAAGGAAAACCTTCAAATGAAACAAAGTAGGATGAATAAGTAAGTAAATCAACATTGAAGTGAAAGGGAATTTGAGGAGTGAGATTGGATATTTTTGAGACTACAACCTTATAAGAAATCTATACTCCAACAAAAGAAGAATGATAAATTATTCCAAAATTTGATAGATCATACAAGATTGGAAAAGTGGCATATGAGTTATAGTCTCCTTCTCACATTCATAAAATTTTTCATGTATCTTTCATAAAAGAGGTTTTGGGAAAAAATGTGTTAATGAAAATGAAACTTCTATAATTAGATGAAGAAGGTAATTTATTTCTTGAACTAGAAAAAGTAATAAATCAACATTATCTATATCTTCATAATAGAAACATTATGGAGTACCTAATCAACTGGAAGGATATGGCTCTATAAGAAACTACACGGGGACATGAGTATCTTGTGAAGAAACACCCTCAATTACAAGCTTTGAGGGTAAAAATAATTTAAAAGAAGGGGGATATGTTAATACCTATATCTCTATTTAAATTTTAAGGCCCTAATAATTATTGATTATTACTTTATTAGTCATGGTTAGTTTTACCTATTGGTAGGTTACATCATGTCATTTTATCTCCTATTTCTGAAAAATGAGATTCATTTGTATATGCATCATATATTACCTTGTGTATTTGATTCATTGTAAAAGGAGGTTTCCCCCTTGAAACAAATTGTTATTCATTGGCTCTATTATCATTTTAAAGGAATCAATTCATATCACAATGCGCCTATGAATCTAATCCATTCAAGGCATTGATGGTCAAATGATCTTCCCCACAAATCTTGCATGAGAATTTTACTTTCTTCTTCCCTTTTGATGTCTATAGTAGCAATGGTGTTTTGGGTTTGTTGAGTTACCTACACATTGGCAATGTTTTTATATTTATCTTTATTCTTAATTTTACCCCAGGTGACTAAATATATTTCAGTTGTGTGGATTTCACTGAATTCATATTATAAGTATGAGTGTATTTCACTATAGTTCCCCTTCAGAGAACTTGGGCTTATAAAGGAATTAATTCCCCCAGGTATGAAAAAAATCCTAAATTCATTACTACCCCCAATATTATGGGTACCCCTAAAAATTTAACTAACCTTAGGATATTATGGGCATATAGAAACATTGCTACTCCCAGGATGGTTAGGACCAGGCCTTGACCCACTAGGAACATTTCAACCAAAATGAACATTTGGTGCCATCGAGTTGTCTATAGAGGTGTTGGAAGAAAACAAAAATCCACCTCAAACATTAAAGTGAGGTTTTTACCCCCACCATGCAAAAATATAGAAGTGGCCATTGAAACTAACATAATTGGCATGCTAATACTATTCATACATATGGAAGAAAAATAGGAAACTTGTGACATTCCCAAATGGAGAATCTAGATGTACTATATGGAGTGGTGGAGGTACCGATCCCACTGAGAGATGGTAAGGAAGAAGTTAAAGAGACACATCCTAACACATTATGTGGTGGGTGAATAATAATCCCTATATTAGATGAATCACTTACTCTAGACATAATGTGAAAATTGATAAATAAAGAGAAAACATCACCACTAGGTTGATACATTTGAATGCATATGTGGTCGAGAGGTTTGGATAAGGGAGGGTTAAAATGTTGTAAAGGAATTTCGTCTACCATTTCGATTTGATGGCTTTCTCTTGAATCTTTGAATGTATTTACAATTCTATGGGAACAATATCATTCAATGTGGACACCCTTCACTAGGTAGTTGGTGGTTCTTCCTCTACAGAAGGAACACCATATTTTCATTGTGATTAGTGAAGGGGTTGTTTAACCACAATGACAAGAGAAATTTTAACACAAGGGGCTAAAAAAACTATGGAAAATATAAAGTAATAACTGCAGAGAACTCCACTAACAAATCTAGGCTAACAACAAGCAAAAAAAAGGATAAATGGGGCCTTATAAAAACCAACCCTTGGGGGAGATTAAGTCCCCAAGACTTGGCTAGTGAAAGTATGAGAACCCTTATCAACATAAGTAATCCATAGATACACATGACATTGTCTAGGGGTATTAATACAATAATGTAACATTACTCTAAAGTGTCAAAATCCCTAACCATTTGTGGTCAATTATGTGATAGATTAATACTATCCATTAAGGTTACCACTTCAAAATTGAATGACCTTGATGGCCAATCGTAGGGATGACATAGAAGAATTGATGCCAAATATGATACATGTGCGGAGGGTTGATTTGATGTGAAACTATTAATTTATATATAATAAACATAATAGAAACCAATTTTCTGATATGATAATTACTTCTAATGATCTTCAATTAATTTATATTGTACCACATATATCATTAAGCAATTATACACAAAAAATCTCAACAATAATGCAACTCAAATAGTAGAAACAAATAAGATAATAAAGAGACAACCATGCACAATAGAGACAACAAATTTTGGGAAACCCAAACTTGGGAGAAAACCCAACAACTCTTATTCTAGGAGATATTATTCTTCAAAAAGGTTTACAATAAAATATCTAGAATTTTGTGCCAAAAACCAAGTCCAAACTCTAGACATTTCATCCTTTTTATACTCCCATGAGTGTCTTCTATATAAGAGAGATGATGAGTGAGTGATTAAAATGAAGTGTCACATTATGTGTATATATACAAGTCAAAAGGGTGCATTTACCCCAAGGGACACACCCCTTTATGGTGGGGATGACTTGTCTCTTTTGAACCTACATGAAACCCAAATATATATATATTTTTTAAAATTTCCATAGCTTTTCTAGGTTTACTAAGGAGGTTTATTGGAATGTGGGAATACCTCGCGATGCTACATAAAAATAAACACTCCCTCTTAGCAACAAAGGTATTATCCTTGGCTGTAACAAATTCTCCTTTAGCTGAAATTTCTCCTTCCTTAAGAAGAGTTTATGAGATTTCCATGTTGATGCATGTCTATCAGATAACTCCATCCTAGAGTGGGCAATGTTTTTATATTTATCTTTCTTCTTAAGTTTACCCCAGGTTACTAAATATATTCCAATTGTGTGGATTGCACTGAATTCATCTTAGAAGTATGAGTGGATTGCACTAGAGTTCCCCTTGAGAGAACTTTGGATTATAAAGGAATTAATTCCCCCAGGTATAAAAGAACTCCTAAATTCATTACTACCTCCAAGATTATGGGTCCCACTAAACATTTAACTAACCTTAGGGTATTATTTACTCAATTTGATGTCTAAAATTGCTATAATGAATTATCGACCGAGGTTAGTAATTTGATGAACTGTGGTGCACTATATATGCTTAGGTAACATTGTTCTCTTACTTTGTTGTGTATGTTTATGTTGTTTTGGGGATTTTGTATCTTATGTCTAAAATTGGTCTAAGAAATTAAATCTCTAAATGCTAGTGAATAATTAAATCTAAATGAATTTTAATGATGAAAACTAATTCTTAAAGAAGGAAGAAAAGGAAATGTTGTTTTTATTCTAAGGAAAGAAATTGAATTACAAACTATTTTTAATGGAATATGAAATCTAAAAGAAGGAAGAAAAGGAAATGTTCGTTAACTAATATAAATTGCATAAAAATAAATCAAACTTTGAATTATGTTAGGAGGACGAAAAAACATCTATGAAAAATATCCAACTAGTTTAAAACATATCACTATTCTAAATCTAATTGCATTCAAATAACAAGATGAAATCATTTCCTATCTTATCCATTGAAATATTTTAGTCCTATGAAAACAGAGCATTTGTTCTATTTTAAAAACACAATTCTAATTTAATTCTGTCCTAACTTAATCTAATTCTATTCCATGGATTGAAAGCATAAATCCTATTACTAAGAATTGAAATGACAGTGTTGATTGAAATTGAAAACACGTACAAAGCATGTTAAAGGAAACTACGACTGATGTATGAGCAAATACCCAAATCTGATCCAATTGGAAAATGACAGAGCCACTTTCTTGAGATGGCTTAGCGAGCATGAGATTACACAGCTAATTGGAAAATAATCTAAGAAAGCATTCATAAAACTAATCTATAAAATAGTAAGCAAATTAAACTATGAATTGACAAGAATCTAACTATGTAAACAATATGAATTTAACTCTGAATTGACAAGAACAAAAATAATGAATCAACATGAAATTAAATGACAAAATTCAAACTACAAAACAATTAAAAAACCTCCTTTCCATGTAGGGGCCCTCTGCAACAGAATGAGTCGAAAATATAATGGACTACGCGTGCATCAAAGGATCTGGAACTGGTCTTCTTATTATCAAAAACAAAGTTTCAAAAGCATGCACCGAATTATCAAATTTAGGACTGTTTCCGGGTTTCAAAAGACTGATATTTATACAAGTTTCAGATTTAACTATTTGAGGCATTTCTGCCTATAGAAAACAAATAGAATTGAAATTAGAATTATGGATAGAGGAAAATTATTTAATGGCCATCTCTCGATTTTATATGTCAGAGAAAATCGAGAGTATTTCGTTCACAGATCACGTTCTTTGGCTAACCTTGACCATGAGCATAGGCACGTTGTCTCTTTGAATTCGAAAAGGTGGATGGGACACGATCCACGTATGGATAATTCCAGAGATACCCATATCACCCATTTCCTTATATTCTTCTCAAAACTTGTCAAACCATAACAATAGCTGTATAAACAATGATTAGCTGTAGAATTGCACACATTCTGTAGCTAATTACATAAATTCATTCAAATAATAAGAAACATCATAATATAACGTAGAGATATTTTAAATGCCTTCTCTGATATGGAATATGTCAATTATCATTGATTGGAGTCATGAATTTGTGAAAAGGAAGGAAGAAATGATGAAAAAGGGTGTCAAAATAAGAACAATTTTGAGGTTCAACAGGTATTATGAACATATAGAAACATTACTACTCCCAAGATGGCTAGGACTAGGCCTTGAACCACTAGGAACATTTCAACCAAAATTAAAGACAACATTTGGTGCCATCGAGTTGCCTATAGAGGTGTCGGAAGAAAACAAAAATCCACCTCCAACATTAAAGTGAGGTTTTTACCCCCACCATGCACAATTATAAAAGGGTCCATTAAAACTAACATAATTGGCATGCTAACACTATTCGTACACATGGAAGAAAAATAGGAAACTAGTGACATTCCCAAAATGGAGAATCCATATGTACTAGATGTAGTGGTGGAGGTACTGATCCCACTAAGATATGGTAAGGAAGAAGTCGAAGAAACTCCTCCTAACACATTAGGTGGTGGGTGAATACGAATCCCTATATTATATGAATTACTTAAACTTGACATAATGTGAAAATTGATAAATAAAGAGAAAATATCACCACTAGGTTGATACATTTGAATGCATACGTGATCAAGAGTTTTGGTTAAGGGAGGGTTAAAACACTGTAAATGATTTTCGTCTACCATTTCAATTTGAGTACTTTCTCTTGAATCTTTGAATGTATTTACAAGTCTATGGGAACAATATAATTCAATGTGGACACCTTCACTTGGTAGTTGGTGTTTCTTCCTCTACAGAAGGAACACCACAATTTCTTTTTGATTAGTGAAGTAGTTGTTTAACCACAATTTGACAAGAGAAATTTTAACACTAGGGGCTAAAAAACCAATGGAAAATATAAAGTAATAACTACAGAGGACTCCCCTAACAAATCTATGCTAACAACAAGAAAACCAAAGGATAAATGGGGCCTTCTAAAAACCAACCCTTGGGGGAGATTAAGTCCCCAATACTTGGATATTGAAAGTATGAGAAATAATTACACTAAACTCCAAGTAACAACCCTTATCAACACAAGTAATCCATAGAGACATGGGACACTGTCTAGGGGTATTAATACAATAATGTAACATTTTTATAAAGTATCAAAATACCTAACTACTTGTGGTCACTTATGTGATAGCCTAAGACTATCCAATAAGGTTACCAATTCACAATTGAATGACCTTGATGGCCAATCCCAGGGAATGACATAGAAAAATTGATGCCAAATATGATACATGCGTGGAGGGTTGATTTGATATGGAACTGTTAATTTTTCTACAATAAACATATTAGAAACCAATTTTCTAATATGATAATTAATTCTAATGATATTCAATTAATTTATCTTGTGCCACATATATCATCAAGCAATTATACACAAAACATCTCAACAATAATGCAACTAAAATAGTAGAAACAAATAATATCATAAAGAGACTATCATGCATAATAGAGACAACAAATTTTTCCCTGGGAAACCCAAACTTGGGAGAAAACCCAACAAATCTTATTCTAGGAGATATTCTTCTTCAACAAGGTTTACAATAAACTATCTAGAAATTTGTGCCAAAAACCAAGTCCAAACTTTAGCCATTTCATCCTTTTTCTACTCCCATGAGTGCCTTCTATATAATAGAGATGATGAGTGAGTGAGTAAAATTAAGTGTCACATTCTGTGTATATATACAAGTTGAAAGGGTGCATTTACCCCAAGGGACACACCCTTTGATGGTGGGGTCGACTTGTCTCTTTTGAGCCTACATGAAACCCAAAAATAAAATTTATTTTATTTTAATTTTTGTAACTTTTCTAGGTTAAATAAGGAAGTTTCTTGGAATGAGGGAATACCTCTTGATGCTACACAAAATTCAACACTCCCTCTTAGCAATGAAGGTATTCTCCTTGGCTGTAACAAATTCTCCTTTAGCTGAAATATCTCCTTCCTTAAGAAGAGTTTATGAGATTACCATATTGATGCATGTATATAGATAAGTCCATCCTAGAGTGTGTAATTTAACTACTCATATATACATGCTTGACTAAATTCATTTATGGCTACTTAGGCAAATGTATCAATCTCCTCTGGTCGTGACCCAACCTAGGCATACAATTTTTTTAGCTTATGAAGAGAATTTGCCTTTAGACCATTCACCTTTTTGGTCAATGATCCAGATCATATCATTATATTATTTTTCATCCATCTCAATGCATTTGGAGTGGAAAAAGTGGAGGAATAAGCTCATGGGATCGTTTTTACCAACAAGACCTAGTTTGGAAAAACAATGTCTGAAACCTTCCGGGAGAATTTGAGGAATCAAAGACCATTTTTTGGGGTAAAATTTTTCTTCTTTAGTGCAGCACATTTTCACACTATTATACACATATATATTTCCAATGGTGCAAGAAGTGTGTCAATCGGAGTCCGTATGCAAAAGTTATGCTACTCAGAAGTTGACCTTCATGTTTCACACCTATGGTTTGGGAAGATGCCACGTCAACCTCCATTATTTGTGGAAAATTTCCTAGCCACATTATTATGATGTAAAATACTCTAGAAGAGTCTATATTGTAACTCTAGTTAAGAGTTGATGTAGTCAAACTTAACCACTAGTAGGCTATTGGGTTGTGTTATAACCAGGCCAGTACGAGGAAGAGGCATTCCATTCTTTTGAGAGAATTTTGTTTCGTAGCTGAGAAAAGATATCCAAGAGAGATAGGAGGTAGAGAAAAAATAGAGGATATGTGCACTATAGCAGCCCACGATCCATAAGCATTACTTATTTATACTTGTAGCCATATTTCCAGACAAAGAAAGAGAGCGAAACAACCTCACCTTCTAGTTGGGTTTTCTCCTGAAATGGTTTCCCAAAGAGAATATCTAGTGTATTATGTGTGTGTGTGAGATTATTTTGTCATTTTTTTACTTTTTGGCATAGTTTCCATTCACATGCATGTACTAATTACAGTTAAATCTAAAAACATTAAAGTTTAATAAAATTGTAATAGTGTAGAGTCTTAGATTTTCAATATAATATTATCATATCTATTGTGACGAACTGTCTAGTGGAATATCCATGGTATTTTATGGATCATTTGGTATCAGATCCAATTTATTTAGGTATTTTGTGGAGATTGCAGGGATCTAGATCAGCGGGGCCGAAAATTGTAAAACCCTAATCATGGCCGATGAATATGTAAACAAACCCCATGATCTTGCATAGGTGAGGTTTTAGTGGCTCAAACAACAAGTCGCAGATATAAACCATAATGTAAACCTCCTCATGGTGGCCCTAAGAAATAAGCTGGGGATATTAGGCTAATATGGTGGTTCAAATGTAGAGGAAAAATCAGAAGGGGGATAAGGATATCAGGAAGACACAAAGAAATATCCAAAGAAAGAACTCAAAAAATGTCAACCTAAATCAAGTGCCGTGAATCGATCCCTATTTAAAATGGAAGCGAAAGTCAATATCAAGACGTACCATGGTGATATCAATGCTCGGAAGCTGAACCACTAGCTGTAGAAAATGGAAGTTTATTTCATTGTCCATTAGATCTTGGAAGGGAAAAATATCTCATTCGCATGACTGGAATTGGAGGGCCATGTAATGACTTGGTGGGAGAGCCACACAGAAAACCTGAGGTTGGAGGGAGAACCTATAGTGATTAGGTGGGAGGATTTAAAAACCCTCGTTAAGTCACAATTTTATCCCATCAAGTATGTGGAGGAACAGTGTATCCGGTGGCATTACTTCAGGCAAAAGTTGGGCCAAATCATGCAAGAGTACACAACGGAATTCAGAAATATGGCTATAATTTTTGGCATCTATCCAAATAACCCAAATGTACTCCTCAAGTATTTGGGGGGTCTACACCGCCATATGCGTGAGAAAGTGATGTTTTTCAAGCCAAAATCAGTGGATGAGGCTTGTGTACAGGCACGGTACCTAGTGAACATAGGCCTAAAGAGAGCACAATCAAGTGGATCGAAGAAAAAGGAGAAACAAGAAGCTTCTAAGGAGGGGAAGAAGAAGAAAAAAGGCGGACAATATAAGAAGATAAGCACAACACACCAGTGTAAAGATCTTAGCAACCACTACAACATTGATGCCCATACAAAGGAAAAATATTGGAAGTTGCATCCAAAGCTAAACCGAAGAAGAAGAATAAAGATAATAAGAAGAAGAATCTCATGGCCACTGATTCGAGAAACCAGGTTGAAATAAAATCAGATGTGGATGAGACGATCATCTGTAAATTAATACAAAAGGAGGTGAATCTTAGTATACTTCAACAACAAGAAGATAAAGAAATGACAAACTCTTCCGTATAAAGATACAGGTCAATAAGACAAATATTGATGCTCTATTTGACTCAATATCGCAGGCGAATCTCATTGTAGCAGGGTAGTCAAGAAGTTGGGGTTGGAAGTTCATGATCATCCAAACCCACATTGGGATGGGTAAATAAGGATGCAAAATTGAAGGTTACAAAACAATCTAAAATTATATTTTCTATCAGGGTTGATTTCATTGATGAAGTAGACCTAGATGTGGTTCCCCTTGATGTATGTGGAGTGTCCATACATGTACATGTGTGATAGGATATTCATGAGGATATCCAACTAGTATTGGCTCGTCAAGGATGGAAAATTGTTCATCATCGACGCACACAAAGGTAAGTTGAAAATATCACTGGTAAGTTCCAACCAAACCAAGAAATTGACCAGTTCTAGCAAGAAGTATGTTTTATTATTTTTAAGAGAAAGTCAGTTTTAAGAGGAGACAATAAGAGGAAAAGCATCACTGGAGGGTTGTACTAAGAAACAAAAAAAACAATTGGATGAGTTGTTACATGAATACAAGGATCTGTCACGAGAACCTAAAGGGTTACCACCTAAGGGAGACGTGGAGCCTGAGATCCAACTATTTCTAGACTCCGCAATGCCAAATATTGGGTTGTATAGGAAGTATTTTATAGAAGCAAGTGAGGTGAAGAAAAAGTTGCAACAACTGCTATAACAAGGTTTAATTCGATTGAGTACATCACCATGTGGGTCACCCATCATCATTGTGCCGAAGAAAGATGGGACTTGGTGGATGTGTATAGATTACAAAGAGTTGAAAAAAATCACACTCAAGAACAGATACCCCCTGCCCAGGATAGATGTCCTATTAGATCAGTTGCAACAAGAAAAGTACTTCACCAAGTTGGAATTGAATTTTGGATATCACAAGGTTCGAGTCAAATAAGAAGATACATGGAAGACCTCCTTCAACATTCCATTCATAGACAGATGGGAAAACATAAGTAGTCAACAAGATTTTAGTGCAGCTTCTGAGGGGATACAACGAGAATCATCTGAAGACCTGGGATGAAAATATGGTATATATACAACATTATTACAACAGAGAAATCCACACTTCTACAAGAAAGTCCCTATTTGAGACTTGTTTTGGATATTTTCCACCTTCACCTCTGGATATTGCATATGGGAAACAAGGAGGAGTGAGGGAAGATCTTACAGGAGATGCTTTGAGGGCTGAAAAATTTATAAAGAAGATCAGGTAGATCCATCTATAGGTACAAGAAAGACTACAGAAGTCACAAGAGAAGTATAAGGCTAGGCATGATCAACACATAACAAAGAAGTCATTCAAGGTGGGAGACAAAGTATGGTTACAATTGAACAAGGTGAGACTGCAAGGGCTTGGTAAGAAAATCAAGGCTCTGTGGTATGGTCCCTTTGAGATACTGGAAAAGGTGGGTGATAATGCCTATCGACTCAGTTTACCACCATATATGCACATTTACTCAGTTGTGAATGTAGATAATTTAAAATGCTATGAGCCTTCCATGCTAGATCAGGAAGAGGAACATGTCCTACCTTCTATGGAGGATTTGGCACCATATTATCAGGAAGAGTTCTCAGAAGATATAGTTTTGCAAAATAGGTCCAAAACTACAAGACAGGGGTAGCATGATTTTTGGCAGATTTGATTGAAAGGATGATTTACAGGAAAAGATAAATGGTACATCAGAGAGAAAGTGGAGGAAAAATTTCCTCACCTCATTCAATAGATGTTTTTAGGGACCAAAAGCCTCCCAAAATGGGGGTGTGATCCAGATTAGATAATTATATATATTTTTAATTCATGTTTATGCATTTGGAGTGGAAAAAGCGAGGAATCAGCTCACGTGACCATTTTTACTGGTGGGACCCATTTTGGAAAAATAGGGTTTGAAAAATTCCGAGAGCATTTTGAAGCATCAAACAATGTTTTTTGGGGGTAAAAATTTGTTTCTTAAATTCATCACCATTTCATGTTATTATACACACAAATATATTTCCAACGACACACGAAGCGCATCAATCAGAGGCTGTATGCAAAAGTTATGCCACTCAGAAGTTGGCCTTCCTGTTTTCACACCTATAGTTCATAAGGATGCCGCGTCTGTAGGTTTTAACCTTGAACAGAAATGATCTATGAACAAATCTTAAAGCATAAAATAAACAATAGCAAGAGCATAAAACATAAAACAAATATACACAAAGATTTTCCCCTAGATCCCAAATTGGGACCAACTTGATTTTTTCATTATATTCCTTTTAGTGTTACAACACATATATATACATGCCGAAGTATACATAAATCCCAATCCATTAACCCTGGATTAGAACATAACCGTAGTTCCCTTGACCGGATCTAAAAAATACCAGGGGCCAAAAACCATCGTACCCCAAAACCATGTGCAAACTCATGCACAAAACCATGGGTGGGTTCGCCTATGAGTGGGTCTGCACACCAATTTTTTTTCCCGGGCTGTTGCCCTAGACCCCGACAGGGGGGCTGCCACCCCCCCATGACCCCCCTGGGGCGTGTGGGGCTAGTCGTTGAAAGAATATAACACATACCCAACATTCTCCCACTTGTTGTTTTCTTTCTGCAAGGGGGCCAGAAGTGAGCTTAGTCATTATCCCAGCTCTGCAACACCCCTTGTTTCTCTACACCAAGAAAAATTCTAAGTGCTCACAGAATTTGTTAATGCATCTACAACATTCTTCAAAGTGTCCACCTTTACCAGCAACTCCCTTTTATCCTCTGTTAGTGTCTCGTGATTTGGCAGATTGGTAGACCAAATGCACAGGGTAACATCAAACCAGTCTTTGGAGTCCTAGGACCTAGCCTTCCTGGACTCAGAGAGGGCTCTCTCTATTATGTGCAAAGGATGTGAACTTATTTTCTTTAAAGGTTTGATTTTAGGCTAGTTGTTAAGTTTAGGGTTTGTTTGTTTGGTTGGGTTGGGTAAGATGATCAAGTAGAATAGATAGAGTAAGGAAATATTCAAGTCATTAGGCTATGGAGTCTATAAAAGTCATGAAAAACTCAACAATGAATCTGGGTGCATCATAGGGAAAATCTAGCATGGTCAATGGATTTTCAAGGTTTGGGTGAAACGATATGGACATCAAGTTTATGAATAAAGTAGGGCAAAGGGAAATCAAGAATCCTTTATCAAATACTTCAACAAGAGGGACTTCAACACTATTAGCATAAAGGAGTAATCACAAGATAGGGCAAACCAATAACTCTTTGATTCAACTTAAGCTAATAAGCATTTTAGACAAACATTCCAGTGAACTATAGAAGGCAAGAAACTCATTTAACTTATAGTGATTTCACCCTCAAGGTTAGAAAAACATTTAAGATAAACATATAACTTTAATCAAGGAAGAGGTGATTCCTAAACATCATTGATCATAGCCATAAATATCTTCAAAACAACTTTTCAAGCATGGACAAAGGGTATAATCGAAACATAGCCTCTTTGGAAAACCTAACCAGTGGTACTTTAAAGAGTGACATCAAGAAAAGTATTTTAGTGACATCAAACAAGTAGAGCTAACCATAAAACATATTTGAAAGCTATTGTATTGAACCATTCATAAGATAAACAAGCTTGGGTGGGTCTAGAGAGCAACAAAGGATTCTCTAAACTAACCTAGCAGAGGAAAACATAAAGGCAGTGAAGAACAAACAGAGCTAAGGTGCCTTTAAAGAACATTTCTTAGTCTAAATCTTTTGTCCTACTATAGCATAGAAGGATGAAACAAAATGATATACAAGAAAAAAATAACTGAATATAATCATTTCACCATTAACCAAGCTTAGGGATCCCGCAAGGAAGCCTTCTCCATTAACAAGAAAAACAAGCCATTCACAAGCTCCACAACACCAATTTCTCTTCAACCTCCAAAAAACTATGTATTGCTCCAAAGAGTCATCAAATGCCAACATTTTACAATGAATCCCTCATGCTCTATTTATTTAGAAAATGAGGGAAAAAACCATAGATAGGGTTGGAAAATGTCAAAATCACTCATAAATGTCATTTATGCCTAAGAGACCATGCAAGGCCCAAGACACAAAATATCCTAAGAAATAAATGCCAAAATAACTTCTTGCACCTAATTCTAGAGTGATTTGCTTCCAAAAACACTAAAATATGATTTTTCAATAAATGAGTGTGTTTTGTTGACTTTTGGCCAAAAACACACAGTGAATTCCATAAGTGCAGCGCCATCTTCAGCAGAAAATAGGTCCTGTTGCAGCCAAGTTTTGGACCCCTTCCTGATGTCGAAGTTTGATCCATGATGGCCCGTTGGAAATCTTGATGAGTCTACTTTGTAGATCCACCCTTATTTTCTTGAACCAACGCCTGTAACCTGTTAAAAATGTCAAAATACCAACACTACTCTGAGCGCAACACCAGGCCTGAAATGGAGGCAGAAAGGTGAAAAATGAGGTGTTTTTTGACCTTTTTAGGGGTAAAAAATGCTCCAAATTCTCTGAGATTTGGTGAGAATAATGTACTAGTCATGATAAATCCAAAAATTTAGAGTTTTCCCTCTGAGAATTCCCGAGGGAAAAGCGTAGCGCTAGTGGCGATGCGCTTATAGGCCTTCAAATTCTCAAAAAACCAAAAATTATCAAAATTGCCTCAAATTTGGTGGATAAGTGCCTCATGGGGTTTGAGAGATCTGTAGAGAAGCTTGTGCCAAAAATCCAATATTTTCATGATATTTTGCTTCTTTTAGTGCTTGGATTTTGGTTTGGGGCTCCTTTGGTTTAGCCCTTGCAACTTGGTTTCTCCGGGCATAATGCTTTGTCATCCTTCTTTGGAGATAAAGATCCTGATTTTCCTTCTTCAACTTAGCCTCCAAGTGTATGTTGGCTCTCTCTAGCCATGGCTCCCTATCATGTTCTAAATCCATTGCAAGGAGTTCATTGAGAGGAATTTGTTCTACTAGGGTTGATCCTTGTTCCCTTTGTTTTGCTAATGCCTTCTTCAACCCCATGGTTCTAGGCCTTCTCCTAGATTTCCCTTCTTCATCCTCACTCTCCTCATAAGTGCCCATGTATTCTTCCAGTTTCACCTATGACCTTTGAGCTTCTTTCTTGGCTTTGAGTGCTCTAGCCTCATAGATGGCTTGTTGGGCACTCATTTTCTTGTTTTCCATCTCATAGAAATGAATGACATTCCTTGCCCTATCCAAATTTGCCTCCAAGTCTCTAATTTGGGCATTCTTGTCTTGGAGGAGCAAGTTTGAGATCCTTGCTTCATTTTCCTCATCACTGTCTACTTGAATGATTTCAAAATATTTTTCAATCTCACGATCTTCCTCTTCTTCTTTTACCTTTTTTTTACCCTTTTCAAGTGGCTGAGTTAAGGTGGATGGCATGGTCCCTTGCCTTTTGGAGGCAGAAAACACAAGCCTTGACCCCCTCAGATATGTGAGTGAAAGAGGTGTGATGGTGGTATTTGTGGTGTTATTATCATGGTTTTGATCTTCAATTTGGCTATCAGCCTCCTCATTTCCTTCATTAATTTCATTATTTTCATGACTGTTATGAACATTCTCTTCTTTGCTATCTTGTCCAATACTGGGGCTTGCTTCATTTTGGTCACTGATGTCTTTAGTTCCTGCATTTTCCTCACTGTCATTATCTTTATCATTGTTATGCTCACCGCCCCTTTCTTCATTATCTGCCTCTGTATCTTCTTCACTTTCTGTTTTTGCCTTTTCATCATTTTCTTCCTCTTCATTCTTTCCTCCTGTGTCCTTTGTTTCTTTATAGCTCAAATTACCATCACTGCTCAAACTGTCTCCCTTATCCTCTTGTTCATTTGCTTCACTATCACTATGACTGTCATGATTACTTTTAGCCTTTTCTTCATTTTTCTCATCATGAGTGTCATCACTGTGGGGGTCACTACTTTTACTATTTTCATGACTGTCATGACTATTGTCATTACTGTCATGAATGTTTTCCTCTTCACTCATACTTGCCTCATTACCTTCTGCATTGTTGTCACTTGCTCCACCTGTATCCATGCTGCCCTTTGCTTCATCATCCTTTGTTTCCATGTAATCTGCCCCTTGTGGGCTCAAAACATCACCATCCTTACCCTCTTCTTGGTTTGACACATTTTCTCCCTCATATTTATTTTCACTTGATTCTTCATTGCCACTTCTTGCTTCACCTGATAATCAAGAGAAGGGGAGGAAGGGAGGTTTTCTTGAGGAGGAGATAGAGGAGTAGAGGGAGGAGGATGAGAGGATGAAGG
This sequence comes from Pinus albicaulis, assembly GCA_034641835.2. NCBI lineage: Eukaryota > Viridiplantae > Streptophyta > Pinopsida > Pinales > Pinaceae > Pinus > Pinus albicaulis. The sequence goes on from CM076581.1 coordinate 1,559,520,501, forward strand.
CAAGTTTGGTTGATGCTGTGGCTGAGGGCTTGTGAATACATCATGAACTATGAATGCCTCCCAATGTATGCCCTTCTGTTCCAACTGATGTAAAACCACCATCTTGAGCAAGGAGTGGTGGAACAAGCTCTGCATTTGTTGGGAGTGATTCCTCCTACGGACAACAAAAGACATTTCTCAATGCTCCTATAGAGGTAATAGAGCAGGTTTAGCATCTTGACCCCTGTGAAATGCATGATCAATCTAACATGGTAGGAGTAGAGCCTAGAGTATCTCCCTTCACAGGTAAAGTACTTCATAATGACCCTCATTAAGGGTGCAAATCTTTGTTTAAGGTGTGAGAAGGGAAAAATGGCCTTACAACCCTCTCTGTACCTAGTTTTGATAAATGGCTCATAATAACTCTTTTAAACTTTTCCTTCTTAAACCATTTCTCACCAAAAGTAGGAATACCTGTAGCATCAGAGATGGTATCTACTGAGATTTCAAAATCTACCCCTGCAAGGCTTGATTGTTTGTTGTGTAGGTTGAGAATGAGAAGCCTTGTAAGCTCTGGGTGGCTTTTCACTTGTTTGACTCTCTCACAAAATTGGAAGCACCCTACATTCTGGAAACATGAGAAGATCCTGGGCGATGAGGTGATATCTATTGTGCTCTAGGGTTCAAATCTGTTCACTTTCCCTCCCCTGTGGCTTGGCCTCATAGGCCCTTGGCCTCTTTCACTGCTGCTACTGTCTCCTGCTCCTGACATGGTGATGGGAGCTATCTGTGGACAAACTAGGGTTTGGAGGAGAAAAATGAAAATGGTGGTGAGGGAAGCTTATATGAATGAGTGATGTGGAGGTTAGGTTTAGGATTGAGTGATTTTGAGCTTAATGGAGCTTATCTTGAACATGAAGTGTAACCACCCTAATTCACTCTCCCTTAAATGATAATTAATTTGTTCATGGAGGCCGAAAAATGGAGGTTTATTTTGCTTATGAAGACCAAGGGTTTGCAAAACTAGGGTTTAATCATTCCATAGCCACCAAATGACTAAAAATACTTGAGAGGAGGATAAAATAGGGCACCTACTAGTTTCACTTGCTTGCAGGTCTTTGGAGGCAATTTGAGGGTGTCCTTGAGCCTTTGGGAATTTTTTTTGCAAGTCTAGAGGAACTCTGCATTAGCGTAGCGCCCTGCCTACACTGTTGGGTCAGCCTGTGGGCATAGCACTGGGTGGGTCGTGCCTCTGTCTAAGCGTAGCTCCGACAGGGGAAACGAGCTGACGTGTGCTCTATTCGCAGACCCGACAGGGTAAACGGGTGTTGGGTCAGCCTGTGGGCGCAACGTCAGCGTTCAAAAACAAGTGTCGGGTCTTGGGAATTTCGGGCTCGTTTGCGTGTAGCGCAACCCTATTCATGCAGCGCCACCTCTTATTTGCGCAACGCTGAGTAATTTTGAACGGCGGAACACCTGATTAGCACAGTGCTAGGGAAATTTTTCCCAAAAACTGTCAAAAAACCCTGAATCTTCTCCTGAAGGTTTTCTCTCTTTGCAAAATGACAAGTGAGCTAAAAAATGATAACTTAGGTGCCTTTATACTTTTTGAAAATAAATCAAAATCAGAAAACCCACTTTTGTTAAGTTTTTTTTTGTCACTTTTTCATTTGACTGATATTTTTGACCTTTTTTGGCAGGTGATCTGAAACTTTTTCAAAGTGATCTTTCCTCCTTTGGTGAGGGCTTGCTGGAGAGATGAAGAGGTCCACCTTTTTTTTTTAATATTTGAGGGTCTGGGAACTGCTGAACCTCTTTCTACAATGAGAAACTAAAGAAAAAACATGTTTTTATCCTTCTCTGATTTTGACAGTGATACATGCACTTTGAAAAAGACTACAAATTATGTATGTTATGTCTTCCCTAGGAAACTTCTAACTTTTGCAAGTGCCTTTGACACATTCGTCTTTGGTTTCCTTTGTCATTTTTTGGAGTTTGGCAACCTAAGTTACTCAATAGTAAACTCATGATTAGCTTTACACCCTTGTTTTGAACTTAACCTTATGCTTTACTTCTTTTGACCATTTGGAGGGATGTTGACTGCACTTGAAGGTTTGATCTCCCTCATACTGATACTCTTTGTATTTTCCTCCTTTGATGTAGTGAAGCAATATTACCTTGGAAAACCATGGAGGTCACCTTCTAATATTTTCTTCAAATTAACTTCATGCTTGCTGTCATTATGGAGATTCATGGTCTTCATTTCACCTTATTTTCCTACCTTCCCAAACTTTAGGTTTTAGGGCTGTTAGAGAAAAAAAAATTAGTGTTGTCTTCTAAGTTCTCTATAGCCCTTTCAAGTTCATTCATTTATGTTCAGTTCACCTCACCTTTTTCCTTTCTTCATTTGTAATTTCTAAAAATATTCAATTAGTGCTTGGTTGTGTTGATGTGCCTCTATCCTTGTGGGGTTTTTGCATTAGCTACTTGCTTGGCAATACTGTTTAGCCAATTAGTCCTAAAACCCTGATTTTATTTGAACATATGCATGCTGCCTCTCCTTGTTGTGGATGCCCTTAGTGATGAGCTGGCCTCTTACCTTACCTAATTCTCTGCTGATAACCACCTTGGCACTCCTGCAGAAATGCCAAAATGAGTAACTGTCCTTTGCAGAATTTGTGCTTGACCAAGGAGGCCTTCCTTGAAGGATTTTCTGATCCATTTTGGACACTCGTGTGTTGAAATTCTTTCTCTTTGATTCTCCTTCTTGGTACATGAAAAACAGTGCATTAGGGGAATTTTGAGGTCTGAAATGGGCCTCCTAAGGAAAATGTATAATCAAAATTCACTTTATGAGAACCAATCACATTTTAGGGGATGACATCATCCCTAATGGTTGAGGTGGCATTGCTTGAGTTAAAGGTACTTAATTTTCACATTCTCAATGGTGGATAAAAACTCATGGTTAACCATGGTAGTGCTCTAAGTACTTTTAAAGTCAAAGTAAAGTACTCATAATAAATGTCATTTCACACTTTTTAAATAAAAATATATTATTGTCATTTCATATTTCTTGAAAGAAACAATGCATATCCCTATACATTTATTAGATTAGATTAGATTAGATTAGATTAGATTAGATTATTTTTATATAGTATATTAATTACATGTTATTATACAATTTAAACAATATAAATTTTAATTAATAGCATATAATATAATTAAGAATTTATAAATTTATATTTATATTTTATTTTAAGTTATTTAAGTACAAAGGACAAATGCATTAGTTGTTCAATGATAATGACTTTTCTTGATAAGCTCATTCTTATTTATAGTCACATCAATGCAATTTTTTTATTAATTTTATTTTGGTACAACTTTTGAATTGAATTTAACTATGGTTACATTGATTGTGGTGCAAAAAATGAATTGAAAATTCATAAATATTATTTTATTGGTTTAGCTATTATTTTATTATTTCCTTAGGAGGGCCATTTTAGACCTCAAAATTCCCCTAATGGATTCAGAACACCAAAAAAATTCTACAACCTATGAAACCATAAAATTACCTAGTGGGAGACTCTTTGGACCAGGCCTTTGGCAGAAAGATTGACTTGGGGTCTTTAGGTGTAAAACAGAGCTTTTGACAAACTGATGTATTGAAGATCCAAAATCCAATGTACTTGATGTTGGGGTCCTATGATTTGGCTGATTGGCAAACCAAATGACAAGGCAACATTCAAACCAAGCTTTAGAGCTCTAGGATCTAGCCCTCCTAGTCTCAGAGAGGGATCTCTCAATATGTTTGTAAGGATATAGCTTGATGCTTTTAAGAGGTTTATTTTAGGCTAGTTATGAAGTGAAAATTTGTTTGTTTGTTGGTTGGAAATAGATGATTTAGGCAGCATAGATAGAGTGTGGAAATTTGCAAGCCATTGGGCAATGGAGTCATGTGGAAGTCTAAACAATTTAGATTGATAAATTTGGGGAACCAAAGGGAAAATATAACTTAGTCAATGGATCTGTGGGATCATATAGGTGGGATGAGATGAACATCAAGGATTTGGAAGGAAAAGTAGAGCTTTAAGGACTGTTAAGACTGCTTAATCATGCATACCTTTCAACGAAGGGACTTGCAACACTATAAAAACATAACGAAATATTCAATATCCAGGGCTAACCATGAATCCTACCAACATACTTTATGCAGATAACATAAACAAGACAGACTTTCAAGTAAGACAAAGAAGGAGAGGAACACTCTGTTTCTTCTAATTGTTTCACTTAAAGGAGTTAGAAAACATATAAGAAACACAACTAATTGCATTCATAAAAGGGGAAACACCCAGGCATATAAGACTGCAATTATAAAGACCTTCAAATATGATTATCTCAGCAAGAAACAAAGGGTAAGATCAGAACAAATCCTCTCTACCAAGCTGCAGACAATAACTTTTGAAGGATGTTTTCAGAAATATCTTTCAAGAGGCAGCAAGCGGACAAGGAAAACCATAATTCAACCTTGATACCAACTATTTGGACTATTCTGAAATGAACAAGCTTAAGGGTTTAAAAGCAGTCAAACTACTCAATAAAAACTTCAGCAGATGAAAACATAAAGGCAGTGAAGAGTAAACAGGCCTAAGGTGCTTCTAGGAGACATTTCTTAGCCTAAGCTTTTTACTCTACTGCAAGCAAAGCATAATGGAACAAAGCGAAAAACATGAAATAACATTAAAAAATAGAGATTACTTCACCAAAACCAGGCTCAGGGATCCAATGATCTAGCCTCCTTCATCAATAGAAAAGCAAAGATATCCACACTTCTTCAAAACATCAATCCTTCTTCAAAGCAGTAGTCTATGTATTACTTTAGAATTCATCAAATGCCAACCCTTACAATGAGAGTTCGAATAGGATTTATAGGTGAATGGGGAGGAGAGGTGACAAAGATGGTTTTAATGGGTAATTAAAACAGAGGAGGAAAGCATTCGAATGCCCATTCTGTATCACAAATATTACATTAATTTCTTGCCCATTCTAGTAGTTCTTGTAGACTTTGAGGCCTAACTGTCAGGCTGGTAATAACTCCAAAGAGTGTCTTTGCAGAGAAGTCTTCCGACTGCTGTGGTTCTGTATTTTATTTTGGTACAAGTAAAGTGGATAGTATGGGTTTTGAGATCACCCATACCTTTACAATAACTGCCTTGACAGTTTAGAGAGGTTCTGTCAGCATAATAACTGTCAAGGTGTCTTTCAGTCCTGGGAGGATTAAATAGCTCCACTGATGTGTCATTTGAAGCTTTCCTTTGCTGATTTATCTGTCTTTGTCATTTAACATTGTTTTGGCTTTAACTATGTCTTTATCTTTAATTTCAGATTAGGCCCTTGATCTTCAAACTTGGCATTTTAATCATTTTTAACTATATCTCTGATATTTATTCACTATTTTGCTGACAGGTAACTTTCGGCGTCGGAGGGTTTTGAATGTTTAACCGATGTTCATAATACATCGATTAGTCCTGGAATCTTAACCCTGTGGGTCCCTTTTCTGTAATTTCAGGCCTTTGAGGATTGTCACCCTCGGCCTCTGTCCTTATTCCTTGACTGTGGAACGGCTTTAAAGTTTAAACCACCATGAAACCTGCAAAAATAATAAAATAATTATATAAAACTTGCGCATCGGGTAAAACCGCTAACAGAGGCTTATGGCGGAGGCGGAGGAGCGTGTAGAGGCAGTGGATGCAGCGGGAAAAGGCCTCATGGTGAAAAACCATGAAGACCAGAGTTTAAAACTGAGTTTGGTGCGAAAAAAATGGAATGGCATTTTTGGAAAACCGGAAATGGTTTTCGCGCGGGGGCAGAGCGGTAAATGGTATTGAGTTGGGGGAATGCGATACATGCCGGGGGCTGACACGTGTCCTCTTAAAACCATCCATTTCACGTTAAAATTGCGTAATGGAAGAGTTTGGGTGAAATGGGCACGAAGATGAATAATGATTGTTGGATCGGATAGATCAACGACCTAGATCTCTCCGCCAGGTCACACAAATGACAAATGGTGCGAGGGGAGGGGAAAATGTGAGAAAGCGCAGACCATCCGATCAGGAGGATCGACGGTTGAGATCATATCGGGGAATGGCAGAAATGAATGAATGGACAGGAGAAAAGCAATACTGCGAAAGGGTGATGACCATCGGATCTGGGAGAGATCAACGGTCAGGACTCCATTGGTGAAATAAACATCGCGGAGAAAGAATAGAGAAGACAGATGGAAAAGGGGAAGGCCAAAGTGGCACGGTCCATTGGATGGTGAAGATCAATGGCCCATATTATATCACAAGATTCACAACGCGGAGTTAAAAAAAAGGGGCCAATTCTTTAAGCGAACGGTCGCAGGTCTCAGTCACATGGAGAAAAGGGGCTGAGGATTTAAGCCCACGGGGGCTTAAGGCTGTTTATATGAAATGGTCGGATTTTAAAGGCCGAAATGGGTTTTTTTAGGTTTTTGAAGGTTCTGATAGGTATAAAAGGAGGGTTTAGAACCAGATAAAGAGGATTTATAAGGTTTTAAGGGAATTTCGAAGGAAATAAAGGATAAATGAGGGGAAAATGGGGGGAAATGAAGGACACATTTTGAAATGGAGAAATGATGAGGATTATGAGTTTGAAGGCAGTTTTCTTTATGAATCAGTAGGGCTATTTGAATGAAGATATCAGTGAGATGGATCCTTGGACAAGAGACACAGCAAGGCTTCAAGAACTCACAGATTTGCTCCAAATTTGTTTCTTGAAGACTAATAGACTTGTTTTAGCCATCATTAGTTATGACAAAATTTATAGATGGATAAAAATGGCTCCACTTGGGTAGGGCAGCTTGCTCTTTTTAGGTGTCCAGAACCTCAGTTTATCAATCTCTGGCTTTTAGCAGACCACTGCCTCAACCATTGGGCAAAATATCTTTGTTTTCTTGCTGAAGTTCTGTGCATTTTGATAATTATTCCAATGACCTGCAACATGAAATTTCTTTAAACCACATCTCTACCTACCCAAAACTACTTGTCCTAGCATTTTTTCTTCTCTTGAGTGCACTTGGACTTGGCAAACTCTTTGACATTTTATTTTTGAAAACAGAACAATAAACTATCTAATGCTACCCTTATTTCTTCCAAGACTCTAGATTAAACAGTTGGACTCTAAAGCTTCTCTACCTAATCTACTATCTGTCAAGATTAAGCTGTTTGACAGATCTGCATTCTCTACATTCTAAAACAGAAATTTTAACACAGACAAATCAGGATTAAATAGTCTAATTTGCTATAGTGTCTATGGCATAAGAAACCAGTTGCGCATAAATTTTATTTGCAGAAAATTAAAAAAGAACTGTGAAGGCTTAAGATCTGAAAATAAAAGACATCCTTCTTTCTTCTTGGCTCAAGTTTTGATCTATTTAGAGCCATATTTTTCTTTCTTTTCTTTGGTTCAGATTTTGAGAATGTTTGAACCATTCTTTCTTCTATCCTAATCTATTCTACTGATAAGCCAAGGTTAAACAGTTTGGAAAATCTTCTTCACTAACCTATCAACAGTAAATTGAAATCTATCTAGTCATGATTAGGATGTATGACTAAATAGCAGTGTTTTCTTTTAGTAGTGGCATTTAAGCTTGCACACTTTCATATTCTTCTTTTATTTTTGGTATGGGGCTGTACCTTTCTTCTTTTTCTAATCTACCCTCTTTTCTTTTATATTGTTTTTGTATTTTTTCAATTTTTCTTTCAAAGAAAAAACAAAAAACTAACTAAATGCTCACATGCTGAGCTTTATTGACATTCCTACCTAATCTAATCTAACCTAGAAAATTTACCTATTTAACTGATGAAATCCCTTTTCCAATATAGCCAATCAAGTAAATGGTTCCATGATTGGTCTTTGCTCATCTCCTAGAGCATGTTGGACAAACAGGGCCACTCCCATTTCCCTTGTTCTTTAGCAGCAGTGCTAAAAAATCTTCTTGCTTTTGCTAATACACTGCTCCTAACAACCTTTATCCTTTATTCAAATGTCTTCAAGAAATGAGCAAAGGGATCTTGAAACAATGCCTGGTTATGAATATTTGGAAGATAGGTTTCGATCGGGCTTACTTTTTTCTCCACTGGATCAAGCTTAATATTCTTTTGAGAAAGAACTTCTTCCTCATCTTCATTATCATTTGAACTGGAGGACTCATCATATATTACAGTGCTATCCTCTTGTAGTCCTAGTATGCTCTGATTTAGTGGACTGTACTCTGTGAAGAGATCATCATATTTTTGAGCAAGGGTATCTTTTATTACCTCAACCCTTTCAGGAGAAGGCTCCTTATCTTTAGCTTGCTCACGAAATTCCTGTTTCTTCTCAACCTCATCATCACGACTGATAGATTTCTGACTCCCAATTATGTGAAATATATTTTTGATGGATTAGATTGGTTGATTACTACTTTCAAGCTGATGATAGTGAAGTTCATGACACCAATCAACTGTCGGTTGCCCTGCATGATTAGTTTCTGTTTGAAGCTCATCATCATCATCATACTGATCAAACATTGGAAAATCATTAGTATAAACAATCTCACCAATCAAACATATTGGGTTATCAGTTTGTTTTTCTTTAAGCTTATCTACGAGTTTATTTTCTGGTTCAAGACAACAAGGTTCAGTACGTAGATGAGCATAAGTGTTTTGTTCAAATAAAGTTTTGAGGGCTGGCTGTTTGTTTGATATTTGATCAATTTCTTCTTCTGTCAAAAGAGGAGGAATTTTTATTTCGCTTTGGATAGAAGTACAACAGTCCTCTTTCTCTTGTGCTGACTGATTTTGAGGCTAGATATCTTCTTGAGCCTCTCCCAGTGAATCTTTACTTGTGCTTGCAGGGAAACTTTGAGGATTTTCTTCTATTTCCTGATCTTTCTCACTCTCAAACAACTCTTATTGATCTCTATGATAGTCAATTTGAGGCTCATGTTTTGTTTCTATTATAATGTCAGGATGCCACTCTCCTTTTAAAATATGAAATGAGTTATAACATAGAGGGAGTGTCCCTATATGTGTTGATTTTTCTTCTATTTCAGGTTCTGTGTTTCCTAGGAGGCTTATTGTTTCCTCAAAGCACTGCTCAATTTTTTCATTTGCATTTTGGTTGTAAAGTTCTCTTAACAGCGCAATACAAGATAAAGGTAGGATGCCAGGACTTTCTTGACAACCTTCTTCATTATTTTCTCTGTAATCTTGCTCATCATACATTTTTTGTTGGTTGTTTATGTCTTGCAGTGGTTGAGTTTTTTTTTGATCAGGAGAAAGCATGGGTTGCTCTGGATAATCAACATCTGTATCAGCCTCATGCCTTTCCAGTTTCTTATCAAGTATGTACACTATTAACACTGGAAAATCTTATAGAAAAAAATGACATCAAGTAATGTCGAGCCCAAGGATTTACATGATAGAGATACATTATGGAATCAAAAATATTAAGAATCTCTAAGGTTTGGAGCAATTCAAGATTGAACTAGTCATAAATGCCTGAGTGTGCACTTTTTCCTTCGATAAGTGCACCTTCTGCGTGCACTGGAGCCCGATAAGCGCGCATTCCTGGAAATGGAAAAAATTCCCTTTCCGGGACCACAAGTAGGCAAATTACAGTTTCTCCTTATGTGAAAGCTGCCTAAGGACAACACCAGCGCCTCCTTAGGCCTTGTGTGAGCACACAAAAGCATATTTCAGCACATAATGGAATATTTCCCCTCCCTTGGGTCACTATCCACCATGTACCAAGGGAGGGAAGGTGGTTTGAAAGCTCAACTATATAAACCCTCAAAGAGATGAACAATTTGTGAGCACAAGGTTATGTTGGCCAAAGTTGCCCAAGCAACACCAGTTGTTTGTGTGAACCAAGGAGCAGGAGCTGAAGAAGAGGACTCAATTGTTGGCGACCCAACAATTTCAGTCTATTACAGCATAGAGAGAGAGTTGAACTGCGTCAGAAGGCAGAACTTGAAGGAGAAACATCCTTGCGTCGGGTCCTAGAGCCTCTGCCTAGGCCCTTCGGCAAGTGGGTAAGATTTGTATTCATTCCAAGCATTCAATGAGAAGAAGGCCATCGAGTTGTTGTTTACCTTGTTATTGTTTGGAACTCTCTATTTAGCTTCTTTTTTATGTTTTTAGTTTCACTTTTTCAACAGAGCATACTTAAGTGTATTACTTCATTTTAAGTCTTATACTTCTGAGCTCCCCCCAGATACTGCCTGTTACTTATGGTTTAGAGAAAAGACCACATTCTCTAAATGCGTGTGATTTTGTGCACCCGAGTGTCGAATCCACCAAAATAGGATTGGCGACTCCATTGACGTGTTTCAAGTTTATGTGGTTGTGCCATTATTTGCAGGAGACCCTTAATCTATGATGGAGTGGAGCTGATAGTCCTTTGACCCATCTTCCAGTCCCTAGACTCACTGAGGTGACAGACTGAAGAAGGCAGCTCCTAATTTTTTTTTTACTTGCAGGAATTTCGCGCGCTGTTTTTACACACAAACGCGCAGTGCGCACGTTCAGGAGTGACCTGCGTGCAGGAAGGTGCACTTGTCAGAAGGTTTTGCGCGCAATTTGCAGAGAGATTTTTTTTCTCCATACTTGCTACATTTTCCACTTGTAAGTGTGTTGGGCAGCCCCTAATGTATCTTCCAACACCTGTGTTGATACCCCACAGCTTCTGAAGACTAATTTTTTCTGCTTTTTGTAGGCATTTAGTTAGTTTTCATTTAAGTTTATTTTTTGCAAAAAGTATTTACATAGTTTAAGTAGGGGGCGAATTAACCATTGCTTTCCGAACAATTTATGTTTTTGCAAATTCTGGTATGCACACTTAGTTTAACTAGTCCGAGTAATTGGTTCATGACCACACATGCATAAGCTAGTGTAGAAATTGTTTAGTTTAAATTTCAATTTTTTGCATTTAGGAAATTGCAGGACTAGGACTTAATTGCAAGTTAGAGTAAGTAATCTCTGATGTCTTTGCGCCATTGGGTGACCCTAGACAAGCATATGAACACTCTACATTTGTGATTTTCCATCTCCCTTTAGTCACTCACATAGACTAATTAGGAGGTTTTGGAAGCGGCCCATTATCCACAAATGCTTTTTATTTGAGCAAGGAACAACGTCACATAGTTTAACTAGGGGGCCATTTGTAACGGATCACTGATATCCATATGTTCAAATTATGAGATTGTTCACCATACGCTCACACACACTCACCCACTAAGAAAAGAAAGCCACCTAAAAATAACTTAAACCAACTCAATAAACTCTCCCCACAGGGGCCACAAGAGAAATTAAAGTTTCAGTTAGGATCAATGGGGTAGGCATCCAATAAGCCGCCTTGATCACGCTTCACATTTGAAACATAGAAGTTTCATTTTTAGGGAGCTTAAAATCCACCTATCAACCCATGGAAAAGAAAACCCGAGCGCGGCAGAGACCCGATTCAGAGGGGGTCAGGCTTAGGCGTAGTGCGTGCGGTATCAGTTAGGGCTACCTCACCCATCTGATACTCGGTACTGTTAGCTGATACCAAGAAGCCCAAGACTTGAACGCTCAAGTGGGATGGTGGTTCTTAGTGGCCAAAACTAGGGCATCCTTTACCCTATAGGTGACGGTGCAGGCAAGCGCCAGACCCTCTACCATTACCTTGGTTGATTCTCTTCGGCTGACTGGGGGCATCGCCAGTTCTTTCGGGACGTTGTGCCAGCACTCGCAAGAAATCCTCTCAAGGCCCAGTTAATTTTGAGAGTGTGAGGACGTTACTAGGTCTTCTAGGTTTTTGAGTATCACGCGCAAACAAACAAAACCATTTTTCGCTTGCTTGATCACATAGATTAAATTAAAGGAAAAATCATTTCTTTTTCAATTTGTTTTATGTATGTTGCCATAAAATTGACGTGATCATAGACTCAATCCCCTCAAATTTTTTTTCCAAAACCTAACTTGGATGACCCTCAAGCGGTTCCAACAGAACCTTGTCGGTCCAGGCGTCTTTTGGACCTCCCCCCATTAACGGGAGGGGTTCCAGGTCTTTCGTCGTTTAGGCGTCAAAGACGGAACATTTCCATAGTGGTTGGTTCCTCCTTTTTTGGAGCAACCTTCATTGGGAACCCTAATCGGTCTCCCAACACCACACCGCAAATCACTCCCCCCTCGTCCCCTAGGGGGCAGAAGAGTGCATCCCATATGGGAAGCCAGCTGAATTCACAACCAGGTATGTCATAGACTAACCCCCATTCTAACCAGAACTTCGTGTCTTCACACATTGCCATGGTGTTAACCTCTCAGTCACCCTTCTTAGCGGCGTTAAATCTACTGGATTTAACCAAGCTCACCAATGACCACATCGCACACAACCCCAATTGGCCTCCCATGCCCATGAAGCTCCCTTCAGACATACCAAATTTTGAAGGCAAGAAAGCGGAAGACCCAGGGAATCATATAATGACCTTTCACCTCTTGTGCTCATCGAATAGCATCATTGACAATACTATTCGATTGAAGCTCTTTCAACGCACTCTCACGGGAGTGGCCGCGAAATGGTACATTGAGCAACCCCCTGCTTCACAAAAAACCTTTAGCACCCTTGCTACTGCATTCCTTACATAATTTCAGCTACCCATTCACCATGATTTGGGAATGGAGTTACTCGCTCATTTCAAACAATCACCCTCTACCCACATTTCTGAACACCTCCACGAGTGGAGACAACGTCGTAGCTTATGCAAAGCTCAACTCAATGACTAGGTCCTTTTAGATTTATTCTTGAAAACTTTGATGATGGAAATTTCAAAGGATGTGGCACAACGTAACCCCACACTGAAGAGGACGCAATCAGTAAAGCCCAGCAGCTTGAACTGATTTATACGCAATCAAGATACATATACAATATCCTACCTAATGCCCCGCGCTTACAATCTTATCAAGAATTTCTAGGCGCGTTGAACTCTACAGACGGACTTATTGGGTCGATGACCCAAGGGTACCTAGGTAGTAGCAGTTAGAATCCCGGTTATACACATGGATCTACCTAGGACATGTCTCAACCTGGATTCCAAAGTTATCATATGCAGCAGCAAAATTTGACTAATAGGGCACCCGCGTATCACCAAGGAGGACCTTACCCTCCGGTCGAGGGGACCTAGTACGCAGGAAGAAAAAATGACGGAAGAACTCCCCCCCAACGACCAGGTGCAAATATGGGACAACAGTATGCTCAGTCCCAAGCACATAACCCACCAACGAAAAACAATGCACAGGTGAACTTTGTGCAGCCGTCCCAAGATCAACCACACTAGTATGATCAGGAGAATTACCCTCATAATGTGGTCAAAAGAAAGGTAAAAAACAAACCCAAAGGGAACCCTGGATAGGGGGGCAGCATTCAACAGTGTCCATCGTGACCCCGGCTTGGAGATAACTTCAACCAGAATCAAAACTAGGAGCCAAGAAATTTTCAAAAGCAAGGCAAAAGGCCACCTATATGACCAAACCACTCTTGTTCGATATGTGGCTGAGTACGGGCACTATACTCACCACTGTCCCGAACTCCCTGAGCTTAAAAAGATTTAGAGTAACCTAGGACAAGGAGGATCTTCCCAGACAATTGCAGTCATGCAAGAACCCTTCCCCCATCAAGGAACGGTCAGCACTCAACAACAAAACCCCAACGATTCCGAGAAAAACAACCATGAAATTTACATGGCCAGTGAAGAAATTTTTTTTCAAACATGGAATCGCAGTTACGACACCCCACCAGACACCGGTTCGTCAGGGGCTAGTACGTCTGCGCTGACTGCACCTTTAACCATTCCAAAGATTCCTTTGGAACCATTGCCAAAAATGGTTAAAGGGCCTAATAGGCGAGCAGGTAACTACTCCAAGGCAGCCCACAATTACAGCATCGTAGATGATTTAGCCTAGTCACCTGCTGCTATGTCTACTTTGGAGGTACTGCAGTCATGCCCGAAGCAGCGGAAAGCCCTACTTTCTGCCTTAGGCGCTGTCGACCCTGCCAACATGTGCATGATGGCTTTTGATTTAGACAAATCCACCCCTAGGCTTCCCTCTATGGTCGCGTTTTAGATACCAGTATCGGTGCATAATATCACTATTCACCGATGTGTCATAGATGAGGGTGCATCCACATGCATCATGTCAAAGAATGTATGGCAGAAGTTAGGAGCCCCAGAACTCAAACCTTCCGTGATCACACTCAGGGCATACGATGGTCGGCCCTCCACCCCCGTCGGTCTCTTTCAAAACGTATTGGTCTACTTAGCTGAAAAACGGTCCACATAGAAATCGAAGTCTTGGACGCTCACTTGGATTGCAATATACTCCTTGGGTGGAGTTACATGTATGCCATGTCTTCCATAGAATCCTCCGTTTTCCGCATCATGGTGTTCCCCCATGAGGATCGAATCATTACAGTAGACCAGCTGACGCACACTGAAAAGCATCCCTTGACCAATAAAGATATGGTTCTACCTTATGTAGACACATCCACTGATGGTCTTTCACGATATCAAGAATATGGCCCTGGCCAATTCAAACCGTCGTCCATCCTAGGATCCTTCCTAGGAGATCCTCCCATTATCCCTGAGGTATCACTCGATACCACAGTGGCCCCAGTATGCATGATGTCCACGTCAAGCACCAAGGTTAGTCAGGAAACAGACTCAAGTAGTAACGACACTGAGGCATCAGCTACTGCAGCCTCCTTAGTCTATGCTGCCTCCCAAACTCCTTTCCTATACCCACCTCCTGGCTTCACCTCCTAGCAGGTCTTGGAAACACTGGTACTACCCAACATATCATTGGAATTCCTAGTATGGTACCTCGTTCCCCCTCCAATAAAACCTCCTGGTCCCGAGGAGCCCCAACCAACCCAAGCAACAGTCGAAACCGCCCCTGCGAGGGAAATCCTCATTGCGAAACCGGCGACCACAATCAAGAAAATCACCAAAAAGGAAAGAAAGTGGTGACCCCAACCATGCGGAGGGAGTCATTAGCCTGCACTATATGTGATGTCACAGGACACCCTACTCACATATGCCCGGATTTGGACGAATTAAAACCACTCCTCGGCTATGAGGCAGGCACCTCACAATGACATTCCCATAAAAAGAAACTTGCCACCAAAAATTCAGGCAAACCACTGCGTACCAATCACGCGTGCGTCCTCTGTGACACCTATGGGCACTATACCCACCATTTTCCAGAAATACCATGATATCGGGACGCCTCACACGTGATCGAGTGATCTTATCAAGAGGATCCCTCCATCCAGTCTATTAATGACGAGTTGCGCACCATCTTGTACTTACAAGAGGAGCACCGATACGTAGAGCACCCCCCAGTAATGCCCATTATATGTTGCATGCTATGCGATGAACGTGGCCACTACCTCGAAGAGTGTGCTGCATTGGAACTCATCCACAAATGGTATCCAATCAAGAGGGTATACTACGTGGGGCTATGGGCAGCACAATTCACATGCTCATTATGCGCCGATAATCACTTATTGGAGGATTGTCACTACATACCTCGTTTCCAACTAGCCCTTGCTAGCCTCCACTCAGCCATAGTTTGTCTTTCCCAAGAAGACGATATGGATGCTGAATCCATCGGCAGCTCCATGACCCAAGCAGAGGAGATGAGCAGGTCAATCATGTTCTTGTCAGCCGAAGAATGGCCTAGCAAGAAACCCATAGTTACTGTCACAAACACGTCACGAAAGCCACCCGCATGCATATTATGCAAGCAAATGGACCATATAATAGTCCATTTCCCCGACTTAGCAGCATATCGACGATGGTACCTTGCTAGGCCTCAGACCACGCACGATGGGAGACCCATATCATGAACTTTTTTCCTGATATGTCAGGGTAATCATTACAACCGACATTGTACTAATGTCTCACGAATCCATCCCACTATCGACATGATTAATGCTGTAGAAAAGAGGACGAGCGAACTTCAAGAATGGCATAAAAGATACGTCATCGACCCAATGACACCCCTACTACCACGATGGGATTATAAGCCTGCTTCGACCCCGCCACCGGGGTGGTTTGTCACACCTGCTAAGACCATAAACCAACCATGTAAACCTCAGGCCCAGCCGAGGATAACATGCGGCCTATGTGATCTAAATGATCACTGGATCAATCAATGCAGAGAACTCAAACCCCTTGCAAATAGTCTCTGCATAATCACATCTCTCCCTTAAAAGCTTCTCTCTAATCAAGAGAAGATTACATGGACTTACTGCCGAATTTTCTCACACTTTCATCATACATTTAAGTGCACGCATCTCCCCAAACTCAGAGCAGCTAGAGTAGCATTAAGTCAATCACCAACCAAAAATGGAAGTAAGTTCCAACCTACGATGCAAAAATGGAAACAAAAGATGCCTTGGTCCATAACAGACCCTTTCCAAGCATCCACATCTGGAACATTGAGTATTGTATATTCTCACACTATCTACTCTGTTAGCACTGTGATACCTTGTACCATCTGCACCAGTCATAATCACACACCAGAGGGATGTCCGTTGCTGTAAATGTTCAAACATCTCTATGATAAAATCAACTTCCATCTACCGAGAATTGACTATCCTAGCGGGAAGGCCAACTATCGGCTCAATCAAGACTCCATTGCAGAGATCCTTCCCCCACCGCATGCCAGAGACACAACTCATCACATACGACTTGTGTCATCGAAATCCCAAAACAGGATTTCAGCAACCTCCCCGTCACAGGAATTCGACTTTATTCTTGTCACAAAAAACCAAGGCACCCTGCACTCTTGTATCAATTTCCGCGAGTTCCCAAACTTGCATGTAGCCATCAAACTCCTGGATGACACCCAGCCTCTAGAACAACTCATAGTACAACTAGAGCTAGTTGATGAAAACAGGCGCCAATCGCTACAACAAAATGAGGCCCATAAGAAAAGGGTAAAAGCATCATTTGACCGCCACATCACCTCTCGCTCATTTCTCGAAGGAGAGCTAGTCCTTCGCTATGACGTCGCAAAAGAAGCCTTAGGGCCAAGAAAGTTCGAAACCCTGTGGAAAGGGCTCTATATCATCAAACATTGCCTCTTGTTGGTTCCCTATAATTTCAGCAGATTGGCAAGACTAAAGCTGCAGAGACAACACTTGAACCACTTTGGGATTCTAGGATCTAGCCCTCCTGAATCCAGAGAGGGATCTCTCTTATAAGTGAAAAGATTGATTTATTTTTAAGGCTTTTAGGTGTGATATTAGGCTAGTTACTAAGAACAAGGGTTTTTTGTTTGTTTGGATGATGGAGCATGATTTTTAATTGTGTGGAAAGTCCTAAAAGTGAAAGAGTTTCAAAGGGGTGAAGGTGTGAATAATCAAAAGAAGATTCAACTGATAGGATAGATATGAAACAACACTTATTCCATTGGGCTATGGAGTCATAAAAGGGGTTTAATTGTGCAACAATTTCAAGAGTGGTCCAAGGGGCAAGTCATCTATATCAAAAGATATTTTAGATTAAATGATGGAATGGAACATTAAAAGTGTTGAGAAGGTGGAAAAAGTCAATAATTTCAACAAGGATTTATCAACTTTCCATACTAGAAAATCCTTTTTAAGCAACTGTTTGAAACCAACCAAAGGATAGGGCTAACCTTAAACTTCTTTGGACAATATTGTATTAAATCTAACTTATCAGACAAACGATCCAGCAATCCACATGATTACTTTTAGAAGGGATGAAAACAGATAAGACAAACAAAGTGCAGCTTAAGATCAAGCAAGATACATTAAAATCTAAACCTGCTTCAGCATACTCATAGGGAAACCTTCAAAACAACTTTTGGAGAAAGAAACTAGAAGACAGGGCAAACCATAAACTTTTCCAGTCTAACTCTACCCAGAATATAATGAAAATATCATTCAAGAACTTCCTTTCAAGTTTTTCACATCAAGACAGGGACAAACCGACATTCCTTGATAATGTTTACACTTAACTTAAGTCACTCTTAAACACACAGTTGGAGGAAAACATAAAGATAAAGCTTATCAATGAGAGTAGGGTACTTTTGACAGTAAATCCTAGCTCTATATTTGTTGTTCTTTATCAGAGAATAAGTGAAAAAAATGGCATACATGAAAGGAAAAAAATAATAGTAAGAGGTACTTCACCAATGATATAGACCAAGATCCCAAGAATAAGCTTGTATATTGATGTCAATCCACTTACATACTTCCAGTCCAATGTTTCAGTACATCAATCATCTTCTCTACTCAGGCTAACTTCTTTGATCACAAACAGAGCTTCAAGAGCCTCTGAAAACTATTTACATATAGAAATTTTCAAGCAACAAGTATTACATCAAAGTCTAGCAACCAACCCCTATCTTATCTTCTTCAGAAGTATTTATAGAAGAAAAGAGGAGGTGGGATAAAATAAAAGATCTCTAGTTCAATTAATACAAGTTAATGCTTCTCGGCCTTTGAGGGGCTCAACAGAGAAGGTTTTTGATATTTCTTCTGTATTAATGGATTTTCATTAAATATTTGATCTTCTTGGCAGTTTTTGCTGACTTGAAAACTCTTTAAGTAGGTTGGCAATAACTCTGGAAAAATATCATTGACTGGGCAATAACTATGCCTTCTGTTGATTTATGGAAGTGGTAGGTGGCTCTTTGGTAGCTGAAGAGGATTTAATTAGCCTCTGATGTGGTAGTGGAGGCTGTTCGGACTGATAGATTTCTTTGTTTTACCTTAAAACACTGTTAATTTGTCTTGATCCTGTGTTTTAAGCTTAATTAGGCCTTGATCTTCTTTTCTAGTCTTCATACTGTCTGTATCTCAGGATTAGGCCTGTGATAGTCGAATTTATGCCTTAATCCTTAAAAACTGTGCTTAAAACCTTTAATTCTTCATCTCTGCTTTGATTTCATGCTGTAACTGATACTCTTTGTCTAATTAAGGTTTACTGTGTTTTTTTTGTTTTGTAGGCACGCAGAGGGTTTTATAACGTTACCAGTGCTCATGAGGCACGGGTAAAATGGTAATTAGAACCCTACAGATCCTTGTCTTCATGGATAATGGCCTGGGGGATCGTCATCCCCGGCTCTTGAATTCATTTAAAAAACTATGGAAAAGCTTTAAAACCTGCAAAAAACAAACAAAATTATGAAAAATCTGGTGAAAATAGGTCAAAGGCCGCTTTGGAGGTTTTGGGTATGAGATTGAATTGTGGCCATTGGATCAAAATAACCAATGGTCGAGATTTCTCGATGTGGTTCAATGGGGAGACGGTTGGGTGAATGAAGTTAAGATTAAGTCCGAGCCGTTGGATCAAATTGATCAACGACTGAGATTGATTACGAGTTTAGATGGTGGGGGCTGCAAGCAGAGCGCGATTGAATCTGGGCCGTCGATTCCTGTGGATTTGACGACTGAGATTAAATCGCAGGATCGCATCGGCGGGAGGAAAGGGGAAGACACAAAGGGAATTTTGCGATGCGATGGAGCGCTGTTCGTCGGATCTGGGAGTTATATCAATAGTTGAGACTTAATCGGAGGGGCAAAGGCAAAGAATTATGGGCGGGGGTATGACGAGATCTTAGCTGTCGGTTCTTGTGGTTTCGACGGCTAAGATTTAATCAGGAAGATCAGAATCGGAAGAGGGCAACGGAAGGCACAAAGGAAATTATGCGATGCGATGAGTCGATGACCGTTGACCGGTTTAGATCGACGGTCGATATTTGTTGCAAATTCGAACTGTCGAGTTTTATTAAAACACAATGAAAAGGTCGGGTTTTATGAAATACAAAGGAAAAAGGGGCTCGGGGAAAGGTTTTTTAATTTTTTTAGCACCCTATGTGCGGGGCTATGGTCCTGTGAAAAGGATGAGGAGATCGAGGTTTTAAGAAGAAAAAGGCTAATTGCAATCGGAGTTTTCAAAGTAAAAGGCAATAAGGAGATAGAAAACCCCGATTGCGATTGCGCGATGGGGGTTAACTCCAGGTCATGGCTCTGGGTTTTATGCGGAGAAAAGGGGCTGGGGCTAAGGCCGAAAGGGGCTTAAGGCCTTATAGATAAATGAAGGTTTTTAGGCCAAAATGAGGGTTTTTCAGGGGTTTTTCAGGGTTCCGATAAGGGAAAGAAGGAATTTTTAAAACCAAATAAGGAAGATTATAAGGTTTTAAAAGGGTTTTTAAGTGATTTTGAAGTTTGAATGAGGCTTTATGGAGGAATTTTATGAAGGAAAGAAGGGATAAAAATGGGGTTTTTATGAATGAAAGGAGGGGTAAAAATGATGGAAAATGGGGTTTTTCAGCAGTCTTTTTCTTTAGGTAAACAACAGATTTTTTAGGATTGTGAGGGAAACAATAGTGAAGATTAACTCAAAGATTAGTTATCTTCATAAGACTTTAAGAACTCACAATTTGGCCATGAAATTGTTTCTTGAAGTCTAAAAAATATCTAGCCACCATTTGATATGAAATTTTTTTATAGGTGGCTAACAGTTGCTCCACATGGGGATGGCATCTTCTTGAAGATGTCAAGAACTTCAGACATGTCTTCTCTGCAAGCTGATCAATGCCTCATCCATTGGGCTGCAACTTGATTTTATTTTGCTGGTCTTCTTTTTGATATGATAGTGTTTGCAACCATTAGAAATAATGGAATTCTATCAAAACAAGCTTTCTACCTACCCAATCCTAATGATCTAACATTTTTTCTCCTTTCAGAGTGAATTTGGATTGGCAAACTCTTTTTACAAAAAAATTATTTTTTTGAAAGTATAAAACTAGTCTATTTCTACCCTTATTTCTCCATGAATTTAGATTAAGCAGTTGAGTTCATAAGCTTCTCTAGCTAACTACTACCTGTCAGGATTAGACTGTCTGACAGATTTTATTCTCTAAATTCTAAGACAAGAAATTTTTAAAAGCAAACAAGCCAGGATTGAACAGTCTAACTTGTTGCTGATCTATGGCATAAAAACAAGCTGCACATAGACTAAATTTTGCAGAAAAGTAAAGCAAAATGGTGAAGGCTTAAGATATGAAATTTTAAGAACATCATTTTCTTTTCTTCAACTCTATTTTTAGGCTTGTTTGAGCTGTTCTCTCTTTGTTCTATGGTTCAAGTTTTGGGCATATTAGAACCAGTTTTCTTCTATCTTTGGCTCAAGGTTTAAACAGATTAGAGCCATGCATCTTTTTGAAACTCACAGGTTCAGATTTTGAGCTTGTTTGAACCTTTTTCCTTCTATCCTAATCTACCTAACTGATAAGCCAAGATTAAGGTGTTTGGCAAATCTATATCACTAGCCTATCAGCAGTAAATTGAAAACTAATTAGTCATGATTAGGCTGTATGACTAACTAAGAGTGTGTTACTTAAGAGTGGCATTTGAGCTTGCACACTTTTAGATTTCATTTCTCTTTTTTGGTATGGGGCCGTACCTTTCTTGTTTCTTACAATCTGCCCTCTTTTCTTTTCTATTTTTTTTTGAATTTTTTCATATTCTAACTTTGAATGCAATGATGGATATGATATTTACAATGAGAAAAAATAAAAAAGGCTTCCAAACTGATATGGTCAAGAAAAATAATGCTTGAGCATCCTGCCATTGACAGGACCTTCAAAAAGTTCAGCTCCATTCAATTCTTGCAAAAAATAAGCATTATTACCAACAATAGAATGAATGAGATAAGGGCCAAGCCATAAATTATCAAATTTCCCATGCTTGCCCTTATCTTCTCTCCTTGAATCCCACTTTAAAAATTTGTCACCAATGCTGAAATCACTGGCTTTTGTCCTTCTATTAAACAACTTCTTGATGCTTTCTTGCTTTTGTAATGCTCTGTTGTAGACTTCCTCTCTGGTTTGTTGAAGATGTATAGTCTGATTAATTCTTCTGATCATGTCATTGTCTTCAGACTGTACTTCTTGGATCAGCTTCATGACTAGTACACCTAGGCTGGTTGGAAAAATTGCATCTGTTCCATAAACAAGCTGATAGGGTGACATTCCAATTGATTTTTTAAGTGTTAATCTGTCAGCCCATAGTGCATGTACTAGCTTTTTGTGCCAAGATTTCTTATTGTCCTCCAGCAACTTCTTGATTATGTTCACCAAACTTTTGTTTGAGGATTCTTCCAGCCCATTACCTTGAGGGTAATAAGTAGTGGAATGGCCCAATGTAATCTGATATTTTTGACAGAATTCAACCATCTTTTTGGATCCAAATGCAGTAGCATTGTCAGTAATAATCTTCCTAGGATAGCCAAATCTAGAGAAGATATGATTTTCAAGGAATTTTATGATGACAGAGTCATTGGCTTGCCTAGAAGGGATGGCTTCTATCCATTTGGTAAAGTAGTCTGTTGCAGTGAGAATCCATCTATGTTGGGTAGATGAGGGTGGATGGATTTATCCTATGAAGTCTAGACCCCACTGTTGAAAAGGAGCTTCAACAGTGATTGGATGCAAAGGTAAGGGAAGCAATTTTCTTTTGCCTTCAAAGAGTTGACATTTATGACATGCAATAATCATTTTATGGAAATCTTGAAAGGGGGTGGGCCAAAAGTAACCAGCTCTAAGGATTTTATTGGCAGTTGTCTTCAAATAGAGGTGGCCTCCACATTCTCCTTCATGGAACTCATGCTTGATCTTATCTGCATCATTCTCAGGCAAACATTTAAGCAATAACCCACTAGCATTTTTCCAATATAGGCATTTATCTACAATGTAGTAATTTACAACTTTCAACTTTAAAAATCTTGCCTTTGTTTTAGACAAGCCAGGAGGTGTATTCAAATTTAGAAAAACATACAAAATATCAGCATACCAAGAGGAATTCATAAAATGATCTTCAACAATGGGAGTTAACAATTCCTCTTGTTCATCTAATGCATTTATCATGTTAATATCAAGAGCTTCAAAATTAGATTCAGCCATTAATCTTGCTAGTCCTTGGCCTTTTATGAGTTTAGTGGGCTTGATTTCTAAATCATATTCAAGTATCACAACTATCCACTTTCCTCTTTTGCCATCTGGGTCTTGTGTTAAAATATCTTTCACAACTGAATTTGGCACAAATGCAATTATGTGGGAGTGTAAAATGCAAACTCTAAAGTCTTTTAAGGCTTTGACTAAGGCAAAGGCTTGTTTTTCCATGATATTGTACTTCAGAGGTGCATCTCTCAATGCCTTACTAAAGAATGCAATTGGTTGCTCTTGTCCCTTTAATTTTTTCTGCAATAGGACAACAACCACTGTATGTTCTGATGCAAATGAAAAAATGAAGAAATCTTTTGTAAAGTTAGGACTTATAAGAAATGGTGTTTTGGTTAATGCTTGTTTTACCAGTTCAAATGAGGTCTTTGATTCTAAGGTCCATTTAGATCCTTCTTCTTTCTTTAACATGTTTGTTACGTTTCTAAGGAGTTCAGCTAAGTTGGGTATGAACCTTCTCAAGAAATTAATCTTCCCAATGAAAGATTGAAGTTCCTTGATGCTTCTAGGATGGGTGTTTTGCAATATAACCTCAATCCTCTTTGGGTCTATCTTTATTCCTTATTCTGATATGATGTGCCCAAGTAGTTTACCTTCTTGGAGACCAAACATTGTTTTCTTTGGATTTAAAGACAACCCATATTTTCTACATTTCTCAAAGACTTTTCTCAAGTGTTCTAGGTGTTATTCATCTGTTTTAGAAAAACAGTGATATCGTCAAGGTAAATAATGACGAAGTAGCCTAATTCTTCCGAGAATGCAATATCCATGGCTCTCTGAAATGTAGCACCAGCATTCATTAAACCAAAAGGCATTTTCACATACATGAAAGTGCCCCAAGGTGTAGTAAAGGTTGTTTTGAGTTGATCATTAGGATGTACTAAAATCTGATTGTATCTTGAGAAGCCATCTAGCAAAGAAATTCTTTTAGAACCAACTACCTTTTGTAAAATGTGATCCATCTTGGGTAATGGGTAGTTTTCTTTTAATGAGGCTTTGTTTAAGTTCCTAAAGTCAATACAAAGCCTTATTTCTCCTGTGTTCTTCCTAACTGACACTAGATTAGACACCCACTCTGAATATCTAATAAGAACAATAATTCCAGCTTCATACATTTTCTTGATTTCTTTCTCAACCAAAGGTAATTGAACAGGGTTGATTCTATGCAATTTTTGTTTAAAAGGTTTTTGGTTTTCTTTGAGGGGTATCTTGTGCTGAATTATTTCTGTGTCATAGGACTTTAGATCCTCATAAATCCATGAAAATACATCAGAAAATTATTTAAACAGCTCTATGTATTTCAGTTTGATGTGAGCTGGTAAAGTTTTAGACAGTTTGATCATATTTGGTTTTAGTTCACTGCCTATATTGCACTCTTCTACCTCAGTTTCAACAAGCTCTAGTTTTGGTTTCTTGGCAACATAATTGAAATCGAACAACTCTTCTAAAGGGACCAGACCTTTTGGAAAACTTTGTGTTAGATTGCAATGTTTCTAAGTCTTCTTTTGGTAAATCTGCACTAATCTCTGTGGTATGTTCAATTTTACTAGATAATAGATTTATATCAGCAATCATTGGAGAGTTTTCTTCTTCATCAAGTAGATTTTCTTCAATGGAACAGTCATTGTCATACTCTGAATCCGAACTTGGAAGCTCAAATTCATTTCTCGACTGTAGGAAGTCTTCTATTTGTTTGTCTCCATCAAACACTTGCCAATATTTTTCATTATCTGGGACAGCTGGTCTAAATTTGATTTGGGTTGTGCATTGTTTGGTTTCATAAGGAGTTAGGCATGTTCCAGCAGCAAAAGCTAAACTATGGGCAAGGCTATTTTAGTCTCTTGGGACAAAGATAGGTTGGGATTCCTCGAAAGTTCTTAATAAGTCCATGACATCATTTCCATAGGCTTTAAGTCTGGGGTGTTTGGCACTATATTCCCCATTCACTTGCCTAATAATCAACTCTGAATCCCCATGAACTTTTACCTTTTTGGCTCCTAATTTCTTCAACAAGTGTAGGCCTAAAAGGAGGTATTCATACTCAGCTATGTTATTTGAACATTGAAAATTTAATCTGTAGGAATGTCCTTCAGTATGATTATTTTCAGTGTTATGTATCCAAATTCCTGCACCTGCATTGTTCTTAGTGCAAGATCCATCAAAATTCATACTCCAAAGAGGACTAGTTTTGGGTTCAGCAGTTTGACTACTATCCTCTTTATCTTGTGTCCTTTCAGCTTATTCTTGATAGTCAGTATTGCATTGAAATTGTTCTAGTTCCTCGCGTTCTTCGTTAAGTTGAGGATTCTTTTCTTGGTTCTCAAAGTTAACAAGTAATGGATGACTGTTTTGTAGCTCTAGACTTGTGATTAGTTTACAATGATTTTCTGTTTTGACACACTATTTTGACCTTTCTGTCATGTCTCCTTTCTCTTCTATGCCTGCCACTACATTACCATGAGGAGTGGCCACTAAATCAGTTAAGGTTTCTTGCTCATTAAATATTTCATGATTGAAGAGAATAAATGAGTCAAGGCCTGTATGTACAGAATAGATAGGAGAGTTTTCTGGTCTTTCTTGGCTAGTTACCATGTATTTCATATGAGATTCCCTATAAATTCTTCTTGTTTGATTAAAAACAGGGATGGTAACATATGTCATATCCATTTTCATTGTTCCTTGTAACTTAGCTACCCAGGATCTTGATAACAACATACCATACTTGGGGGGTACATCAGCCACAACAATATACATTACTAAACACTTGGCTGGAATTTGTGCTAAGTTTACACAAAGGTCTTTGATCAAACCTAGGCATTTCACTCTACTGGAGTCAAAGGAGTATAGATCTTTGTATGGTCTGGTAATTTCAAGGCCTAGGCTCTCCATCGCTGATTTGGGCATTAAGTTATGAGAGGCCCCTAAGTCATGTATAGCGTTGTGTAAAATTTTGTTATGAATATTTAAACTAACATAAAAAGGAGGAACTGGTCCTTCTTGGTACCTTCCCTCAATCTTAGGACCAAATAAGAGCTCTGGTTGGTCATCATTAAGATTGACAGTGTCATTATTTTCTGTTATGTTAAAAGCCTTCAAAATTTGTGATCTGTATACATCTTGGGTGGCTAATTCAGTAAGAGGAATAGAGATTTTTATCTTGGCGATTTCTTGTTCCAAACTATAAGGCAACTGAATTTTTACAATGCTTGTTTCAGCCCTGTTAACCACCATTTTATCAACAAAATCAGCTTGCTGATTTTCTCTATTTACATTGGTCAAAATTGTTTTAGTAGGAGCACTAGCTGAGCTGCTAACGCTACTAAGGTCTGCACTCTGTTTTTCATTAATTTGAGTGCCTTTTTCTTTGTTTTTATCAAAATTTCCAGCCATTGTTTTATCTTTCTGTTTTGTAACTTTAGGTTTATTTACAGGGTTGTTTTTTGTAGAATTGTCAGAGGTTTTAGTTTTGGGAGTTTCTTGATTCTTTTTACTCCTAAGGTTGTATTCTTTTGGAGTCTCTATAATGACATTTTCCAGCTCTTGATAGTAATATTCATCCTCTGGTCTTCTATCATCATAGGGTGTATATAGACCTTGTTTCCTATTGTAATGAACTTCAAAATCATCATTTTATATTCCCAACATGTTTATGTCATCTTCCTCCGTTTGTTTAAATGTTTCTTCAACGTCACTTACGTAGTTTTGATGAAAAGGAGGTGTAATCTGTTGATCATCCTCCCTTGGTCTGTTTTGAGGATGGTTTCTCCTAAAATTCTGATTTTGATTTTGATTTCTGTTTTGAGGAGCTGATTGGTTTTGACTAGCTTGTGCTCTCTCAAGTATGCTCATCTTTTTCATCATCTCCTCCATCATTCTTTACATTTTTGAACTAGATGTGGAAGGTGCAGACTCTTCCCTAAATGATACTTTCTTCTCATTTCTCATTCTAGCTCTTTTCTCCATTAAATTTACTTCCACAAATAAGGCTCCTTTCTGCATATCCTCTAGAGTCAGAGGGTCTCTTTCTCTAAGTTGATAAGCCATTTCAAGATCAAATCCTTTAGGGAACTTGTTTAAAGTTGAGCCTTGTGGAGGTTTCAGATCTGGGGGAAGTGCATTATACACACTATTGAACCTAGTGCAATAAGCTTGAACACTTTCCCTAGTGTTTCTTTTGAGGCTATTGTAATAAGAAAGTATTTGGAGAGGGTTTTTCCTGACTTCCCATTTGTTTAAGAATAATTGATGGAAGGCTTGGAGATCATTAATACTGTGAAGGGTTAAGCCTTTGAACCATTTTCTTACTTCTCCCCCTAAACTTTGAGAAAATAATCTAAGTTTGACAGATTCATGGTCAATCTCATTTCTGTCAAAGTAGTCATTCATCTTATCCACATGTTGTGAAGTAGCAGTAGAACCACTGGCATCATATAATGGTATTTTTGACTAATATTCCTGTGGTAGATTGACTAGAGGTAAAGGAAGGACTAGGGGAGCATACCATGTTGCCATGATAGGAGGTTGTGGGAAAAGTGGGGGGTTTACAAGTGGAGGATGTGAAAATGGAGGAGGTTGATGGAATGATGTGATTTGAACAGTGGGGCTATGGATAATAGAGGTGGATGGACCAGAAAGAGATTGTTGAGTAGATCTAGGATGAGAGAAACCAAAATTATATAAAAAATGTAAATCAGGTGGAGTAGTTTCTCTGCTACCAGGATGTTTACCTCTATCTTGAGATGAAGGTGGGGACTCAAAATCTATCTGATCTATATCATCAAGTGACCTAGTTCTAAATGGGTTTCTTAAGTCAACTTGTGAATCTTGTAGAGCTACAAGGTTTTCAGGAACATAAGTAGCTCTTTGGAGTGGTTTGACAATAGTCGAAGATTTGGCCTTAGGAGACTTCCTAAGTATTCTTTCTGGGTTATCAACTATCTCAGGAGGGTTTGGGTCAGGATAGGCTCTAGTATAAATTCTTCTAGGAGCCACTATGCTAAGTTTTTCAGACCCAACTAAAAAGAAAAGTTCAACCAAATGTGACAATATTTAGGAGGCTAACTAATCTTTTAAACAAGAAAACTTTGATCCTTAAAGTCTTCTTAATTGAGTTTAAATGATGTTGCGATAATAATGGGCTTCCTAGTGGAGTCTTAAGGTCTGTTTAGGATTGTGGAGTCACCAAGTGGAAAATTTTAGCTCTTTTTGGAGGTAAAATGTTTTATGGTCCACCACCATGTTTATTTGAAACCAATCTAAAATATTTTTGGGTTTTTTGAGTTTTTTCAGTCCTATGGGTTCTAAGAGTGTCCTAATTCTGTTTCAACACTTAGCTAGGGTGATGAGACAAAGAGAGTTTACTCTTATGGGTTAGATAGTTGATTCCTTCAAGGTTTGATAAGTTTCTATGAGAATCCTAAGGGTTACTTAGTTTGTCACTGATTCAAATAAGTCCTATCATGATTACCATTTGCTTGGTAGTGCTTGAAGAGAGCTACTTATAGTGTACTGAACATTGAGTGTCTAGTTTCAAGGATTTTACTCAAAAGTCCCCAGTGGAGTCGCCAGAAATGTTAGTTCCCTCTAATTTCAGCAGATTGGCAAGACTAAAGCTGTAGAGACAACACTTGAACTTTGGGATTCTAGGATCTAGCCATCCTGAATCAAGAGAGGGATCTCTCTTATAAGTGAAAAGATTTTTTTATCTTTAAGGCTTTTAGGTGTGATATTAGTCTAGTTATTAAGAACAAGGGTTTTTTGTTTGTTTGGATGGTTGAGCATGATTTTTAATTGTGTGGAAAGTCCTAAAAATGAAAGAGTTTCAAAGGGGTGACGGTGTGAACAATCAAAAGAAGATTCAACTGATAAGATAGATATGAAACAACACTTATTCCATTGGGCTATGGAGTCATAAAAGGGGTTTAATTGTGCAACAATTTCAAGAGTGGTCCAAGGGGCAAGTCATCTATATCAAAAGATATTTTAGATTAAATGATGGAATGGAACATTAAAAGTGTTGAGAAGGTGGAAAAATTCAATAATTTCAACAAGGATTTATCAACTTTCCATACAAGAAAAGCCTTTTTAAGCAACTGTTTGAAACCAACCAAAGGACAGAGCTAACCTTAAACTTCTTTGGACAAGCTTGTATTAAAGCTAACTTATTAGACAAACGATCTAGCAATCCACATGATTCCTTTCAGAAGGGATGAAAACATATAAGACAAACAAAGTGCAGCTTAAGATCAAGCAAGATACATTAAATCTAAACCTGCTTAAGCATACTCATAGGGAAACCTTCAAAACAAATTTTGGAGAAAGAAACTAGAAGACAGGGCAAACCATAAACTTTTCCAGTCTAACTCTACTCAGCATATAATGAAAATATCATTCAAGAACTTCCTTTCAAGTTTTGCACATCAAGATAGGGACAAAATGACATTCCTTGATAATGTTTACACTTAACTTAAGTCACTCTTAAACACACAATTGGAGGAAAACATAAAGATAAAGCTTATCAGTGAGAGTAGGGTACTTTTGATAGTAAATCCTAGCTCCATATTTTCTATCCTTTATCAGAGAGTAAGTGAACAAAATGGCATACATGAAAGGAAAACAATAACAGTAAGAGGTACTTCACCAATGATATAGACCAGGATCCCAAGAATCAACTTGTATATTGATGTCAATCCAGTTACATACTTGAAGTCCAATGTTTCAGTACACCAATCATCTTCTCTTCTCAACCTAACTTCTTTGATCACAAACAGAGCTTCAAGAGCCTCTGAAAACTATTTACATATAGAAAGTTTCGACCAACAAGTATTACATCAAATTATAGCAACCAACCCCTATCTTATCTTCTTTAGAAGTATTTATAGAAGAAAAGAGGAGGTGGGATAAAATAAAAGATCTCTAGTTCAATTAATACAAGTTAATGCTTCTTGACCTTTGAGGGGCTCAACAGAGAAGGTTTCTGATATTTATTTTGTATTAATGGATTTTCATTAAATATTTGATCTTCTTGGTAGTTTTTTTTGACTTTAAAACTCTTTAAGTAGGCTGGCAATAACTTTGGAAAAATATCACTGACTGGGAAATAACTATGCCTTTTGTTGATTTATGGAAGTGGTAGGTGGCTCTTTGGTAGCTGAAGAGGATTTAATTAGCCTCTGATGTGGCAGTGGAGGCTGTTCGGACTGATAGATTTCTTTGTTTTACCTTAAAACACTGTTAATTTGTCTTGATCCTGCGTTTTAAGCTTAATTAGGCCTTGATATTCTTTTCTGGTTTTCATACTATCTGTATCTCAGGATTAGGCCTGTGATAGTCGAATTTATGCTTTAATCCTTAAAAACAGTGCTTAAAACCTTTAATTCTTCATCTCTGCTTTGATTTCATGCTGTAATTGATACTCTTTGTCTAATTAAGGTTTATTGTGTTTTTGTTGTTTTACAAGCGCACAGAGGGTTTTATAACATTACCAGTGCTCATGAGGCATGGGTAAAATGGTAATTCAAACCCTATATATTCTTGTCTTCATGGATAATGGCCTGGGGGATCATCATCCCCGGCTCTTGACTTCATTTAAAAAACTGTGGAAAAGCTTTAAAACCTGCAAAAAAAGAACAAAATTATGAAAAATCCGATGAAAATAGGTCAAAGGCTGTTTTGGAGGTTTTGGGTATGAGATTGAATCGTGGCTGTTGGATCGAAATAACCAACGGTCGAGATTGCTCGATGTGGTTCAATGGGGAGGCGGTTGGGTGAATGAAGTTAATATTAAGTCTGAGCCGTTGGATCAAATTGATTAACGACTGATATTGATCAAGAGTTCAGATGGTGGGGGCTGCGGGCGGAGCGCGATTGAATCTGGGTTGTCGGTTCTTGTGGATTTGACGGCTGAGATTAAATCGCAGGATTGCATCGGCGGGAGGAAAGGGGAAGACACAAAGGGAATTTTGTGATGCGATGGAGTGTTGTTCGTCGGATCTGGGAGTCAGATTGACGGTTGAGACTTAATCAGAGGGGCAAAGGCAAAGAATTATGGGCGGGGGTGCTACGAGATCTTAGCCATTGGTTCTTGTGGTTTCGACGGCTAAGATTTAATTGAGAATATCAGAATCGGAAGAGGGCAAGGGAAGGTACAAAGGAAATTTTGCGATGCGATGAGTCGATGACCGTTGATCGGTTTAGATCGACGGTCGATATTTGTTGCAAATTCTAACTATCGAGTTTTATTAAAACACAATGAAAAGGTCGGGTTTTATGAAATACAAAGGAAAAAGGGGCTCGGGGAAAGGTTTTTTAATGTTTTTAGCGCCCGATGTGCGGGGCTGTGGTCCTTTGAAAAGGATGAGGAGATTAGGGTTTTAAGAAGAAAAAGGCTAATTGCAATCGGAGTTTTCAAAGTAAAAGGCAATAAGGAGATAGAAAACCCCGATTGCGATTGCGCGATGGGGGTTAAATCTAGGTCATGGCTCTGGGTTTTATGCGGAGAAAAGGAGTTGGGGCTAAGGCCGAAAGAGGCTTAAGGTTTTATAGATAAATGAAGGTTTTTAGGTCAAAATGAGGGTTTTTCAGAGGTTTTTGAGGGTTCCAATAAGGGAAAGAAGGCATTTTTAAAACCAAATAAGGAAGAGTATAAGGTTTTAAAAGGGTTTTTAAGTGATTTTGAAGTTTGAATGAGGATCTATGGTGGAATTTTATGAAGGAAAGAAGGGATAAAAATGGGTTTTTTATGAATTAAAGGAAGGGTAAAAGTGATGGAAAATGGGGTTTTTCAGTAGTCTTTTTCTTCAGGTAAATAGCAGATTTTTCAGGATTATGAGGGAAACAACAGTGAAGATTAACTCAAAGATTAGTTATCTTCATAAGACTTTAAGAACTCACAATTTGGCCATGAAATTGTTTTTTGAAGTCTAAAAAAGATCTAGCCACCATTTGATATGACAAATTTTTATAGGTGGCTAACACCTTCGACAGGGGGCATATATCTTGACGGAACCGGACGGGTCCTACCTCACTAACCCCGTCAAAGACCTTTACCTCAAGAAGTTCTACCCATAAGGGCCCCACTAGCCCTTATCCACTAGATTTAGAGTACGCACAATCCACCACCAAAATATTTTCGACCCAAAAAACCTAAACGCGCTCAAAATATCACCATGGATCACCAACTTGAACCCTATTTCGGATTTCATGATGGAGCATCGCGATGGTCTCAAAACTTAGCTCCAGCCGCCTGGGTCATCTATTACCCTGACCAATCACCACTGTGTTCAAACGGTGTGTGCATCGGTTCAGCAACCAACAATCAGGCAGAATATGACGCCGTTATCAGACTTATGTGCGAGGCCCTCCACTAGGGCATCTGCCATATGCATGTATACCTTGATTCCCAGTTAGTAGTCTCGCATTTAAACCAAACATTTGAAACCAAGGATGCAAACCTGTTTAGAAAATATTTGCGTGCCAGAAGATTAAGCATACAATTTGATTATATTACATTCTCATATGTATCAAGGAATCAAAACCAAACAGCTGATCGCATAGCTAACAATATCCTAGACTAGAATGCATCGCGTGCAAACCAGCATACATAAAACCAAAAACATGTATATCCATCAGCATAACACAAATTCATAAACCAAAATAGACATCACACCATGTAGAGCCACAAAAAGATCTCTCATATATATATATATATATATAATATGTGTATCAGAGTACAAAAAATAGTATTGCTAGCCCATTGGCCAGCCCAAAAATACTGAGGTCGTCAAAAATAAGGGAAGCATCCTCATAATGGGTGCTTTCCCTGTGTACAAAATCTACTCTAGGGGGGTGCCCCCTCAAGAGGAGCACCTGGGCCCACCACCGCTCCTGGTGCCACCACAGGAGCTGCTGTCGCCACTGCGATAACTACCCGTCGTAGAGTTGGCCAGTAGTCCCTCTCACATGCCATCACTGTCTCTAGCCATATCTCCTCAAAGTCATCCATACGACCTCGAGCAGGCATCCCATGGGTCAAATGGTCCACTCGACCCCGGAAGTCTTCTAGAGCCTCGACTTGAGTTGTAAGTGCTGCAACGCGCGCCTCAGCCGCATCTGCACGAACTCTCTCTGTTGATATCTCAGTAGCACCTGTGCTACTTCCCTCACCAGAAGGGCCAACACCATCCCCGCCCGATCCACCAATGGCACCACCTCCCCGACCACCAGGTAGTCGTGGTAGAGGGTTGTGACCCACCAGCCGGGCCACTGGATGTCCCACCTCGCCAATGTCTGCACGAGTAACCAAAAGAATTTCAGTGTCAATAAAAAACACTCAAGAACACAAAAACTCGAGTAAATGCAGAAACATAACACACACCTGCGGGACCCCAAACATAACCAAAAGGGAGACCATATCTGGATCGCCCTGAAAGTCCATCCCTGCAGAAGGGTATGGCGAAAAAATCTGCTTATTGGCCTCAAACTAGGCCTTCGTCTTGTCGTTCCAGTAACGACCCACTCTGCCACCACCTCTGCGTGGCATCACCGGAGCCCACCTCCTCATACGTGGCTCCCTCGGCTCCCCGATAGGCACAGGCACTAAATGCCTCAGCAACACGACCCTCTCATACATAATGCTGCACAAAATGCTGGCGTACGCAAATGATTTGGATCCACGCTGGACCTTGTTCAGTTGCGACACCATACCATCAAAACAAAAACGGGAAAAATCGAAGAAATTCCTATTCCTCAAGTGGCATAAAACCGCCACCTGTGGGCTTGATGCCCGATGAGGTGCAAACGACCCCACCAGCCGCACAATAACGGCCAGAGCACACCGCTTAGCCACATCTGTCACTGAGGCGATATTGATGCACCCCTCAGTCAAAGGCGCACCACCGCAATGATGCCACCAGCACCTGTCCATGTTCACCTGCCCAGCAGGAAGCGGGTACCTCAGTGCCTCCCCCTGAGGCGATAATCCGGTCACAAAATAAATATCCATCTCCGGATGAATAATGAAGTTTTTCCCCCTCAGGACAAACATGTTGCGCATCTGGCGCCAATGCCATATAATATAATGTAGCAATTGGTCTTGTGACCGAAGGCACTCATTCTCAACAAATTTCAGGAGGCCCCATGCGGCCAACTGACGGCGCGCCCGAGCATCAGCAGCCAGAGCAGTCCAGATCTCAGGTCAATCTCACTCTCTCCACACTAACCTGCCAAGCAACAGGCACCCATCAGTACAAAGGATAAAAATCATCAAGGACAGCAAAAAACCCAAGTTTTTCCAAAAACACTGCCCTTGCACGCCTGTTTCATTTACAGGCACGCCCTTGTGCGCAAAGAGGCAGGGACAACGTGCTCTTGTGTGGCTGTACCTGAGAAATACGCGTAAGGGGGGCGCATATTTCCCTAGATCGCACGCGTAATCTAAAGCAAAAATCCCCTTTGAGGTCGTACAAACCTAACTTGTACGGCCCCGGCGTCACCAAACTGAAAAAATTGAAGTGCAGGACGTCATGAGAGTTACCTCGGCATAGTATCGCTAATCCCCAGTACACAGGCTGACCGAAACGGCAAGAAAGGCTCTGCTACCACCTATGATCTCCCAAACTTAGCAAGTACAAATGAATAGGATTAGGGCCATAATCCCTTATTTATCGCCCCTTTTCAGAACTTCGGAGGTCCATAACAGGAGATCAGAAGGTCCATTCTGCAAACCGTAAGTTGCACCATCATCAGTATACCATGACGAACAAAAGTGACACCCCACATTTGCTTTCCAAAGAAATAATTTTTCAAGTACTGACAGGTATGCACCCTCCCATCTTCCTTTCCAAAATTCATGATTTGAAAATAATATTGAATGAAAAGAAGATGCTTTCACTTGAGGTAGTTGTTTTTGCAAGAAGAACCTGCAAACCATTCACAACAATCACCACCGAAAGTTTCAGAGCATGTATCATTCTACCCTCAGCATGATAGAGTCCCAAAAACTTTGCATATCCTGCCATCATTTCTCCATCAGAAATAAAACCTAGGGTCCTCACACCCGACCATGTTTATCATCACCTCACCTTGCATATGATAAATATCCTCAATGGTCAGTAGAGCCTCCCCTCCATGGCGATCGTGAGCTCAAGTAGACCATACATCACTCCACAAAGTGATGCCATGGAAATACCATTTTAGTCCGGGAATCACCTCATGCCCATCCAGATATCATGCATAAGGTCAAGTTCACCATTCCAACTCAACCCCCTTCTCGGACGATCGGGTTGTACAAGCATAATGAGAGCGCGCCTCCACACACCACATTTGGCCCACCATACCTCCATCAGCATTAATCCATCTGCGAAATCTTCCGCTTCATCAACCCCACACATGAGACCAACCAATGGGACCCCTACCCCCAGCAAAACACCGTCCTCACACCATCAAGTGAGCGGCCCTCTTTCAAGTTTTGGGGTACCCGTCTCTGTGTTTTGTACAAACCAAACCCCATTATTTTATTATTTTTGTACAAAAATCACAAACAACGCCCTTCGCCTCTTCGACCTCATATTACACTTTTTTCTCCCATGGCAGCAGTCCCCCATCTCCCTTAGTCAAAGTATTTCATACCCTCCATGCATGCACCATTATGACAATCATGGCCGGTTCATACCCAAACTGGAAGTCCTACCGACTCCAGGGATTTTTTTCCTTTCAGAAAATACCTGTGACTGCCGCCAAGCTGCTCAAATATACTTCGACCTCGGGCCACTGAATCCCCATGATCCGTTTTCAGCTACTGCTCACCAACATGCCTATGTTAAACCCATTATGGTTCGGTTAATGCTTCCTTTTTGTCGACACCAACACCTCTTTTCTAGAAGGGGAGCAGTACCTTGGATAGCCCCTCCCCATATAAAGGGGTATCCTCAGGTGGCACTATGGGAGACATCATTGTCCATAGATGTCATCGATCCTCTTGACATTCGACTACAACAAAATATTTCATGTCACGATGGTATCGTACCTTACAACCATTGCACTTTGATCAAGATCCGTCGAAGACCCATGCCTTTATAAGTGTCTCTAACAAAAATGCTTACACAGGAAGGTCCCAGCTAGTACATATACGTACATTGCACAATGATCTGCTATACCAAGATTACTCATATGGGTACCACATTCCACCTATAGTCAAGGAAAAAATTCCCCTGAGGGCGTCAACAGAGGTCGTCAACAACCACCAACATCACTACCACGATAGTGACACAAACAACACATGTATCTGCCAATTTTGTTTAACTAGCCATAGCATCACGAGCATGGGATATGTCTGCCTCGTTGAAATTTTGCAAATATGTTGTATATTTTGTCTACTTGCAGGGGGTCCCCTAGGTAGTGGTTATCTCAGAACCGGTGCAATATGTTGTCCTTCTACACGCAAGCCTCGCTCTCTCTCTCTCGCTCTCTCTCTCTCTCTCTCTCTCTCTCTCTCTCTCTCTCTCTCTGTCTGTGTATACGATATAGAAAAGAAACTATAATGTATTTTGGCCATACATTTCTTCCTAGACCTCACACATTAGGGGGCATCTGTTAACACTGGAAAATCGCACAGCAAAAAATGAAATCAAGTAATGTCGAGCCCAAGGATTTACAGGACAGAGATACATTATGGAATAAAAAATATTAAGAATCTCTAAGGCTTGGAGAAATTCAAGGTTGAACTAGTCATAAATTCCTGAGTGCATGCTTTTTCCTTCGATAAGTGCGCCTTCTGTGCGCACTAGAGCCCGATAAGTGCGCATTCCTGGAAATGGAAAAAAGTCCCTCTCCGGGACCACAAGTAGGAAAATGACAGTTTCTCCTTATGTGAAATCCACCTAAGGACAGCACCAGCACCTCCTTAGGCCTTGTGTGAGCACACAAAAGCATATTTCATCCCACAATGGAATATTTCCCCTCCCTTGGGTCACTATCCACCATGTACCAAGGGAGGGAAGGTGGTTTGAAAGCTCAACTATATAAACCCTCAAAGAGATGAACAATTTGTGAGCACAAGGTTATGCTGGCCAAAGTTGCCCAAGCAACACCAGCTATTTGTGTGAACCAAGGAGCAGGAGATGAAGAAGCGGACTCAATTGTTGGCCACCCAACAATTTCAGTCTATTGCAGCATAGAGAGAGATTTGAACTGCGTTAGAAGGCAGAACTTGAAGGAAAAACATCCTTGCATTGGGTCCTAGAGCCTCTGCCTAGGCGCTTCGGCAAGTGGGTAAGATTTGTATTCATTCCAAGCATTCAATGAGAAGAAGGCCATCGAGCCGTTGTTTACCTTGTTATTGTTTGGAACTCTCTATTTAGCTTCTTTTTTATGTTTTTAGTTTCACTTTTTCAACAGAGCATACTTAAGTGTATTACTTCATTTTAAGTCTTATACTTTTGAGCTCCCCCTAGATACTGCATGTTACTTATGGTTTAGAGAAAAGACCACATTCTCTAAATGTGTGTGATTTCGTACACCCGAGTGTCGAATCCACCACAACATACACTATTTTTCCAATTAGGTCCAATAATGTGTTTAGTTTAGCTTCTCTGTCTATACCTGATTCCATGTTTGTTAATTATAAAGAGGTCACTGCATCTTTTCAACCAGTTTAGAGTCTTCTTCCAATGGAATCATTAGGTCTTTTGGGATTGTGGAGTCGCCAGGTGAAATATTTTGAACTTTTTTGTCCACCATTAGCATGATTGGGATTTCTCAATGCATTCCCAAGGGATTTTACAAGGACTGGTAAGGTAATAGGCCTACTGGAGGCCAGTGGAGTCGCCAGGTGGAAATTTTTTAGCTTTTCTGAAGGTAAAATGTTTTATGGTCCACCACCAGTTTATTATAAAAACCAATCTGAAATGTTTTTGGGGTTTTTATGAGTTTCTATGTTTATTAAAGGACTTAAAAAGTCTACAAGAGCTTGCTAGGATATTATATACTCAATGTCCCACCGTTATCGCCAAAATGTTGGGGTCCTGTGATTTGGCTGATTGGCAAACCAAATGACAAGGAAACATTCAAACCAGGTTTTAGAGCTCTAGGATCTAGCCCTCCTAGTCTCAGAGAGGGATCTCTCAATATGTTTGTAAGGATATAGCTTGATGCTTTTAATAGGTTGATTTTAGGCTAGTTATGAAGTGCAAATTTGTTTGTTTGTTGGTTGGACATAGATGATTTAGGTAGCATAGATAGAGTGTGGAAATCTACAAGCCATTGGGCACTAGAGTCATGTGGAATTATAAACAGTTTAGATTGATGAATTTGGGGAACCAAAGGGCAAATATAACTTAGTCAATGGATTTGTGGGATCATATAGGTGGGATGAGATGAAAATCAAGGATTTGGAAGGAAAAGTAGAGCTTTAAGGGCTGTTAAGACTCCTTAATCATGCATACCTTTCAACGAAGGGACTTGCAACACTATCTAAACATAAAGAAATATTCAATAGCCAGGGCTAACCATGAATCCCACCAACATAATTTATGCAGATAACATAAACAAGCTAGAATTTCAACTAAGACAAAGAAGGATAGGAACACTATGTTTCTTCTAATTGTTTCACTTAAAGGAGTTAGAAAACATCTAAGAAACACAACTAATTGCATTCATAAAAGGGGGAACACCCAAGCATCTAAGAATGCAATTATAAAGACCTTCAAATATGACTATCTCAGCAAGAAATAGAGGGTAAGATCAGAACAAATCCTCTCTGCCAAGCTGCAGACAATAGCGTTTGAAGGATGTTTTTAGAAATAGCTCTCAAGAGGCAGCAAGTGGATGGGGCAAACCATAATTCAACCTTGACACCAAATATTTGGAATATTTTGAAATGAACAAGCTTAAGGGTTTAAAAGCAGTCAAAATACTCAATAAAACCTTCAGCAGATGAAAACATAAAGGCAGTGAAGAGTAAACAGGCCTAAGGTGCTTCTAGGAGACATTTCTTAGCCTAAGCTTTTTACTCTATTGCAAGCAAAGCATAATGGAACAAAGCGAAAAACATGAAATAACATTATCAAATAGAGATTACTTCACCAAAACTAGCTCAGGGATCCAATGATCTAGCTTCCTTCATCAACAGAAAAGAAAAGACATCCACACTTCTTCAAAACATGAATACTTCTTCAAAGCAGTAGTTTATGTATTACTTCAGAATTCATCAAATGCCAACCCTTACAATGAGAGTTCATAGGATTTATAGGTGAATGGGGAGGAGAGGTGATAGAGATGGTTTTAATGGGTAATTAAAACAGAGGAGAAAAGCATTCGAATGCCCATTCTGTGTCATAAATATTACATTAATTTCTTGCCCATTCTAGTAGTTCTTATAGACTTTGAGGCCTAACTGTCAGGCTGGTAATAACTCCAAAGAGTGTCTTTGCGGAGAAGTCTTCCGACTGTTGTGGTTCTGTCTTTTCTTCTAGTACAAGTAAAGTGGATAGTATGGGTTTTGAGATCACCCATACCTTTACAATAACTGCCTTGACAATTTAGAGAGGTTCTGTCAGCATAATAACTGTCAAGGTGTCTTTCAGTCCTAGGAGGAGTAAATATCTCCATTGATGTGTCATGCAAAGCTTTCCTTTGCTGATTTGTTCGTCTTTGTCATTTAACACTGTTTTGGCTTTAACTATGTATTTATCTTTAACTATAGATTAGGCCCTTGATCTTCAAACTTGGCATTTTAATCCTTTTTAACTATATCTCTGATATTTCTTCACTGTTTTGCTGACAGGTAACTTTCGGTGCCGGACGGCTTTGAATGTTTAACGATGTTCATAATACATCGATTAGTCCTGGAATCTTAACCCTGTGGGTCCCTTTTCTGTAATTTCAGGCCTCTGAGGATCGTCACCCTCAGCCTCTGTCCTTATTCTTTGACTGTGGAACGACTTTAAAGTTTAAACCACCATGAAACCTACAAAAACAATAAAATAATTATATAAAACCTGCACATCGGGTTAAACTGCTAATAGAGGCTTATGGTGGAGGCAGAGGAGCATGCAGAGGTGGTGGATGTAGCAGGAAAGGGCCTCATGGCGAAAAACCATGAAAACCAGAGTTCAAAATTGATTTTGGTGCGAAAAAATGCAATGGCGTTTTTGGAAAACCGGAAATGGTTTTCGCGCGGGGGTAGATCGGTAAATGGTATTGAGCTGGGGGAATGCGATACATGCCGGAGGCTGACACATGTCCTCTCAAAACCACCCATTTCACATTAAAATTGCGTAATGGAAGAGTTTGGGTGAAATGGGTGCGAAGATGAATAATGACCGTTGGATCGGATAGATCAATGACCCAGATCTCTTCGCTAGGTCGCACAAATGACAAATGGTGTGAGGGGAGGGGAAACTACAAGAAAGTGCAGATTGTCTGATCAGGAGGATCGATGGTTGAGATCATATCGGCGAATGGCAGAAATGAATAAATGGACATGAGAAAAGCGATACTGCGAAAGGGCGATGACCTTCGGATCTGGGAGAGATCAACGACATTAGGGGAATTTTGAGGTCTAAAATGGGCCTCCTAAGAAAAATGTACAACCAAAATAAACTTTATAAGAACCAATAGGATTCAAGATGATGATGTCATCCATAATGGATGATTCACCATTTTTGGAGTAAAAAAGTAAAAAATATTAAAAAATAATAAAATAATAAAACTACTTTTTCAACTCGTATTTTAAACTTATCTCCCAAATTTTTTACTCAAATTTCGAGCGGGAGTACTCGTTGGATGCGGAATTTAATTCCTCATCAAGGAGTATTATGTTGCATACTTTCGATGAATTCTACTACACTAAAAATGAGAAATACATAAAACGTGATTGTAATCACGTTTTTATGTATTTCTCATTTTTAGTGTAGTAGGATTATCGAAATTATGCAACATGGGTCCTTGGATGAGGAATTAAAATTCACCGCAGTACTCCCCACTCAAAAAATTTGAGTAAAAACTTTGGGAAATAAGTTGAAAATATGAGTTGAAAAAGTAGTTTTTCCATTTTTCCCTCTAAAATTTGATGATGTCATCAAATCTTATTTGATTTTTTCCACTATTATTTTATAATTTCCTTAGGAGGCCCATTTTAGACCTCAAAATTCCCCTAATGTCAGGACTCCATCGGCGAAATAAACATTGCGGAGAAAGAATAGAAAAGGCAGATGGAAAATGGGAAGGGTGAAGTGGCGCAGGCCGTTGGATGGTGAAGATCAACGACCCATATTATATTGCAAGAGGCATAGCGCGGAGTTAAAAAAAAAGGGGCCAATTCTTCAAGCGAACGGCTGCGGGTCTCGGTCACATGGAGAAAAGGTGCTGAGGATTTAAGCCCACAGGGGCTTAAGGATGTTTATATGAAATGGTCATATTTTAAAGGCCGAAATGGGTTTTTTCAGGTTTTTGAAGGTTCCGATAGGTATAAAAGGAGGGTTTAGAACCAGATAAAGAGGATTTATAAGGTTTTAAGGGAATTTCGAAGGAAATAAAGGATAAATGAGGGGAAAATGAGGGAAAAATGGGGGGAAATGAAGGACACATTTTGAAATGGAGAAATGATGAGGATTATGAGTTTGAAGGAAGTTTTCTTTATGAATCAGCAGGGCTATTTGAATGAAGATATCAGTGAGATGGATCCTTGGACAAGAGACACAACAAGGCTTCAAGAACTCACAGATTTGCTCCAAATTTGTTTCTTGAAGACTAATAAACTTGTTTTAGCCATCATTAGTTAAGACAAAATTTATAGACGGTTAACACTTGATTTATCTAAAGAGCATACAAATATAGTTTTGAGACCATCAATGCTTGAGGCATCTGGGAGACACAAAAATGAGAAGGTTGGTGGGTGATCCTAGGTGGTAAGTGGAGGGATTTAAGCAAGTCAAAACAGAGTGCTAAGTTCAGAGGTGGAAAAACATAGTGAAAATGAGTGGCATGAGCCCATGATCGGTCTTCTAGGAGTGGTAGGCTGACCATGACATGATAGGAAAGTAAAAATAGTGAAAAATTTATCCTAAGGATAATGAAGGCAGTGAGATTTCTAAAACTCACAATATTCATGAATTTTGTTTTTAGAAATCTAGGATAAGCATCTAGTCATCTACAAAAAGCAAAAATTACTGATGACTAACATCCTCAACCATATCTCTCCAAAGTGATATTGAACATCAATTTTCTTTGTCTTTGAATGATAAGAAGGGTTCTTAGCCAAGAAAATTGCACTTTGGCTATCATAGTCTATCCTTATAGCTCGTTGCACCAACCGCATACTTGAACACAATATCCGCAACCAAACTGCTTCCTTGCTTGCATGAGTGGCTACCATGTATTCTGCCTCTGTAGTTGAAAGAGCCACTACAGATTGTATTTTCTCATCCAACTGACTGCACCTCCAAATAGGCTAAACACATACCCACTTGTAGATATTCTTTGGTCCAAATCTCCAGCCCAGTCCGCATAAAAAAAAACACGAATTTCCAACACTCTTTCCAATCCTGGTCTTCCCTGATAGCACAAGCCATAATCACTAGTGCCACACAAATTTCTCAAAACCCGCTTCACTGCTGTCCGATGCTCCTTCCCTAGGTTTGACATAAACCTGATCAATACTCTCACTGCATGTGAAATTTCTGGTCTAGTACAGACAATTTCATACATCAGGCTACCCACTACACTTGCATATGGAACACAGGACATATCCTCCTCTTCTTCTTATGTCTTGGGACACTATTCAGCAGATAGCTTTACACCTACAGGAATAGGAACATTCATCGGTTTACTATCCTGCATATTGAACCTCTGCAATATAGTCTCGACATACTTCCTCTGGTTTAACCAGAGCTTCCTCTTTGCCCAATCTCTCTTAATTTCCATTCCCAAAATATAGTTTGCAGCACCAAGATCCTTCATGTCGAATTTGGAGAACAGTTGGGTCTTCAAATCTTGGATAATTTCTTTGCC
The DNA here is from genome assembly GCA_034641835.2 of Pinus albicaulis. Taxonomy (NCBI): domain Eukaryota; kingdom Viridiplantae; phylum Streptophyta; class Pinopsida; order Pinales; family Pinaceae; genus Pinus; species Pinus albicaulis. The sequence goes on from CM076581.1 coordinate 1,559,563,586, forward strand.
ATTCCCAATTAACAACATATCATCCACATACAATACCAAATAAATAACACGGTCACCAATTAATTTAAAATAAACACTATGATCCTCCTTGCTTCTGGTGAATCCAAGTCCCCATATATAGGTATCAAATTTCTGATACCACATCCTTGGTGTCTGTTTTAAGCCATAAAAAGACTTATTTAACTGGCATACCAATTCTTTCTTCCCCTTCACCATAAATCCTTCAGGTTGTTTCATGTAGATATCCTCTTCTAGATCCCCATGAAGAAATGTTTTCTTTACATCCATCTGTTCTATCTCAAAATCAAATGCAGCAGCAACAGATAAAAGTAATCTAATAGAAGTAACTTTGGAAACGGGAGAAAAAACATCACCAAAATCAATTCCCGGCACCTGGGAATAACCTTTTGCTACCAACCGAGCTTTATGTTTCTCCACCTTGCCTTCTACATTCATCTTCTTCTTAAACACCCATTTTCTCTCGATGGGCTTCCCTCCAGTCGACAACTCCACTAGATCCCATGCCTCATTTTTGTGCAAGGATGTCCTTTCATCAACCATGGCCTCCTTCCAAAGTTTTCCATCCTCCGAATCTATTGCCTCCCTGAAAGTTCTGGGATCATCATCAGTTATAGTTAAGGCAAAACTTGAGCATAAAGAAAATGGACTATACCTTTCTGGTTGCCTTATTTCCCGAACTGATATTCTCATAGCTGGAGTTTGTGGCTCTTCCTCTTCTGAGTCTTATTCTGTTGTAGAGTATGATTCATCCTCCTTTAGCTCAAAATCTATCTTCTCAGGTTCCTTTTGTAGGACTTCATGTCTAACAACATATTTCACCTCTCTAAACACCACATCTCAGATGTACACAACCTTCCTTGTTTCTGGGTTCCAAATCTTGTAACCCTTTAAACCATCCTTATACCCAATAAAGATGCACCTTTCAGATTTATTATCCAATTTGGTCCTTTTCTCCTTTGGAACATGTACATATGCATCACATCGAAATACCCTCAGATGTGAAAGAGAGGGTTTCTTACCAGTCCATACCTCATGTGGAGTCTTATCTTCCAACGTTGATGAAGGTAATCTGTTAACCAGGTAACATGCAGTCTCCACTGCCTCTGCCCAGAATTCTTGTCCTAACCCGGTACCACTGAGCATGCTTCTTTCCTTTTCCATCAGCATTCTGTTCATTCTTTCTGCAACTTCGTTTTGCTGAGGTGTGTATGGAGTAGTCTTCTGCAGTGCTATACCACACTTCTTATAGAACTCTTCAAATTCCTTCTTGTAGAACTCCCCACCATTATCTGTCCTTAGCTTCTTTATCTTCTTCTCTGTCTGGTTTTCCACCATAGCCTTAAATTATTTAAATATGTCAAATACTTCAGATTTCCTCCTCAAGAAATATATCCATGTATTCCTTGAGAATTCATCTATGAATGAAACATAGTACACAGACTTACCCAGTGATGGAACCGACACAGGTCCAAACACATCACTATGCACAAGCTCTAATATCTTGTTTGCCCTCTTAGCACCAGAAGGAAAACTCATCTGATTTTGCTTCCCATATACATAATGTTCACAGAAATCGAAATCCAGAGAGAAATTAGACATACCTTCTACCATACCATTTCCATGCAGTATCCGAAGGCCCTTCTCTCCAATATTTCAAAGCCTTTGATGCCATAGCATGGTCTTTTCTCCAGAGACCGCTAGGCTTTTTGCCCCACTTTCAGGAACCATAGAACTGTTACACCCATCAATAACAGTGCTCCCTTGTAGCTTGTACATAGTTCCAATCCGAACTCCCCGCATTAATACCAGTGCTCCCCGAACCATCTTGCATGTATCTTTCTCGAACACTGTTTTTACACCTGCATCATCCATCTTGCTTACAAAAATCAGATTTCTGGCCAATGCAGAAATATGCAGAACACTAGGAAGTGTTCTAATCCTTCCACCTTGCAGCTTTAGCTTGAACTTTCCACATCCGACGATTCTGGCCCTCCTATCATCCCCTAGGAAGACATCACCACCATCATATTTCTCATACTCGCAGAACCACTCCCTATGGGGAGTAAAGTGAAAGGATGCACCTGATTCAATCAACCATGACTCATGATCTACATGTGTATTTGAAGAAGAAGCCAAATACACATCCCCACCTTCATCCGAGGTGGTTTTTTCCTCTGCAGAAGGAGCATCATCAGATCCCTTTCCTTTCTCAGAAGCTTTAGATCTGCAGTCCTTTTTGTAGTGCCCTTCCTTTCCGCATTTCCAGCACACCTTTACAAACTTTCCAGGAGATTTAGATCTCCCTCTAGATTTGGATCTCCCACTCGAAACCTTATTCTTGTTTCTGTTTTGGGACCTTCCTCGTACAGATAAGGCATCTCCATTCTAGCCCTCCATATTTCTCTGTCTCATTTCCTCCGACAACAAGGCTGAGACAATGTCATCAAAATTCAAGGTAGTTGTATTGCTACCTATTGCAATAACCAGACTATCCCATGAGTCTGGTAGAGAACACAACAAACTGATGCACTTATCTTCATCTGAGATTTTAATATCAAAATATGACAGCTGACTTACCACAGTATTGAAGGCATTCAGATGCTCTGTCACTGAGTCTCCATACTTCATCCTCTCGTTATACATCTTTTTCCACAGGAACAATTTATTTACCAAAGACTTAGATTGGTACAAAGTCCCAAGTTTGTCCCACAAATTCTTCGCTGTAGCTTCCCTAGATACATTCAACAATATTGAATCTGAGACACACAACCGTATTGTGCTCTTCACCTTCCGATCCAACTTCTTCCAGACTTCATCTAACATTGCCGTTGGTTTAGTACATGGGTCTACCATGATCCATTGATCTTTATCAATCAGCAAGTCCTCCATCTTGAGCTTCCACAACTCAAAACTCTGACCATTAAATTTCTCAATCTCTATCTTTCCACTGCTCGCCATCTTCTTTCATTGCAAGAATCGATCCCGTAGATATCCCACTGAACAGGTCTACCTCAGGCCCGAGAAAAAAAACCCTTAGCAGCAAAGGCGTCCCCTTGAAGCCGAAACAACTTTGATACCAAATGTAGGTTTTAACCCTAAACAGAAATTATCTATGAACAAATCTTAAAACATAAAATAAACAATAGTGAGAGCATAAATCATAAAACAAATATACACAAATATTTTCCCCTGGATCCCAAATTGGGACGACCAGCTTGATTTTTTCATTATATTCCTTTTAGTGTTACAACACATATATATACATGCCAAAGATTACATAAACCCCAATCCATTAACCCTTGATTAGAACATAATTGTAGTTCCCTTGATCAGATCTACAAAATACCAGGGGCTGAAAACCATCATACCCCAAAACCATGTGCAAAATCATGCACAAAACCATGGGTGGGTCCGCACACCAAAAAATTTTTCCCGGGGCACTGTCGGCCCCCCTGTGACCCCCCTGGGGCATGTGGGGCTAGTCCTGGAAAGAATATAACACATACCCAACAACATCAGCCCCCATTATTCATGGAAAAGGGTATAGCCACGTGTTTATGATGTAAAATACTCTATAAGAGTCTATATTTTAATTCTAGTTAAGAGTTTATTTATGGAAAATTTAACCAATAATATGCTATCAGGTTGTGTTATAATGGGGCCACTAGGAGGAAGAGGCATTCCATTCTTTCGAGAGAATTTTGTTACATAGCTAAGAAAAGATAGCCAAGAGAGATACGAGGTAGATCACATAGAGAGGATATGTGCATTGAAGCAACCCATGGGACACATGCATTACTTCTTTGTACATGTACCCATATTTCCAGACAAAAAGATAGCGAAGCGACCTCACCTTCTAGCTGGGTTTTCTCCCAAAAGGGTTTCCAAGAGAACATATCTTGTGTCTTATGTGTGTGTGTGTGTGATTGTTTTTTCATTCTCTACGTTTTTGCATAATTTCCATTCGCATGCATGCGCTAATTACAATGAAATCTACAGATTGTAAAGTTTAATAAAAATGTAATAATGTATATTATCAGATCTGTTGTGATGAACTATCCAATGGAATATCCACGATAGTTTACATATCAATAAAAGTCCTTTATGAACTAACCAAGTCCTTTTGACTTTAAAGGTGAATTACATCTATCTCCTTCGATCGACATAGCCAAGTCCTTCTAGCTTTAAAGGAGAAGATCTGTCCAATCTTATAATTTCCATGGAACATTCACCTCTGGTCAACCTAGCCAATTTATGCTAGTCGCCACAATCCTTTTGGGTTCAGAGGTGAGTGCATCCTATAATTTCCATTGTAATTTCCTTGGGCCATTCACCTTTTTGGTTAAATTCCTTTATCACCTAGCCAAGTCCTTCTAGCTTTTAAAGGTGAATGTATTCATCTCCCCTTGGTCAGAGTTCTTTATGAACCATCCAAAGTCCTTTATGTATTTATAATATGATCAACCCAATACTGCAAAGATTTCATCATTCCCTTCCAATGAGGGATTCATTCAACATCATACTAAGCTCATCTTTGAATTATGTCCACAATCTACTCACCTGTGGATATCTATATATTGGATTTCTATTGCTCCTTTTTGTATCATGTCTCGGATGAAGTGGCCCGGCCATGACCTTCTGGCATTTGAAGCAGGTCTTCCTATGGTAGTCCTAGATATTCCCTTTGTCATGAAATCAAATCCTCTATCACTGTTGCCCCCTATATTACTTGAGTAAGTACTTTTGTTATTATCACTCCCCCTGTCACGTAAGAAAGTACTTCAACTATTACTACTCCCTCGGAACTATAATATTTTCTAGTCATTTGGCATAATCCTATATGTCCTCCCTTTTGAAAAATAATCAATTTTTGTTGAGTTTATGATCTGAATTTCAATGTTAGTTTTGATGTGCTAATTTCATCTTTATATTTAAAATTAATTTGTTGATCTTATGCTTGATGTACATAGGTTTCCTTGGTGTTTATGAATGTAAAACAGGTAAATGAGTTGAGTTTTTAAATTAAATTCAAGAGAATAAAGAATGAATAAAAAATGCTGAACAACATAAAAAACAAGTACAACAAACCATCACAATTGATCCATTAACACTGTGTTTTGATGAAGGAGTTCACCCCTCCTGAGCTACATCTCCTTGGTCCAGCTTCCATGGCTTGGGCCTCTATATTGGAGAAAAAGTAAAAAAAAATTATTTTTACATTCACCTACAACTCCCAAAACCTACTTCAATGAGTCCAGAATGTCCAAATCTATCAGAAATGATTCTTCTTGCACTCTATTTGGTTGAAAATTTCTCCATATATGGCCAAAATAAAATTTGCGTAGTAAATTGCTTCTAAAACTGGAGAAGACTCCAGTTAGCCCCGCTAATTATGGAAGTGGCACCTAATTTGGAGGTCCACCGAAAAGTCCGCCAAACTAATTTGCAGTTTAATTAATATAAAACACAGTTTTAAAATGGATAAGTGTGGTTTAGCGCATAAAGCGTCGTTCAATACTAATCCGAATTATGGGATGTATTAGTGCATTAAACAAAGTTTAAGGGTTAATTAACCTGCTCTTAACATAATTCCCGCGCATTTGGATTCCGCTCTGCCGTGATCATGAAGTATGGTCTTATGGGAGGCGCAGCATACCTCTGACGAACAAACCGTTTGAAATTAAATATATGTTGGAGTCGTGGTCTATTAAGACTTGACGGTGTGGCTGAACGGTTAGGAGTGCGCATTGTTGTTTGGGGGAGGTCATGGGGTAGAGCCTTGACCTCCGCCCATCCCATATATTTTTTTCCACCGATGTTTCATAAGGTTGAAAACCTTATATTATAATTCGAATATGCCATTTATAAAAATTAATCTGCCCAAACTATATAATATATGGTTCCACCACATCATTGTATAATAATTCGACCACGGAACCTTCGGACTTTGGAATTAATTCGACCTTCGCATATGAATTTGAAATGCAGATTTTGTATAGGGTCCAATAGAGGGGGCACGTGGCGGCCCCTGGCTACACCACGTGTCAACATATGGTTGGCCTGTCCATCCATATATAAAAAAAATTCAACTTCAATCTTAGGAGAAAATTACTAAAAAACTTTTCACCTTCAAATAAAAAAAAATTCAACTTCAATCTTAGGAGAAAATTCCTAAAAAAACATTTCACCTTCAAATCAAAATGGCGAATTCTGCAGTGACACTTTTCACAATGTCATTGGGCTAAAATGAATAATATTCCCTAAATATACTTAAATTTTCTGACTGGGCTGCCATGTCACCAACTTGTCACTTCTGTAAAATTTTTCGTTGTTTAGGAAAACGGACAACATGCTCTATCTTCTTCATCAGGGCTCCGTTTTTGAAAAAATGAATTGCGTCAGATTACTGGAAATGAGCTCTTCGCTGTCATTAAGTTTCCATTTGATTTCTAGCACTTTAATTTTTGAGCTTTTACACTGAGCACCTGATTAGTCTATGCCTGAACCCAAGATTTTGACTATCGACGATAGGAGAAAAAATCGTCTTGTAGTCCACTTCGAATTTCTATGAGAACCCTATTTTTACAAACATTTGTATGCTACTTTTTGTTACAAAAATCATTGCATTGGTAGTTACCAGAATGTATACATTCTTCTTCAAGAGGTCATGGAAGACAAAACATAACAAAGAAAAATACAAAGGAAAAGGGACTTAACAAAAAGTAAAATAATAAGACTCATTAAGGGAGAAAAATATAAGGTAAGTATCTCTTAATTAAGAGGGAAATGGTTGAGTGTTTTCAACTCCTTCTTGATTCTCACCTCCTTACAAAAATCAATGAAATCCATCTACAATATTATCAAGCTTTGATTCATTTATTTCTTTTGTGTTGGATGCTCATCCTCATCCTCAAAATCAACTGCTAATGCAAGAAACTTTACTTTCTTGCATGACTTGTAAGGGATAGGGTTTCTTCATATCTTGGATATTGCACTTGCATTAGGCACTCCAAGTTTTTCTCTAGGGCTTCACCCCACAAACCCTAGGGCTTTTAGCTATTGAACTAGTCTATCCTTTGCCTCTAATGTTCGAACAAAGGTCAATTCATTTTGATCATTGTCAACTTGCTATCCACTTCGCAGACTCCTTGATCAAATTCTTAGGTCTGAGCTTATACCTTTATCCCACACAATCTTGAGAGAAAGAAACAATGAGAAGAAGAATATGTGTCCCACTATCCTATGGTTCCAATCGTTTTCCAAGGTCTGCACAATCCTCATGAACTAACAACTTCATTGAGTCTTGATCATCATGAGTAAGATGTCTGTTCTGAGGTGTTGTGGCTCAACTTGTTGTAGCAAATTTTCCCAAATTTTATGCAGTAGATATTTTAATCATTGGGATATCATCCAGGTAAAGTTGACGATATATGGAACACAATTCTTCTTTCAAAAATTTTGGTGTAGTTGGGTAGAAAATATGGAAGAGTACACATGCAAAAACATGTGATGTGAACCATTCACCTGCAACGAGCCTTTTTACAAGTGGAATAAAATAGCACAATAGGTCACCTTCCTTCATTTTCTTCCAAGGTGGGGGCATGTCCATTGAAGAAATGAAGAAGGGGAAATAATCTCCAACCTAAAAATTACACACCCTAAATTTAGGGCTTAATATGGCACATTGTATAGCACATCCTCCAGTGATGCCCTTGCTAGCATTCAAGGTTTGAATCAGTTCCTTCTTAAAAAATCTACTCAAAGTTCTCAATATGGCTGGGATACGAGAGCCATATCCCACCACCTCAACTAAATGAATTGTGCCCATGCTCAACTTAGCTTCAACAAGTTCCTTCTGACAGCGACACACTTGTTATCAAGAAAATGCAAATGTCCTTGATTTTGACCTGGCAACACTTCTTTGATTTTCTGTGCTTCCATTCACAACTTTCCTCTGCATTTTAACTATAAGTGCACTATGCTTGTAGGTTGGATCAAAAATGGTAGTGAAGGTTTCTTTCATAGACCTATGTCTTCCACCTTCAACAAATCTATGCCCTTAACGTCCAACAAATCTTTCCCCTTACATCAACTAGACTTGACCGACATATGTCTAGTGGAATTTTGCCTCTTTTACCACAACTTATCTAAATTTACCTCTGCTCACATGGATGGGCTTGTCCTATGCCAAATTTGCTTCTCGAACTCGATTAAGGTTATGGTGGCAGCTAGGTTCTTCCTTCACTCCATGCAGCTTTCAAGTCTCCTTTGGCCATAATGATTTCTGCACCGAAATTCATCTAGCATTTTCAGTCTTCTGTTATTCTCTTTGCACTATAATTCATCTAGGATTTGCGCTCCTTCCATATTCTCTTCGCACCATAATTCATCAAGGGTTTATGCTCTTTCATTATTCTCTCTGCACCGTAATTTGTTTAGGGTTTTCACTCTTTCTATGGTTACTGTATGTAGCGAAGAGTTGAGACAAAATGGTTAGAAGAGGATAGTTTCCCCCTTCATTTCTTTTGGAATGGTGGCATAGGAACTAACAGTCATGCTGATATAGTGGCGTTGTGCGGAATTCTCCAGAATTTTTCGTGGCTTGCCATTGATTCCTTTAGGGTCACTGAAGACTCTAAGGTGGTCATAGATTGGCTGCAGGGGAAAAACTCCCAAAACTCCCTGGACGTTCCTTCACTTCACCATTGGATGGTCAACATCAAGGCTCTTTGTTCCTTCTCTGATATCTCCTTCATGCATGTGTACAAATAGAAAAATTTGGTCGCTGGTGTTCTATCTAAGAGAGGGATCCATCTATGTCCTAGTTTTATGTTTTTTGAGCTCTGGATTAATGACATTGTACAAGAAGCTGGTTCCTTTGGTTTTTGATCCCCTGTTTCTTTTCTTTTGGGGATGCCTCTGTTTCTTAGTATGTTCTATCTTTTCTCTTGGTTCTTAGTGATCTCCTCTCTCCTTCTTTAGTCTAGTGCTGGTCTGATTCGATGTTTTTCCTTCTTCTCTTTGGTTTATGTGGTATAAAAAGCCACATGTAATTTCTCATTTGATTAATGAGAATGAAAGTTTTTTTCGTCTAAAAAACAAAAGATTCCCCCTTCTATTAATGCGGCCTCCTTCTCTATCAAAATTGCGGCTGCACTTTACAAAGTGGCCTCCACCTTCAACAAACACACTTGAACCCTGGCGACTATAAAATTGTGGGTCTCGATTCCTCTGCATTGTCAACACCTCCATCTACAAAAAACAACAACCTCTTTAACAGGGACAACTTTGATACCATGTTGATTTTTCTACAATAAACATAGTAGAAATCAATTTTATTATTTGATAATTACTTCTAATGATCTTCAATTAACTTATCTTGTGCCACATATATCATTAAGAAATTGTACAACGAAAAGCTAAACAATAATGTAACGAAAAATTAAAAACAAATAAGATCATAAGAAGATAACCATGAACAATAGAGACAACAATTTTTCCCTTGGAAACCTAAACTTGAGAGAAAACCCAACAACTCTTCTTCTAGGAGAAAATTTTCTTCAGCAAGGTTTACAATAAAATATCTAGAAATCTCTGCCAAAACCAAGTCCAAAATTTAGCTATTTCATCCTTTCTGTTACTGCCACGAGTGTCTTCTTTAGAAGAGAGATGATGAGTGAGTGGGTCAAATGAATTGTCACATCATGTGTATATATACAAGTCGAATGGGTAAATTTACCCCAATGGGCACAACCTTTCATGGTGGGGCCAACTTGTCTCTTTTGAGCCTACTTGAAACCCAAAAATAAAATTTATTTTATTTTAATTTCTATAAATTTTCTAGGCCAACCTAAAAGACCTCTTGACATGTGAAAATACCTCCCAATACTACAAAAACAATAAAAAACAATATTGATTAACAGACAAATAATAAACATGAATAAATTATTTATGCATTTAGGATTTTTCAATGGGAAATGAGTATTCCAAATATTAATATGATGTCAAAATAGTGCGAAATAGCGCAATAATGAACCAAACAAAAAAAACTTTAATTTTGATTAATATAAAGTTGATGATATGTAATCACTATTACAAATGTCAAATATGCAATTCCATGAACTCAATATCCATTTGATATTTAACATGTCTCCCTAAATTTTATAATAATAAAACAAAAAGCTATGTTATTATAAAACAAATCTTAATACTATAAACCATATGAAAACATAAAACAATATTGTATATTGTAAAAGAATACATAACAATATTGTATATTCTAAAAGAATACATAAATCATTATATGTAAAGATGATGTATGCCAGTCGAGTATTCAAACAAAATGCTCGCTAAGATCATCTTCACAAGTCTATTATTCATGTTAGAACACCAACTTATCAAATTTATCCACATATACAACATATAATCATTTCTTAATAATTGTAATATATATTTTTGCATTGTTGATACAAACCAATCTATTCTATCAAAATTTACCAATTTTTATTAAAAATCATTGGATATTGACCTAATTTATATTTATATTTATATTTTCAATTTCATGGGTAAGATCTTTTGATTCGAGATAATCAATTTTGTTAAAATTGACTTTAAAAAAAAAATTTAGAGGACATCATCTTAAAAAAATGGTGGCTTATAATGCAAATTGCGTAGAAGGATCTGCGTATCAATAAATAATATATTTAATGTAAACCACAAATATAAAATATTTTGGTTTATTGTATTAAATTCATACTTTACCGTTAAAATTGGTTCCAATGAGAAGGGTTGCTTTTGTCCCCTAACCGACTATATGTTGAGATAGGCTGTGTACCCTCTAAGGCATGCATGAATGCTTAGGACCCCACACTTTTAAGTAATGATGGTTTGCAAGTGGCATCCATTCATTGATATGTCACCCATTTATTTTATGTGTCAACATAGCAATATGGGGCACTTTGAGCATCTGTAGCCTCCTTGAAACCAACAAGAAGAGAGTGGATTTCATTGTCCCAAAAAGGGCCAAGGAAAATGACAAACCAACTTGATAGTGTATATCCCATTTGCAAAATAAAACAAATCCGCTTTCACCCATTAACGTAGCCTAGCCTAGGTGCAATTAATCAAAACTAAATTGTGCCTTGTAATTCCACTATAGCTGAAGTGATAACCATATGAACAAATAAACGTACCTTTTATATAAATAAAGGAGGGGTAAACAAAAATAAATAATATATATATATATATATATATATATATATTTTTTTTATTTATTTATTTATTTTTTTATTTATTGTTTTTTTATATATATTAATATTATTTAAATTATTTAAAATTTGTTAAAATTGGAATGGTAGGTTTGAATTATATAATCTTCATATTTTGACTGTTTTATTTATTGTAGGTTTGAGTTGTGTAATTATGTGGGGTTTGAGTTGCAAGTCTCCAAAATCAAAGTGTTTTTTTTTGAGTTGTGTAAACTTTACAATTAAATTGTTTTATAAGTACCTTGAGTTGTATAATCTCCACAACTTTAATGCCCCATTGCCTATTTAAATGTTGTAAATTAAAAAAATATCAATCATTCTTCCCAACCACCAAAATTAAACCCAAATATATATATATATATATATATATATATATATATAAATAATATTTTAAATATTTAATTAAATATACAATATTTTAATAATAATAATAGTTTATTACATAATTAAAAAAATTTATCTTTATGTTTATAATTATTATTTTTATATTTTAAAAGTATATTTATTTTAATGTAAAATAGAATGTTTTTTTTCAACCCATATCATATTGACATGTTTAATAAACATTTCATCTATATTTCAATAAAAAAATTCTTAATTTTATTTTAATTAAAAAAAATATTATTATTATTTCACAATAATTCAAAATTCTGAATTTTCTTCTCCTCTCTCCTCCTCATTTTGTATTGTTCTCTTCTCCTCTTCATTTTGTAAGAGTAAATTGTTTATCAAGTTTACATTTTAGATATGAATTATTATTTTTATTTGATTTTAATAATATTTATTTTTAATATATATATATATATATATATATATATATATATATATATTAAAATTTTTGATTAAATAGATATTAAATTAATATATAAAATCTTATTTATAAAATAAGAAATTTGTTTTTACATAATGATTTGTTTCTTAAAATCTATAAAAGTGTAAATATTTTATTTTTCTCTAAATTTATACCAACACATATTCTTAACAATTACAACTACCCAAATTATACCTAATAAAAAATATATAAAATAATTCTTGCATTACATTAAAGTATAAATATTTTTATAATTATCAAAATTATATTTTTATATAAAATATTTTATTTACGAAAATAATACTTAAACTATTTGATCAAAAGGGAATTAAAGATATTTTATTTATAATTTAAATTAAATTTTTTTATTATTAATATTATATGTCATTTTCTTATGTTAAAAAGTTCAAATTTTTTATAATATTTTTTCTTTTAGATAAAAGTCTGAACCTTGGATCTTTTAATTTCTTAATTACCACATGCTCAAATAAATTCAATCACTAATTAAGCTAAAGTTGAAACAATATATTAAAAAATATTATTTAAGATAAACATTTAACATATTTTATATTTAATATACATTAAAATAATTTTAAAAAAATCACTTATATATCTTTAACCGAACAGAAAAGTATTACGAAGTATTATGCATTTCTTCCGTATTCCAGGTTAACTTCTACAGCATAAAATACATTTTTCTTAAGTTTTACATCGTAGAATTACGTCATTGAAAAAACACAAAAAAACCAACAAAAATCATCAAATAAATAAACTAAAATAATTAAAATTACTTAAAATTCATTATATTACATTTAAAATTGATGCCGTTGCCAAGAAAGTTGGCCCTCGGTCTGAGAATACCAGCTCAGTACATCAGATGTCATGAAACACGAAATTGGAGGAACAAATATCAAAATTCAAATGCGGGAGGAGCTTCTGCTTGCGAGGATAGCAGAAGCTCCTCCAAGTAATCCACATCCAGAGCCTCCAACTCCAATATTGACTGCGTTTCTTCACGCTTTGGCTCCGCCATTAGTAACACTCCGCTAGATTTATCGACGCTTTGGCTTTCATCAAATATATTGGTCGCCAACTTGTCTGCCGGAGGAGGGGCCGGCCGGCGTCTTTTTCTGCCTGAATCAATCCTAACAGCGGCGGGCCTCGCTGGCGCCGAGGTGGCTGTACTGGAATGATATTCGTCGAGTGGCTGGATCCGGCTGTGGCAGTCGGAAAGCTGCGTACTAGAGGTGGTCACGCCAGAGGAAATTTCAGAGGTACCGCCGGAGAATTTGACGCTGGAAGCTGGAAGTACCTGGCGGCGCTTGAAGGAGCCGCAAACAACTTCAAGGGGGAAATTGAGAATCGCATTGGAGCCTCTCATGGAGAAGGCAGCCTGATCATAAGCCATGGCCGCCTCCTCGCCCGTTTCAAAAGTCCCCAACCAGACTCGAACTCCGTGCCTCGTGGAGTCCCGGATCTCCGCCGCGTATTTCCCCCATGGCCTCTTCCTAACTCCTCTGTAATGCTTTTCACCAGAGACCTTCGCTTCTAATTTCTTCGCGGGTTTCGATCTCTGGACCGATTTTCTCTCACCCGCACCGGTCTGCGACTTTTTCTGATGAGAATCGGCACTACCCATGAAAGCACCACTACTGCTGAAAGGCTCGGGCTTCCATCCATGGCTGATGGCTTCCTTAAGAACTCCATACAAAACCATGTCCTCGGAATCATTCACATCCAGAGCAAACGAATTCAGCTCTTCAGAAAAGCCGCGAACCAGAGCTGGATCAGCGCTGGAGACGTGATCTACAGAATAATTCTGGGCCACATTGCAGGCTGAGCCCGAGCTCTGTAACTCCCAAGCCATACTTTTGCGACTCGACCCACATCCCCAAATACTCGAATTCTCACTATAGATCGCGCATGAGCTAAATGCAGAGGCCATGGCTTCAAATACAGTTCACCAGAGCTAGCAATGGTTGTTAAACCCAAACCATGTGTCTATATATATATATATATACTCGCACGATCGGTCAACAGATTCGGCTCGCCATATTCCACGTCAGCTTATACTTCACGTGAGGTATCTATCTCGACGTATATACAATGTATATCTATCGGACCTCGACGTATACACAATGTATATATACACATGAGAAGAATTTCTCCCCGTACGAATTGCAAAGAAATTGGAGTCATGTTAGTAAAGCAGGGGAAGAAAGAGGTGTGCATGAAAGTTAAAGGGCGTGGTCATGCATGCACCTAAACCTAACCTCTTATCATATTTCTAGGGTAGGCCATACATGTCACCTCACTCTTCACCTTTCCTTCTGCAATCACGTCATTCCGAGCAAAATTCCATTTTGCGTCTCGCCCTTCTCACTCCAAGTATTTGACATGTGAGTCTACCCATTTCAACTTCCCGTCCTCACACCGAAATCCAGACATTGTGGGATGAATCTGAAAATTGTCACTGACCTCAAATTAATAAAGATCGTCCTGCCAATAATAAATAAATAAATATATAAATACAATGATGTGTAACTAGATAGCTTTTCAAATTTTATTGAGTATATGGCTTGCTATGATTTTAGCTTAAGTTATGATTTTGGCTTAAGTAGTAGACTCCTCCTTTCCATGAGTCTCGACTCTTGCTAAATCATAAGATTTGGTATATCTGGCTTGCAAGTTGCTAAATGTACTCTTAGTGTTATAAGGCAAACACGAAGATTGATCTGAAACCTTCTTAAATTAATTTAAAATATTATCCATTTACCATGATAAAAATAAAATAAAAAAACAATAAACATATATGAATAGTCCAAACTCCATATGATCCATGACCAAAAAAAATCCTACCTTTTTTTCTCTCAAAATGCCATACTCACTTTGCAACAATTTCAAAAAATCACATTGAAAAGTAAGTACCATACTTACAATCATAGCAAATTCAAAAATCACTTTTCAAGAATTTGGTAAGAAGCAAGTATCGAGAGGGTGGTTATTTTTGAATTTTTGATCTTTACAACAACTTTTCCAAATTTTAACTTACTCAACAGTTTCATAAACCAATTAGAAAAAAATTAAACTAATTTATGTTTTTAGTTGATTCAAATAAATTTCAGTCTTCCAAAAGTATGGATCTTCTAGAAATATATAGCATTCTCAGAATTTGGTCTCTAGAATCAGAGTCTTCTAGAACTATGGCTTTTTGTGAATTGACGTACATTGCAATGTGGATAAGTGCGGCGTGACTTGATGTACTTTGGGTACGCAGGTCGCTTATGAAAGAATTGCGTGGGTTACTTCGAATCTATAATTGTTTTTACAATTTCATTTAATTTAAAGATTTTAAAAATAAATAAGAATAAGAATACGGCAAATATTACTTAATTATAATTTTTTATTTTTAAATAAATATTATAAAATCAATACATAGTAAAATACCGTAATGTTGGAAATTAAAATAATAAGAAAGCATATTCATAAGTGATAATAAAACAGAGTCTTATCCACTTACCTATTTAGGCGTCCTCATTCTTTGAACCTTTGGCTAATGCTTTAATATCTAGCACATGGGAAAGGTGTCTAAACACTTATATAAATAAAAATAGCATAGGATTAAATTCACTTGAAGAAGTATCAGGTCCCCATGCATCCCTAGAGCCTAAATGGTTGACCAACTTACGCTCTAACCAATCATGTCTCCAGCTTGGACTTCTCTCCATTAAAAAAATTTCTGCACCTTCAGCATATGAAAAATTTCTGCCCCTTCACCTTATGTTATCTATCACGCAAGTACACAAATATAGAATTAATCTTTACACACTAGAAAAATGCCTATGGCCATTCCCATTCTTAAATTTGTGATATTTCTAATTTTACCCATATTATAGAGGTAAGATATCGAGTTTCACATATTATGGGAAATGGTTAATGTTACTATTTTATTATTATTTAAGAAATTAAAAAAAAAATCAAAATGCATAATGTTGTGTATATTTAAATGATATGATAGTATGTAATTTATTTATATATGCTATAGAAAAGGTGAATTTTTGTAATAAGTTATTTGGTAATTATTTGTTAATATATTTTTTAGTTTTTGTCCATGTGTGGTGTTTGTAATATTTACTTCAATTATAAAATCAATGGCTGGTTTCGATATTTTTTAATATTAAAATATTTTTGAATGTACGATTTTGAAAAAATATTAGTCCTCATAGTGTTAAAAGTTGGACTTTCTTTAGTTTTTAAAAATATATTAGTTTTACAAGTTCTATAAAATTTAAATAAGAGTTTCTGGTAAAGCCTAAACAAAGCAAACGATGATGGGGAGTTAATTTTAGTTGATTTTGAGCTTGAAACAAATGGATGAATGTTATTCCATTAAGAAACAAGATTGATAGCTACAAAACAACATAATCCCTATTTCTATTACTAATTAATTAATTGAGGAAGTGTGGGTCCGCATGTTGTCGTTATTCAAGAATGTTTTGTTTACACAATCATTTCTGCAATCTGTCGTTATTCTCGCCTCTACACATGCTTCCTCTACACTTTGCACAATGAAAGCCACCTCCACACATCTTCCTCTACACCTCCGCACAATGAAATCCACCTCCGCACAATGAAATCCACCTCCACACAACTTCCTCTACACCTTCGCACTCCACACAATGTAAGCCACCTCTGGACTCCACACAATGATATTTAAACAACAGGGAGACATATAAATGGGGATGGCCTTTAATTTACTTTTTGTTTTTTTCCATGACTTCATATATCCCTAAATATTCTAATTTTTCTCATCTAATCCATTTCTTTCTATCCTTCAATATTCCATTTTTTTCTCCTGAATTGTGACTCCCTATTCTTTATACACATCGATACAATGATTGGTTGAAAACAAGATGAAAGACTCCACAGTGAAAGTGGTCAGTTAACTTTTTCTCCTTTGTTCAACCTCATTCAACATAAATAGGAGAGATGTGTGATGATGGCACATGAGTAGGCTCAGGAAAAAATGAAACAGAGACGTGTGACGAGCACATGATTAGAGAGGTCTAAAGTTTCCATTTTCCTTTCAAACCAAATTAATTGCAACAATACTCTACTTTGATCTAAATTTTGTAAGATCTATATCTCTTTTTTCCTTATTTATATATTTTACTTAGTTAATTGCATAGATTGATTAATTCATTGTGTTGTCTTGAACAAAAGAGAAGATTGTTCAACTAAAGGATTTACTAGTACTGTCTATCGACATGAATTACAAGGTTTTGAAATGGATGTCACTGGTACGAACAATATTCTTTCTAAACCGATCAGATGGAGCGTCACCAAATAAGGCAAAGAAGGAAGAATAAGAAATAGAGAGATGCAAGCGCCCATGGGAAACATTGGACAATGAAGGGGACCTTGAGGAATTTCTAGTTTTGTTGGAAAAAATCAAAGAACTGAAGAAAATTTTGAAAAAAAATCACATGAATTTTAGTGTTAATAGCATATGTGTAGGAGCCAATATTGAGTGGGTAGAGGGGGATCAGGTGTTGATGGTTGCACTCGACATGTCATAGGAACAAGCCATTTATCCTAGATTTTAATTTTTTCAATGATAAGTGATATATATTGTCAGGCCAAGAGGTAACTCCTCAAATGAATTGTGTTTTTCCATTAAGATTGATCTCTCTCTCACACACACACACACACACACACATACATGGAGGGAGGGACTCTTGGGCTTCATCTCCCAGTTCTCTTCATATTCCAATTCTCCTTATTTTCTATTTACACTATTTTACATGGATTACCTAATCCCAAAGATTAGGTGTCAACATTCCCCCCTTAATCTGAAGGAATGTTGATGAGTCCAAGCATCATTTTGAATCTTTCAAATTTTTATCTTCCAATCTCTTTGGTGAAGATGTCTGCAATTTGCTTATTTGTGGAATAATGATGTAGATGAATTGTCTAGTCCTCAACATGATGTCGAATCAGATGGTATTTTGTATTGATGTGCTTCATTCCTGTAACACACTATTCCCACATCTACCCAAGTAACTGGAAAACCGGGGTAAACATGTGATGAGAGGTTACTAATATGAGATTAAACCTCCTAGATGACCTTATGGATGTGGAACTGATGGAAACACCAAAAAC
Organism: Pinus albicaulis; assembly: GCA_034641835.2. Taxonomy (NCBI): domain Eukaryota; kingdom Viridiplantae; phylum Streptophyta; class Pinopsida; order Pinales; family Pinaceae; genus Pinus; species Pinus albicaulis. Next base: position 1,559,581,847 of record CM076581.1, read on the forward strand.
TCACCTTACACTGCATCATTGACATTCCCAAGAGGTAACCCAACCTTTCAGGGCCCTGTTCCCTGAGGGGGAATTGTTTTTTATCCACTTTGAGGCTGAACAGCAGGCTTGTAAGGGAAAGGTAGTGGCTACAGACCCTATAGCCATGGGCTAGCCTTATCAAGGTAGCAACTAAGGCCCAAACAACAAATTTTCCGCTTGTAGCTCCAGGATCTCTGCCACATTTTCAATCCCTGATCCCAGGTCACTTCCCGGAACTTAATGTAACTTCAAGAGAGGGTAAATAGCATTAAAACAAACATATAGAAGAAATCACATTAACCGAAACTCATCCAACTCCACCCAGCCATGACAGGAATTTCGTTAAACATGTCACAAACATAACATCTACATGCATAAATAAAATATTTAAAAAAAGGGGTCTCTTTCTTATCTGAGAATGGATTAGAAGCATTGCTCCCCTACATCATAAGCAATCATACAATCAATTTCACCATATATACATGGAATAATCATTTACATGCAAAAAAATGAATAGATCCATACATCATCACTGATCGAATACTTGCTTATAACCAACAAATTAGCAACAGAAATACCATGAATATAATAACAATGAAATCCATACATAAAATAGTATATTTTCATATCGAATACCAGAGAAATGATCTCTTCATTACTGATTGTAAAAACCAACCGAAGATGGGACTTCCACGTTCCACTCAACGATAGATTGGCTGAGAAAAATCTACTTCATCCAATCACCCTCGTGCCATATTCCAAGCCTGAATGTCAGACTTAAAACGAAAGAACCAACCAAGGCATCCCGAGGCTAAACCACCTCATCCCCATAAATAAACATGTCATAACCAACTTTACTACGATCTAACCCCATCATTAGGCCAACGCAAGCATGGATATCATCGGATTCTCTCCACCTAAACCGTGAAGACATCAGGGGAATTTTGAGGTCTAAAATGGGCCTCCTAAGAAAATTGTACAACATAAATACAATTTATAAGAACCAATAGGATTTAAGATGATGATGTCAACCATGGGGATGATTCACCATTTTTTAAGTAAAAGGGTAAAAAGATTAAAAAATAATAAAATAATAAAACTACTTTTTCAACTCGTATTTTCAACTTATCTCCCAAAGTTTTTACTCAAATTTCGAGTGGGAGTAGTCGTTGGATGAAAAATTTAATTCCTCATCCAAGGATTACCCATGTTGCATTCTTTCGATGGACCCCGCTACACAAAAATGAGACATACATAAAAAAACGTGATTACAGTCATGTTTTTCATGTTTTTCTCATTTTTCTTGTAGTTGGACCCATCGAAATTATGCAACATGGGTACTCCTTGGATGAAGAATTAAATTTTTCATCCAACAAGTACTCCCGCTTGAAATTTGAGTAAAAAATTTGTTAGATAAGTTGAAAATATGAGTTGAAAAAGTAGTTTTTTCTTTTTTCCTTCTAAAATTTGATGATGTAATCAAATATTATTTTGTTATTTCCACTACTATTTTATAATTTCCTTAGGAGGCCCATTTTAGACCTCAAAATTACCATAATTATTTTCCTGTCTCCTCGTCTCTCAGGATTTACCGAAATCCACAGTCTGAATCAGGGGTCACTAGGCCCTAAACCGAGGCATACTCTCCAGGCTTTACCGAAATCCCAAACCCGAGATTCCTAGGCCTGAATGGATATCAAACCACCTCTAGGCTTTATAGAATATCCTGCCATTCACTGGTCGAGGATTCCTATGCCCACCAACGCAACACAATCCCGAATTTACCACAACCCACAGTTTGGATGAGGGGTTACTAGGCCAGTGGCTTTACTGTGATCCACATTTCAGTTCAGGGACCACTAAGCCATGTGCTATATCAATTCGGAGATCCACCCCACTAAAATTTGAATCCATCTGGTGATCCAGCTAAACCAAAACATGATAACACCACAACACCATGGCTATCTAGAAATGGTAAGGCTACGTTGAATACAATGTCACACCTAGCAAAACCCATGCCAATAAAACAAAGAACCAGATGAAATACCATGCATGCCAAATCCATTAAGGAAATCATACATGTAAATCAATAACTGCAAAGAATCCCACTGTAGCTACCTAATCCTGCTTTTCCCTGTTTGATCTTTTCCTTCTTGCTCCAAATCTCCAGTATGCCACACTCACCAAGAGTTCCCCAAGAATACTCTAAGTGTCCAAGAGTATGAGAGAGATAATAATGAGGCAAAAACTTGCCAACTGGTCCTCAACATCCTTTTTATCGTTGATGCCTCTAATTTATTCATTTTCCATAATTTTCCTTCATTTTCCTCATGACATGCAACTTGTGACCTTTCACCTTCCTTTTCTCCTAATTTACATTATTTTCATAAATAAATGTGCCAAATTTTCCATTTTTCCTTTCCAAAGCCTTTGCCTTTGCCTTTTCCAATTTCCTTAGCCATAATAAACCAAATCAACACCCCCCTAGAATGTTTTTCCCAACATTCATCTTGGAATACATGGCCCATCAAACATGGCTATTTTTTTAACATTTATTACATGGAATTTTCACCATGGTTGTTACAGAGCCCTCCCCCTTGGGGGACATCGTCCTCGGTGTTCAATCACACATATGCCTCAGCAAAACCGCTGAAGAGTGACCATACTTCCCATGGCACTTTATAACATAGCTCGTTGCAATATTTACAATGATCACCCTGCTAAAAGGAAAAACCATCATGACAATCATACCATGTACTGGAGCTTTATAACATAGCTCATTACGGTATTTACAATAATATACACATATGAAAATTTTCTCTAACAAAAAATAAAAGGATACGATGCCCATATCAACAAAAATGGAATCCAGAGGCTCACACCTCTACCCTCAGAGTAATACCAGGATTCACCTCCTTCTCAGGAAGTCTAGAATCCACTGTGAAATTCAAAGTTGAATCCAATGTCCAGTGCTACAATCCTGCACTATTGTACTCTCAGTGAAAAATTACCGACTCATTATTCCAGGGCACACTCCCAATGTGAATTTGATTCCATTTGGCAATGCTAATGACCAAAAAAAATCCATCCTTGACCTTCCCTTCTTTGCTATGCAGTCCCTCAAGAAATTCGGTAATCCCCTTCCATGCAGTCACTCACCTTCCAAGTTCCTCAAAATCCCCTATCTTGGGCGATCCATCCCTTGGCAAGGCTTCCTCACATCGGAAGATATTAAAACTAAGGAATATACCTGCCTCAAAACCGTCATACCCATCATATCATACTAATTAATTGATTGAGGAAGTGTGGGTCTGCATTTTGTCGTTATTCAAGAATGCTTTGTTTACGCAATAATTTATGCAATCTGTCGTTATTCTCGCCTTTGCACATGCTTCCTCTGCACTTCGCACAATGAAAGCTACCTCTAAACATCTTGCACTACACCTCCGCACAATGAAAACCACCTCCACACAACTTCCTCTACACCTTTGCACTCCACACAATGAAAGCCACCTCTAGACTCTAGACAATGACATTTAAAAAGAGGGAGACATATAAATGGGGATGGCCTTTAATTTACTTTTTGTTTTTTCCACGACTTCATATATCCCTCAATATTCTATTTTTTCTCATCTAAACCATTTCTTTCTATCCTTCAATATTCCATTTTTTTCACCTAAATTGTGACTCCCTATTCTCTATACACATCGATACAACGATTGGTTGAAAACAAGATGAAAGACTCCACAGTGGAAGTGGTCAGTTAAATTTTTCTCCTTTGTTCAACCTCATTCACCATAAATAGGAGAGACATGTAATGATGGCACATGATTAGGCTCAGGAAAAAAATGAAACAGAGATGTGTGACGAGCACATGATTAGAGAGGTCTGGAGTTTCCATTTTCCTTTCAAACCAAATTAATTGAACAATACTCTACTTTGATCTAAATTTTGTAAGATCTATATCTATTTTTTCCTTACTTATATATTGTATTTAGTTAATTTCTTAGATTGATTAATTCATTGTGCTGTCTTGAACAAAAGAGAATATTATGCAACTAAAGGATTTACTAGTACTATCCATCGACATGAATTACAAGGTTTTGAAATGGATGTCACAAGTACGAACAATATTCTTTCTAAACTGATCAGATGGAGCGTCACAAAATAAGGCAAAGAAGGAAGAATAATAAACAGAGAGATGCAAGCACCCTTGGGAAACATTGGACAATGAAGGGGACCTTGAGGAATTTCTAGTTTTGTTGGAAAAAATCCAAGAAATGACGAAAATTTTGAAAAAAAATCACATGAATTTTAGTGTTAATAGCATAAGTGTAGGAGCGAATAATGAGTGGGTAGAGGAGGATCAGGTGTTGGTGGCTGCACTCGACATGTCATAGGAACAAGCCATATATCCTATAATTTATTTTTTTCAATGATAAGTGATATATATTGTCAGGCCAGGAGGTAACTCCTCAAATGAATTGTGTTTTTCCATTAAGCGTGATTATATATATATATATGAAGGGAGAGACTTTTATATATATATATATATATATATATACATGAAGGGAGAGACTCTTGGGCTTCATCCCCCAGTTCTCTTCATATTCCAATTCTCCTTATTTTCTGTTTACACCATTTTACATGGATTACCTAATCCCAAAGATTAGATTTCAACATTTCCCACTTAATCTGAAGGGACATTGAGGAGTATAAGAATCATTTTGAATCTTTTGAACTTTTCTCTTCCAAAATATTTAGTGAAGATGTCTGCAATCTTCTCATTTGTGGAATAATGGTGTAGATGAATTTTCTAGGCCTCAACATGATGTTGAATCAGATGGTATTTTGTATTGATGTGCTTCGTTCCTGTAACACACTATTCCCACATCTACCCAAGTAACCAGCCAACCAGGATAAACATGTGATGAGAGGCTACTAATATGAGATTAAAACTCCTAGATGACCTTAAGGATGTGGAACTGATGGAAACACCAAAAACACACCTTACATTGCATCATTGACATCCCCAAGAGGTAACCTAACCTTTCAGGGCCCTGTTCCTTGAGGGGGAACTGATTTTTATCCTCTTTGAGGCTGAGCCACAGGCTTGTAAGGGACAGGTAGTGGATATAGACCCTATAGTCATGGGATAGCCTTGTCAAGGTAGCGGCTAAGGCCCAAACAGCAAATTTTCTGCTTGTAGCTCCGGGATCTGTGCCACATTTTCAGCCCTGAGCCAAGGTCACTTCCTAGAACTTCATGTAAGTTCAGGAGAAGGTAAATAACATTAAAAAAAACATATGGAAGAAATAAAATTAACCAGAACTCATCCAAATCCACCCAGCCATGACAAGAATTTTGTCAAACATGTCACAAACATAACATCTACAGGAATAAATAACAGATTTAAACAAAGGGGTCTCTTTCTCATCTAAGAATGGATTAGAAGCATTGATCCCCTACATCATAAGCTATCATACAATCACTTTCACCATAGATAGTACATGAAATAATCATTTACAGGCAAAAAAATGAATAGAGCCATACATCATCACTAATCAAATACTTGCTTATAGCCAACAAATTAAAAATAGAAATACCATGAATATAATAAAAATGAAATCCATACATAAACTAGTATATTTGCATACTGAATACTGGAGAAATGAGCTCTTCATTAATGAATGTAAAAATCGGAGATGGGAATTCCACATTCCACTCGACCATAGATTGGCTAAACCAAATCTACTTCATCCAATCACCCCCGTGCCATATTCCAACCTCAGACTTAAAATGAAAGAACCAACCAGGGCATCCCGAGGCTAAACCACCTCATCCCCATAAATAAACATGTCATAACCGATTTTACTGTGATCTACCCCGATCACTAGGAAAACACAAGCATGGATATCGCTAGATTCTCTTCGCCTAAACCGTGAAGAATTTTACTGTCTCCTAGTCTCTCAGGCTTTACCTAAACCCACAGTTTGAATCAGGGGTCACTAGGCCCTAAACCGAGACATACTCTCTAGGATTTACCAAAATCCCAAACCCAAGATTCCTAGGCCTGAAATGGAGATTAAAACACCTCTAGGATTTACGGAATATCCCGTAATTCACTGGTCGAGAATTCCTAGGCCCACTAAGGCAACACAATCCTAGATTTACCACAACCCACAATATGGCTCAGGGGTTACTAGGCCAGTGGCTTTACCGTGATCCACATTTCAGTTCAGGGACCACTAGGCCATGTGCTATATCAATTCGGAGATCCACCCCAGTCAACTTCGAATCCATCCGGTGATCCAGCTAAACCAAAACATGAGAACACCACAACACCATGTCTATCCAGAACTGGAAAGGCTACGCTGAATACAATGTCACACCTAGAAAAACCCATGCCAAGAAAACAAAGAACCACAACAATACCATGCATGCCAAATCGATTAAGGAAATCATACATGCAACTCAATACCTGCAAAGAATCCTATTGTAGCTACTTGATCATGCTTTTCCCTGTATAATATTTTCCTTCTTGCTCCAATTCTCCAGTATGCCACACTCACCAAGATTTCTCCAAGAATACTTTGTGTCTAAGAGTATGAGAGAGAGAATAATGAAGCAAAAACTTGCCAACTGATCCTCAACATAATTTTTATCATTGATGCCTTTAATTTATTCATTTTACATAATTTTCCTTGATTTTCCTCCTCACATGCAACTTGTGAACTTTCACCTTCCTTTTCTCCTAATTTACATTATTTTCATAAATAAATGTGCCAAATTTTCCATTTTTCCTTTCCAAAGCCTTTGCCTTTGCCTTTTCCAATTTCCTTAGCCATAATAAACCAAATCAACACCCCCCAAGATGTTTTTACTAACATTCATCTTGGAATACGTGGCCCATCAACAATGGTTATTATTTTTAATGTTTATTACATGGAATTTTCACCAGGGCTGTTATAGAGCCATCCCCCTTGGGGGACACTGTCCTCGGTGTTCAATCACACATATGCCTCAGTAAAACCGATGAAAAATGACCATAATTCCGATAGAACTTTATAACATAGCTCGTTGCAATATTTACAATGATCACCCTGCTAAAAATAAAAACCATCATGACAAGCATACCATGTACTGGAGCTTTATAACACATCTCATTACGGTATTTGCAATAATATACACATATGCACATTTTCTCAAACAACAAATAAAAGGATACGATGCCCATATCAACAAAAAGGGAATCTAGAGGCTCACACCTCAACCCTCAGAGTAATACTAGGATTCACCTCCTTCTCAAGAAGTCCATAATCCACCGTGAAATTCAAAGCAGTGTCCAATGTCCAGTGCTACAATCCTGCACTATTGTACTCTCAGTGAACAATTACCGACTCATTGTTCTAGGGCACACTCCCAATGTGAATTTTATTCCATTTGGCAATGTTAATGACAAAAAAAAATCCATCCCCGACCTTCCCTTCTCTGCTATGCAGTCCCTCAGGAAATCTGGTAATCCCCTTCCATGTAGTCACTCACCTTCCAAGTTCCCCGGCATCCCCTATCCTAGGCGATCCATCCCTTGGCAAGGAATCCTTGCATCGGAAGATATAAAAACCAAGGAATATACCCGCCTCAAAACTATCATACCGGTCATAGCATGCTCATGGAAATCAATGGAAACTATTGGGTACCAGTGTCTCGCAATGGCCCTGCTCCTGAATTATTTACCAACACACTACTGCATGTCCCAATTCCTTTTATTGTTGTTGCTAATTCTTGCAGTCAGTTTCAACCATCCCAAACTAGGAATTTCATTCTCTCCTGTACCAAGAACATAATTTCCATTAGATTCAAAATAAATTGAAATAAAATCAAATCATACCTAATGGGTAGCTCATCAACCAAGTATACTTGCAATCCTATTCACTTCCTGTCACACAAGTCAAACTAGTTGTTTGATTAAAACATCATGTATAAACATATCATATATGGCTAGCTCAAAATGCATCCATCATAGATCAAAATCATAAATCACATGCAATCATCATAAAGCGTAATCAGAAATCACATGTAACCATCATAATTCAGAATCACATATCACATGGATAACAAGATTGAAATAAAATATTGATACTTATCCTCCATTAGTCCTTACTTCTGCCTTTACTCTTTCTGTACACACATCGGATCGGTTGCCACACCCGATAAGTGCCCAATGCCCTTGCCTCTCTTAACTCACATACACATACACACAATGTAAATCACAACACATACCTCCACACTAGGCATACAACACCACACAATGCATACACCCACATCCAACACACAACATAACACATACACCTACACTCGGTATACAACGCAACACATACACCTATGCCTACACCAATGCACAACATATACATCTACACCCAGTGTATAATACAACACAATACATACACCTACACCGACATACAACACATACACCTACACCCTGTGTACAATACAACCCAATACATATGCATATGCGTACACAAAGTGCAACACCATGAATACACACGTCGCAATACCATGACTACAGAATGCATATACATAGTGCTACATGCCTGCAACACAACATGTACGACATGTAAATAAAACCACATGTATACCAATACAAATGCACAACCTGTACACAATACCACTTGTACACACACTACCTTCATAATGTGTACACGACGCCAAATGTACATCACACCACCTATACAATTTGTATACAATACCACATGTACATGACACCATATGTACACAACACCATGTTAATGTCTGCCAGTACCATCAGTCACCAGTGATCAAATATGCTCTTACAAGGTTTGGTTAGGGTCTTAAGTCAAATTTTTATGGTTTCAGTAGGTCTTCAAATAAAAATTTGGTCACTAGCTAGTGTGTCTAGGTGTGTTACTACTCCTTTCAGTCCATGTTTTGGTCTTGCCATAATTCATTATTATGAGTCACCATTAAAATTTCTCCATCACTATCTCAGTCACATCACCATGGTCATCATTCAACTCATTTCATGTAGTGTCACCATTAGGTCTTAGGGTCAAAATCATAAAATCAGTCATTTCACCATCAAATTCAGCATTGAAGGAGTAGTAATCTTTAAAAATGTTCAATAAAGGTTTCGAAAGTGTATTTTCATTCCTTTCATCATGTAATATGTTTCATAAGGTTCTATAGCTTTAATTTTAAAATCAAAAAGTGAAAAAGACTTGGTGGGGCCACTGAACTACCAAAAAAGAAAATCAATTTCCAAGCTACAAAAGACCAAAAATAGCTTTCATTTGCTCATTTCATCTTCAAGATACTTCTCTCCACCTTGAAATACCACTTTCACCCTCAGAACAACAATTTGTGTGCCCAAGAGTGCCATCTTTCCTTTGCGCTGCGCATCCACTGTGCATTCTTCAAGGGAGCCAAATCATCATTACAGAGGGATTCTTCATCAACAACAGGGTCCAATGTATCAGTGAAAAGTATTTGGGCATCCAAATCACCTCTTGTAACTTCATTTCATGATTAGAAAGATCAATCCCCCTTTTTAGCACTTTGAGTGCATTAGCTTGGTTTCATGTTCTCATTGAAAAATTACTAAGGAAACCCTAAGACTAAAGCTCACTCACCTTCCCTTACCTATTATACACCTACCTAATCACTTTCCCCACCCCCTACTCCTCATTTTCCCTATTTTCCTACAAACCCTAACCTAGAATGGACATTTCTAGGTTAGGATTGTTTTTTCCCCTTTTGGATCCCTTCCTCCTAACTTATTCCCTCAAATTTCACTTTCCCCTACTCCCTAACATCTCTCCCTACCCCCATAAATTTTCTCAATAATTTAGGAAGCCCTAAACCCCTTCATCTCCCTTCATTCCCCAAAACTACCCAAATCCCTCATTTTTCCCTTACTAAACCCTAATTCCCTTTCCTATTGAGCTAGGGTTTGCAATAGATTCTGAAACCACTGAGAAGAAGAGGCAAAAGGGAGGTTATATTAGTAGGTGTGAACGCACCAAATTCCAAGAAATTAAATCTCCCAAATTAGAATAAATCAGTTGAATAAAAAGTTGAAAGAAGCCCTAATGAGGTGAAAAGAACAAGGACAAACTTGATTTTGCTAGTTGTGGCCTCTCTCATGGCCTGAAACATCCTTATTTCACTTCAAGGAGAAAGTTTGGACTAATTTTGATCAAATTTGGAAAAAATTTGCAAGAGTGGATTTTAGGCTAGATAGCTCATCTCTAGGGTTTTGAAATATTTAGGGCTTTTCTATTGGAGCATGGATGAAAATCATGAACTAGGTTGAAGTATCAAAGGTTACAACTGCAAGAGATATGGAGGAGCAAGATAGCTATGCTTTTGTGGTGGGCTTAGGAGTTTTTTGGTGTAGTGTAGGGTTTGAAAGAGAAAGAATATCTTAATGATAATTTGCACCATGAATTCATTAAACAAGAAGGAAGAATACATAAAATGACATTCCCAACAAAATAGAGCTTTCATGAAATATTTCAGCTTATAAAACTTTTAGGAAAATCGCTAAAGAAGGAAGATATGGAAAGGAGGCATGTATATAATTCATATAAAACTATAACATATATCATTTATATAAAACTATAACATAGAAAATACAATATCACAAACTCACAACACAATAATTCTTGAATAATAGCTGCAACTTGTCCTTTGATTTCCTGTATAAAATGATGAAATACAAGCTACAATAGTTCCACCCTCTCATGTCCAACCTTGAGCATCAGTAAAAAATAGATACATATAGACCATAGAAAACAACTTCCTCTCTCCCAGGGTCGAATTTCTCAGTATAGAACTAGTTACACAAAATCCTCCAACCAAAACCTAAAGACTAGGGAGGTTAAAAAAAACTCCCAAATTGGCCTAAAACTAATTTATTTGACCATAAGAAACTATACAAGCATGAATCTACTAAAATTTTACTTTGAAAAGAATAATTACACCTCAATGCATCATTACAACCCCAAAAATGACAAATTACATCAACAAAAGTTGAACTAGACTGAGAAAACTAAGAAAAATGAGTTCCATGCAAAAATGTAGTGAATTGGCTGAAAACGTAGCGTGCTTGGAGAAAGCGTAGTGTGTTGCTTGTAAGTGACTTTTGGAGGGGTTCCCGAGGTCGAAACTAAGATCTGAAAGATGATGGAGAAATATCTGCCTTTCTATTACATCATAGGCTCTTCAAGCACTAAAAAGGACTACTTATATCCCTCCAAAAATCATTTCTCCCACAACTACACCAAAAACGTAGCGTACCTCTGAAAAGCATGGGGAAAGGTGTTTTTTGGTATTTTTTTTACCTTTTCACCCACCAGAATGTGCTGACATAGCTCTCCCAATAGATAAAGTTAATGTATAACTAAAAATAAATCTAGAAACACAAAAAAATTGTCAATTGGATGCCCAAAAAAAAATGCATCATGAGGCTCGCTACCCTTTTGGACCAAAAACTGTGCAAAATTGCCAAAGTGCCCAAAAAATTCAAAATTTGTCAAACATAAATTTGTCTTTTTCATAAGATCTAGAAGATTGTTATGGTTCATCGTTTCTCAAGCCTAGAATTCGTGTCGATCCTTCCAAGGTTGAGGTGATTATCAATCTTCCTCCTCCTCATACCATTTGTCAACTTCAAAGACTTTAGGGAAAATCCAAAATTTTACAACGTTTCATTGATAACTATGCCTATATTTTCTATATATTTATGCGATTGTTGAAGAAATGAGTCCCTTTTATCTGGGATGATCAAGCCCAACGTTCTTTTGACGATCTCAAACATGCATTGTTGTCATCTCCTTTGCTAAGCCCTCCTGACTTCAACCGAGACTTTTTTTTTAATATCTCGTAATTTGGAATATTATTTAGGCATGGTTCCCATTCAATAGGATGATATGCGCAATAAAAATCCTAAATATTACCTCAAAAAAGGCTTGATCTATCCTGTGCTTCACCATTCCCATGTTGAGAAATTGGCACTCACAGCAGCGTTTTTTGTGCAATGCTTGAGGAATTATATTCTACTACGAAAGACTATGGTAATTGCCAAATCCAACCCCATGAAACACATCCTTAGTCATCAAATCATATGGGGAAAATACTATAAATGGATTTTGATCCTGTAGGAGTTCAATTTGGAGTTTTCCATTGCTAAATCCAAAAAATACCTAGCCTTCATTGAACTTCTTGCTGAATTGCCTCCAACTAATGAGGAAACTATGGCCACATATCCTTTTTAGTAATTATGATCCTTGGTATGGGGAAATCCTTCTTTATCTCCAAACCCAACATTTTCGGCATGAGTTGTCTCGTGACAATCATCAACGCATACACCATCAATCCCAACACTATCTTATTATCGATGATACTCTTTACCGTTGTGGTGTCGACAATGTAGTACTCATGCAGAAGCTGGACATTTTTTGAAAGATTTCCACACTGGGGCATGTTGTGGTCATTTGTATGGACATGCCATTTCTCAGAAAATATTGTGTGTCAGTTACTTTTGGCCTTCACTCTTTAAAGATTGCACCACTGCAACGGATGGTAGGAAAACATAAATCTAACTGGATGGTAATAAAACATAAATCTAACTAGAACCTTATGTTATTTTCCGCTTTATGGGCATACCGAACCTCCATGGAATCTTCCACTAGATTTACTTTGTTACAATTGGTTTAAGGGGTTGATTTAGTTCTGTTAGTGTCAGTATTTTCATACTTCCACCAGGGATCAAAACACATTTTGATGTGCATCTTAGATGTCCCATTCTGAATAGATTTTTCATCATTCCAATAGGTTATGACTTAAAATTGTTCGTCTGGTGGTTGTCCTTGTCAATAAACTCCACTCTCCCTCCAAGATTCATATTGGCTGACTCATTCCCATGTCCCCTTGAGCATAATAATACTTATGGAAATGCTCTTTTCACTTGAAAGTCTTTAAGTCAAAATCTCATGCAAAGGTCAGGTCAAAAAGCAGTCCCATCAGGTCATTAGGGTTTTTCACTTCTCAAGGTCATTCCTTCATTCATATGAGGTCAACACATATATGAGAGGGAATAATTAAGAAATTTGATTTCAAGATCATCATGATGTAAAGATTATACTTTTTTAAGTTGTATTTTTCAGTTTAATGACTTTTATGTCAAAATGTCATTTCGATAGAAAAGTCAATTATGTAAGTTATTTTTATTTTTCCAAATGTAATTTTATGTTATTATATGTAATAATTTCATCCCAAAGCTGTCAAAGTAATTATGTCCGACCCAAAGTGGATGCAAAAGAGGCACACTTCATGTTGATCAAATTCTGCAATGCCAAAAGTCAGAAAGCAAAAGAATATCAATGACAAAGAGGAAAGTAAACATTATAAAAGTGGGTAATTTGAAATAAATTTCAAATTCACTAAATCTATAAAGCTCATCAACCACCTCAAAACACATCATTGTTGTCATTCAAACATCAAGAGCCTTCAGCAAAGGAGAAAATCCGAGTTTTGGAGAAATTTGGGAAAAAAATTGCTTGGCGCTGCGCTAATGCCCAGGAGTGCTGCACTAATCCTTGAAAAATCAGGCGCTAATATAGAGAGGCACTGCGCTAATGCCCAACTTGGCTTTTAAGCCCTGAAACTCATTCGAACTTTCTCAACTCTTCACCAAAGTGCCTTCCACCTCTCTTGCAAGTAAGTAACCTAATATTTCACCCTCTTTGCAGTATTTAAAAGGATTTTTATGTTGGTTTGGTGTCTATGTGAAGATTTGGAGGTTGTTCATGCTAATAACCCTAGTTTATTCCTTATTCCAAAATTTGCACCCTTAGATCCCACATTACACTCAGACATCATTCTAAAACTGTACCATATCATCTTATAAACATGGAAAATTTTAGGGGCTAATGTTCGTAGGTGGGCTAATTTTCCATGGTTTTTCAAAAAAAAAGATTCGCCAATTTCCATTTTTTTATAAAAATGATTCGCCCAAATTTTACAATATAAAATTGTTTTACGTTAAAAATCGCCAAAATTATATACACAATATATATAATATCATTATAAATTTGAATAATTTTACAAATAAATCAATAAAATTTTTATAGTTTGCATATTAGGGACTAGTGAGATTCGCCAATTTTTTAAGCTTCAAGATAATTTTCCATCCTTAAAATTATCCCTGCTTATAGAATCATAAAATTCCTTTCCCTATCCTTTTTCCCTAAACCTAATTTCACTTCCCATTCCCTTCTACCTCATCCCTAGGGTTTCCAAACTATTAAGCTTAAGATGACTGAGAGTATGAAAAAGAGATCAATGATGAAGAAACACAAAAGAGAGGTGATCATAAAGGATGGAAGATTAATAGATTTGAACCCATGAACACAAAGGAACTCATGGCCTCTCCTCTTACTGTGACATGTTTCAAACATGTGGGTTGCTTTCAATTTTGTGAGAAGGTACAATAGATCCAAAATCATCCTTTTTTAACTAGGTTGTTCATCACCAATCTTCATGATAGACAAGTTACACTTGCTGGGGTTACTTTTACCATGTCCACTAATGCCATTGCAGATGCTACATGGATCCCTAATGTGGGAGAGAAATGGTTTAAAAAGGTAAAAATTGATGTGAGCTATTATGAACCATACCTCAAACCCGGATATAAGGATGATAAGAAAACTGTTTTCCCTTTCTCTCATCTCCTTGACCGGTATGCCCCTATGATGAAAATAATAAGGAAGTATTTCACTTTTGAGGGGAGGTTTAATTGACTCTATTAATACCAAATCAGACTCCTTATGCACTTCACTAGAGTTAGAATGCTTCATATACCTCATTATCTTCTCCAAAGCATTGACAAGATGGCATACATTGTACAACAGAGGCAGTATAATCATCAAATGCAGAGTTTATTTCACCACTCCCTCATCAAGATGGTTGTCATGCATCAGATGGAGCAGAAGAACATTTCTTGGGGCACTTACAATGAAAATGAAATATTAATTTCCCCACCTAGTCATCTTGAGCAGAGTATCCCTTCTTCATCTCATCCTCCCATACCTAATTCTCCATCTTAGCCTACTAATCATACTTCATCACCTAGTCATATCCATTCACCTCATGTTGGCCCTACTTCTTCACCTCTCCATAACATTTCACCATCACCACATCATGATACTGAGGAAGTTTGGGCTAATCTAATTGAGGTTGAGCCATTTCCCAAGACCTATTTGAGAGGCCATAGGCATGTGAGTGCTTCAATTGAAGTTGAAGGGGCCATGCCTTCTTCATCAACAAAAAAGGTAGACAAGGGCAAGGAAAAGGCTACAGAGCCTATCATTGATAAACAAGAGGAAAAACATGAAACTGAGCAGGAGTTTTAGCTGATTGATCTTTATGATGAGAATGAGGATAGAATCACCAGTGCATTAATCAGAATCAAAGAGGCAAATATTAGTGAAATTCAAGCTAATCTTGATAGAGCACAATATTTGATTGGTTTTCTTGAGCAAGTGAATCAACAGCTGAAGGCTAAGAAGATTGTCAGTGAGATAAATATCATCAAAGCTCAAAAAAAGGCAAGGAAGGCTAAGGCCTTGTTGGAAGAGACCTTGGACAGATTTGGTGAGCTTTATAATGAGGAGGATCAACCTCCTAGATAGAGACCAAAGATAATTGGGCTTAAGATATCTCTAGCCCGTGAGAGACAGAAAGAAGATGAGTTGGCAGAGGAACTCACTCCAAGTGAGCTGCTTGCCCTTGAGATCACTAATGATAAAGAATCATGGATTGATAGAGCCAATTTACATCTGGATAATCTAATGAAGAAGGCCACAAAGGACAATTAAATTTAGAGGAAGATGGCAAGGCACTACGCCATGAGGAACAAGATTGCAAGGGCTAAGCTCAAATGTGCCCATGCAAAAATTAAGGCTTTTACCAAACAAAAGGAGAAGGAGAATTTAGATATACTTGCTGAGGTGTATCTTCATGCCTCAAACCCTTAATCAGCAAGTGACCTCACATTTTTGAAAAATTTTGGCACATTTGGCACTTTGGTGCAAATTTTGGTTTTTTTGAGCAATTTGACACAGAAATTTGGCCAAAAACGCAGCGCCAAGGGTGCTGCGCTTTTTCTTGGAGCATCAAAATGGAAAATGGTCAGCATCCTCATGTTTATAATGATGAGTACATCAACCTCAGCAAGTTTAAGGAGATTTGGAGAAGAACTGGTCCCTCAAAAGTACAAAAAACCTCCTAATTTTCATGTTTCTGCCTCCTTTTTGACCTTGGCATTGCACTAATACAGGTTTTGGGAGAACTCTGTTTTGATAGGGTAGATGGGCACCATTTTGGAAATTGAAAGAATAATTGAAAACTAGACCTAGATACCTTTCCAATGAGCTATCATGGAGCTGATTTGGACAAGGGAAAGGCCTCTAAAAGTGGCTTACAAAACAGGTCAATTTTTTTGTCATGGTGCTACGCTAATGCCAAGAAATTTGCATTATCACGAGTTTCATCAAATTTTGAAGTTTCAATCCTATTTAACTTTTTACTTTTTAAAATGAAGAAGTTACTGATGTAAATTCCATATTTTACTTTTACCTAAGGTCGATACATTGGATAAGTCTTCTAGAGGTCAAAGGAATCAATTTCCTCTGTTTTAGAGGCAAATTGTTGAGTTTTCCTAGTCTTCAGATTCTTGTTTGGGAGTAGGTGAAACTGATCCCTATCTCATGAATTCGACTCCTTGAGGCTAGGGAGAGTGGTTTTGAGGTATATTTGATGTATTATTTCAGTCATTGTAATGCTTGGACTCACTTGGAGCTTTGGCATCTCAAGAGACATTTTGTATATCAATTTGGTTTGAATATTAATAGAAATTTGCGGCTATTTCTTTGGGATCCATGTGGTGTGAGTTTTAGACATATTTTCCTCTCTGTTATAAATTTTTTTAAATGTATTTTTAATTAATAAACCATTTCATGCCTATAATATACTATATTTCAAGTTTGAAAGGCAGAATCCATATTTATGTATGCTCTGTTTTGGGAAATTTAGTATAATATGTTCATTCTCCTTAGTTTAGGGAAAATACATTCCAAATGCTTTCCCCAGCTCCTCACCAGTCTCTTCACCTCACCATAATAATATTTTAATGTCAAAACCTTCTACCTACCTTGGCCCTTGGAACCCCTACAAATTTTGACCTAATTTCCTTGCCCTAGCTGTTTGACTCCTCCTGATCCAACAAAACCTTACACAAATCAAAAAATCAAAACCCTGAGCTACTATACCTAGCCTAAAATATTCTTTCCTCGTTCATCTTGATTGTGATCTATCTGGAGAGAGCCCTCTTCTGGCCTAGTAGGGCTAGCTACTTGGCTAAGCATGGTTTGAGGTTACCTCGAAATTGCCTCTCTCAGCCTGAGGTTCAATCCGAGTGATAACAAGTTCTTCCTATCCAATGAAAAATATCTTCTCTTAAACTAGTTGTTGAGATACTCCCTGATACCTCATTCATGGAAGCACGCTTGTTACAACTTAACCATATCGATGAACAACGCCTTCTCACCCTGGTCAATAATGAAATTCATAAGAAACGTGTTAAGGCCCAATATGATAAATATGTCCGACCTCGTGTCTTTTCTGAGGTTGATCTCGTTTTGGTTTATGACCAAGACCATGATAAGTTAGGGTCTGGTAAACTTGAACCCATATGGCATGGTCCTTATATTTTTAAATGTGTTCTCAAGAAAGGGGCCTATGAGTTAGTTGATTATGATGGAATCCACTGTTGGAGCCACGTAATGGGCTCTATATGAAATGCTACTATGCTCAATTTCTTCACATGGTTGCTTGTATATTATGTATATATGTGTGAGTGTGTTTAGTTTATTTTTTCTTGTCATTAGCCCAATTTCTGTGTGTAATTCATGTGTCTGGTATTTTTTCTACATACGTCAACACCCTCACTCCCTTATAGAGGCTTTGAATATGGTGCAAGTCATTACACTCAGAATGATGCGTCCGTCGCTTGGGTCCTCTTTTCACCCACTGATGAGCTTGTGAGTTCTAGAGCTATTTTTCTTCTCTCTGTCACAAAAAACATGGTTGAATATAGTTTTGTCATCAAGCTCTTGATTGAGGCTATTCTTCTTGGCATACACCATCTTGTTGTTCAACTTGAATCTCAACTCATAGTATCAGCTAAAATGTCTTTACTCTGTAAGGAACCCGACTCTACTTCGTTAATTTTTGAGGGTACGTCTCTTGGAACGTTCAATTTGATTATATTAATTATGTACATATTCTTGAAACCAAAACATATTGATTATTAACTGGATAATTATGTGTTAGATTGGAATTTGTCACATTTATAACATTTTAAACCATTCACATGAACAATTAAATACATATTGTACATACATGGTAGAAAAAACACATAGAAGTCGGTATTTGATTATATCAAGAGTGTGAGTACATAGTTAAAAATTAGGCAACTAAGGCCGTGGTTTCTATACCATACATATGCTAATACATAAAAAACTCCACAACCTTGTGCTACTGCCCCACTTAGTGGTTCTCATGATAACATAGAACCACATGCAGAATGTGGCAAAGTATACCACGAAAATGAGACGAGGCCACCCCTATGGTGTTCCTATTCATGTGTCGAGGAGTCTCATCCACCATCCTCGGATGAATTCCCAATTTCAATCCCATCATCTGCATATTATATATCCTCGGTCGGTGTTGTTGGGACTGGGCCTTGTGGTACATGTCTCCTTAGTGGAGAGAAATCTACTGGGTGTGTAGGTGCCACATATTCATATCAAAAACATCATCTTTAGTGAATATGTACTCTTGTAAAAAACCAAAAAATTACATATTCTAAAAATATCAAAAAATTACAAAACATAAATAATCCAAATGCGTTACCTCTACCATAAAAACCTTCACCAAGGGGCAAGAATATGTCAGCATCCCCCATGAAGTCCACCCCATCATACGGGTAGTCATCCACTAGCAATGCAACTTCTCTCATCCATTTCCAATAAGTGTCTTGGTATCTGCTGCTAGTGTGCACTTTGTCATACCGTGGTAAAATGGCACACCATACGGAGTGTTAGGAATCTGTAATTTTAGCAGATTGGTGAGACTAAAATTGCAGAAGCAACATTATTTCAACCAACTTTGGGATTCTAGGATCTATCCCTCATGAATCTGGAGAGGGATCTCTCCAATAAGTGCAAAGATGGATTTGTCTTTGAAGTTTGGGGTAATAATGTTAGGCTAGTTATGAAGGCCAAGGGTTTGTTTTGTTTTTTGGATGGTTGAGCATGAATACTGTTTGAGGTGGAAAGTCCTAAGTGCAAAGAGTTTCAAAGGTGAGAAGTTGCAAGTGAATAGAACAGCTAGGCTAAAAAGATAGATATAACGCTGGTTTTTAGTCCATTGGGCTATGGAGTCATAACAGGGCTTTAATTGAGCAACAACATCAAGAGTGATCCAAGGGGAAAGTCATCTATATCACAAGATTATTGAGATTAGAGTGATGGAATGGAAACAATAAAGTGTTGGGAGGGTGGAAACTGATAATAATTTCACAAATGATTTATAGTTAGTCCAAAACAAGAAAAGCCTCTTAAGTAACTGTTTAAAACCAACCAAGAACAGGGCTAACCATTGACTTCTTGGGCAAGTTTTTATTAAAGCAGCTTAATTGACAAACCATCCAGTAATCCACATAATTACCTTCAGAAAGTATGAAAACATATAAGGGAAACAAAATGTAACCTAAGATCAGATAAGGTGCTTTTAAACATAGTCTGCTTTTAGTCAACACCAAGGGAAACCTTCAGAATATGCCTTTGGAGAATAGAAGCTAGAAACAGGGCAAACCATTACTTTTCTAGTCTAACTTTAATAAGCAAACAATGAAAATAACTTTCAAGAACAATGTTTAAAGCAAATAGTAGGATGAGGGAACGCCAACATTCCTAACTTCTTAAACTATATTAAATCATTCTTAAAGAAACAAATTGGAAGAAAACATTGAGATAAAGCTTTTCAGTCAGAGAAGGTTACTGATATACAGCAGGTCCTAACTCTATAAATGCTGTTCTTTATCAGAGAATAGTGAACAATATGACATACATAGAAGGAAAACAATAACAAAGAAAGGGGCACTTCACCAGTGATATAGACCAGGATCCCAAGAAACAACTTGTTTATTGATGTCAAACCAGTTACAGTACTAAGGTCCAATGTTTCAGTTCAGCAATCATCTTCACTATCCAGCCTAGCTAATCTAACACAAACAGAGCTTCAAGGGCCAGTGAACACTATTTACAGATAGAAGTCTCGAGCTCAATTACATTACAATGTTCAGCAACCTAATCAACCAACGGTTTCTCATCTTCTACAGAAGTATATATAGAAGAATGAGGAGGTGAGATCTGATAAAAGATATCCAATTACAATTAATACAGAATTAATGGCTTCTTGGCCTTTGAGGGGCTCAATGAAGAAACTTACATGGGTGCACTCTATATTAAATGTTTTACATAAAGTTTAAGCTCGGTGGGAGCTTTTGTTGACTTTGAGGCTCTGCGTTACGTTGGAGTAACTATGCAGATATTTTTTGCATTGAAGTTCCTTGCAAAAGTAACTCTTCGGCTGCGTTGAGGAAAATATCTTCATTTGATCAATAACTTCGGCCTCTGATTGAATACTTTGAGGCACAGGTGGCATTTTAGTAGCTGGGAGGAATCAATTTGCCTCAAATGTGGTGGTGGAGGCTTTCTATCGATAAAACACTTAAGATTTTCTTCTTCAACTATGTTTTTAATCGGGGATTAGGCTTTTGATAATAATTCTTAGCTGTAATCCCCAAATCTGTCTTCAATCCTCTATTCTGCTTCAATTTGATCTTCGTCACTGATACTCTTCTTACTGTGCCCGATTCATGGTTTTTGCTGACATACAGGGCTGCGCAGGGTTATGTGGCATCAATGCTTTGCAAATCATTGATAAAACGTGGATTTAAAACCCTGTGATGATTTTATTTGGTGAATCGAAGGCAGGAAGATCGTCATCCTCTGCCTTCAAATTTTCTTCAAAAATGGCGAGAAAACCATTTAAACCCTGCAAAATACAAAAAAATATTAAAAAATCCTGCATAAATAGGTTTATTGTTGCGGAGGATGTATGGGGGAAGCGTGGCCGTTGGATGGCATCATCCAACGGTCAGGATTTATCGGGAGAAGTCATAGAGAAGGTGAAAGAAATGTTAAATCAGAGCTATCGATCGTGCAGAGATCGATGGTCGGGAGTGGAAACGGGAAGTCAAAGTGGAAAACGTTGACTGGACGATCGAAAAAGGGCGATGAAATGTGGGCCGTTGATTTGCAGATCAGATCGACAGCGGAGATTTTTTAAATGCCACGCCGTAGCCCAGTTAACTGTCGGGCATCTTTGGTGAGCGATAGCCGTCGGATAACCCGCCCCAAATCGGACGGTGGATGCCAATATCGCGTGGGGTCCACGTCCGAATGTTAACGCGTGATGGATGACGGTTTTGTGAACAGTACCCAGGCCACGCGTCAACTGTTGAATGGAATCGCTGCCAATCGGGAAAAAACCGCCCTCGCCCAAAGGTGGTGCGATGAATACTGCGCGATTTTTGGATAGGTGAGTGGAATGCCGGGACCACCGGAGAGACGGACTCCGCTCCGTCGATCTGCAGATCAGATCAAAAGTGGGGGTTGACTGATATTTTATATTGGCGGAAAGTTCACAATATAATAAAAAATTGGAAAATTAATATAAACAAAGGTTTTTATTAATTTACGATGTGGCTTGGTGCCCGACTGTGGGGCCGGGGGCACATGGGAGATAATAAGACCAGAGGCTTATGAAGAAAGGGCTAATCGCATCGGAACTTTCGAAACATGGCAAAGGCTTGCACAGTTGGAATTTTGCGATGTGATAAGCGCCGAGAAGGGTTAGCACTTGGTTCTAACGTTGAGGCACATGGAGGGGAAGTGGTTAGGACTTAGCCCAAGGGGCTTAAGCCTTTACGCAAAAATATGTATTTTTCATGAAAATTTTCAAGTTTTTCAATGGATTTGGGGGGTTTCGGTAAGGTTAAAGAGTGAGTCTTTAACTTTGTAAAAATTATTTTTATGAAGGGAAGAAGAGGAATCATGAAAACAAAGGAGATTCATGGAGAAAGAGGGGAGCAAATGAAGGTTAGTTTTGGAAAAATGGGAAAAGGGAAATTGTGCTTGCAGCAGTATTCTGGCTTGGAAATCAATAGGATTTTTGAGTTCTGAAGGGAAACAGTAGTGAAGTTTTTGGATAGAGGAAAGGCATGAGGCCTTCAAGAGTCTTCAAGAGCCAACACTTTTTATTAATAAAATTTGTTCCTTGAAGGCTCAAAAATTCTTAGCCACCTTTTGCTATAACAAATATTATAGGTGGCTAACACGAAGTTCTCTTGCCAGTAGAAAGACTGCATAATCTATGTTTGGGGCCTCATCACTACAATCCTCTCAAAGAAGAAACTTACAAGTAAGTTCCCGTAACCACAAGTTTCACTCCTTCTCCTCTTCGGCTTTGTGAGTTGAGCCTTCACGTTGGTCACCATCACGTCACAACTGTTAAACAAGGTGGGTTCTAAACATTGAATACATAACTCTAGGTGTGGTATTTTCAATGAATGGGGTGATATAAACCCCACTACGCAGGTCAAAGTATAGACCAATGTTTAGAGGGTCAAGTCCTCTATGTACTCTATGATGATCTTCTTTTTATCTGCTCCTTCCACCTTCATGCAATGGGAAACCCTTTGAATTCTAACGGTTGCCCTAGTATTGTTGCGTACCCCTGATAACAAAACATGAGCTCCTCGCCTCTATAAATTGGTGAGAAAGTATATATATGAGGCCTCTATGGTAAATCTCTCTAGACAAACAATGAGTGTTTGGGTGTGTACATCCCACCATCATATTATGTATGTCAAGAGATAATCTTGACTAGTCATGCTTAGTATCCTAAAGAACTTAAGCAAGCCATAGTCCCTCTGATCATTGATGGTTAGCCCATGGCCCATAGCTTGGATTTCATTCTTAGTATGTTTCCTCTCTCCATTCTACCACCATGTTTTCTCCTTGATCCAAGATCTTTTTCTTGTAGATGTATAAAGGATTACATGAAACATGACATGTTAACCATAAAAAATTAAAGTGCACATGAAAGAAGAGAGGAAGAACAAGAAATCAAGAAAATATTACAAAAATATTTGATAACGGAGTTCGTCAAATTTGGACTACGTCTCTGGGTCCTGCTCAACGACGGGGAGGCCTTCATTCACTAAGTGGCAAGAAGAAGAAGAAGAAGAAGAAGAAGAAGAAGTACAAGTAAAACTACATAAAGCACCATTATATCTCTAATATGGAAAGTGGCCAAAAAATGGAGAGCTCTGATGTAGAAACAAATGTCACCATTGAGTTCCTGTCGCTGAGAGGTGTAAAAATGACATAACATTTGTCCCAAACGGACACTGGCAAGTTTTACACCCCAGGGAACCTTTCTGATGCCCCTCAAGATTCCCTAGGCATGGTTCCGCCCCTCTGCTATTTCATGGTTCTGCTCCACTGCTCAACTCTACCTGGGCGCATTAGAAAAATGAAGGTTTTTATATCATATGCTGGGCGGAGTTTACCACATCCGAAGGTTTGACGCGTTGGTTAAAAGTGGAATTTGGTTGAGGAGGGGTCGGGGATCAAATCCTGCTCCTCCCATTTTTCATGTTGGTTATGGTACATTGGTTATATTTGAATTATGGTGGTGCTACCCGCTCGAGGGCCGACCACATGGGCCAGGTGGGTTCGACCCCTGCCAACACCGTTCCACCTCATATATATATATATATAACAATTGTTTATGATATAACAAATGTTTTAAAAAAGGGGTCGAGTCCATCGGTGGTGGCCTACCCCACTGTTGAACTTATACCTATAACAGTCAGCGGGGGTGAAAACCCACCCCCCAACTTTAGTTTGAATTTATTATGGTGTGTGGCGGGGTTGATGGCCTGCCACCAATATCTATATATATATATATATATATATATATATATATATATATATATATATATATATATATATATATATATTATTTTTATGTAACCATAGCCCCTTTTAAACTTTCTAGAACATGGGGGTTATTAGGAAAATTAGCCATCCCACGAATTTTCCCGCTTCTTGGGTGCTAGGTTCCCTGCCAGTTGACAGTGAAATTGTAGGATACTTAAACCTAACCATTTTCCCACTTTGACCGCAACTTTTACTTGCTCTAACTTCTCCATAGGTGCTCAGATTAGATATTTGTTCGCACTGTTGGAATCAGGGCGACTACTACTTCAATCTGAAGCTAGTCAAGAGCAATCTGACCACTTTTAATTTTAACCCATTCCTAATGGCACTTGTACTTGTACCTAAGAGATCCTCCTCAATCATTTCTCCCCACTTAAGAGCTTTTGGACTACCAAAATCCTTATCAGTCAATTGGGAAGTGAGGAAATTTCTCCCTCACCTTCTCTTTTTCCATCCATCTAGCCTTGCTTGGGTGCATCCCTTTGAAACCAGCATGAAGATATTCCACATCTCGCCATCATGAATTCCCGGTTCTCCTGTTGAGGATGATGTCCTCTAGAAATTCATCGAGATATTCTGGTGCAAATTCATCCACTTTAGGAACTGATCCCATCTCTTTGGTTTCCATAATTAATGGTGGCTCCTAAAGCTTTAGATTTTCGACATTCACTACTGAGTACATTTGCATGTATGTAGCAAAATCGAGACAAAATGTATAGTCCCCAATATTCTCCAATATGGTAAGTGGACTATGTTAGATTGGTCACCAATTCTTTCTTTCTCCCTTCATTATGTCTTTACTGATATGCAACCACACCTTGTCCCCAACTTGGAATTGGTGGTCGAATCGATGTTTATCATGTCTAGCCTTGTATCAAGCTTCACTCTTTTCCAAATTCTCCCGTACTGCTTGGTGAATCGACTGTATCCGCTAGATGAACCACTATGCTTTGTCCCTATCATCACGTCCACTGAAATCTTCATCCCTTCCAAAGACCATGTCAAAATGATCCTTTCGTAGGTAACCAAAACATGTCTCAAATGGTGAACGTTGTGTAGAAGAATGCACTGCTCAGTTCTAGGCATGCTGCACATAAGGAAGATGCTCATCTAACAACTTGGGATTTTTGCAACAGTAGCCTCGTAACAAGTGCACCATGGTAGGGTTGATGACCTCTATCTGCCCATCGGTTTGTGGATGAAATTTTGTACTTTTCTTCAAATTGGTGTTCATCATTTTCCACATTCTGGTCCAAAAATATCCAAGAAAGAAAGAGTCTCGATCTAACACAATTGATGTGGGAAATCCAAAGTGGACCCAAATAAAATGAAAGAAAAGACAAGCAGTCTGCTCTGTAGTGATCTGATTTTTACAAGGCATTAATATACACATTTTACTGAAACAGTCCACGATGACATACAAATAGTCGTGACCTTTCCTAGACATGGGAAAACCACTTACAAAGTCCTTTGACACACTTTTCCATGGATGACTCGGAATAGGGAGTGGTGTGTAAAACCTTAGTTTTCTATTAGAGGGCTTGGAAACAGAACACATCACACGTCCCTTTACATATCGAGTTACAATGTTTTTCATATGAGGCCAAAAGAAAAACCTTTGTAAATGACATAAAGTTTTTTTGACACCAAAATCTCCTGACACAAGAGAGGCATGGGCCTCTCTGATTACATGTACCCTTTCATCCGTGGGTATGCAAAATTTTCCAAGGTGATACAACAGTTGTCCCTGCAAATGATAATTGTCCACCTGTGATCCATGAGTCAGTTTTGCATAAATATCCTTAAAATCATTATCATTAGCATATTGTTCAGCATAAGTTTCAAAAGACAAGGACGCATTATGCAAAAATGATAGAAGTAAAGATAGGAGGGCAAGAAAGCATATCTGCTACTTTGTTGCTAGTTCCCTTCTTATACTTTATTACCAGATGAAATTGTTGAATAAATCCCATCCACCTTAAATGAAAATCCTTCTGAAGCTTGGTTTGTGACTGAAGGTACTGCAAGGGTTGGTGATCCATATGGATGATGGTCTCCTTGCCAATCAAGTAGCGTTTCCACTTTTTCACACTTTGGACCAAGGCATATAGTTCCTTGTCATAAGTGGGATAATTCACAATATCTTGGGAGGATTTCTCCGAATGGTAACATATAGGATTCCTTTGCTGCATCAGTACATCCCCCATGGCATATCCACTGGCATATGTTTCGATCTCAAAAGGCTTCTGGAGGTTAGATAAGGCCAAGACTGGCGCGGTGCTAATCTTCTCTTTCAGTGATTCGAAGGATTTTTGTTGCTTTCCTCCCCACTGAAAGGCTTGCTTCACACCTCTTAGTGGGTGTAAGGGTGATGAAATAACAAAGAATTTGGAAATGAATCTTCTCCAATATTGTACTGCACCTAGAAAACTACGAACCTCTGTTACATTGGTAGGCTTAGGCCATTTTACAATCACCTCAACTTTAGGGGGGTCTATTTTTAATTGACCATTACAGACAATATGACATAGGTAAACCAAGGAGGTCTTCTCAAACTCACACTTTGAAAAATTTACATACAATTTTTCCCTTTTCAATACATCAAGAACTTTCTTTACATGGCATAAATGTTCACCCCAAGATCTACTGAAGACAAGAATATCATCTAAATATAAAAGAACAAATTCATTAATGAAAGGCCTAAAAAGATCATTCATGACCCTCTTGAATGTGGTTGGAGCATTTCACATTCTGAATGGCATCACCATCCATTCGAACAACCCCTGTTTGGTCTTGAAGGCAGTTTTCCACACATCCTGCTCTGCAATTCTGACCTGGTGATAACCACTACGCAAATCCAATTTGGTGAAATAGATAAAATTTTTTAATTGATCTAAAAAATCGTCAATGCGAGGGAGAGGGTATCGGTTCTTCACCATGATTTTGTTTAATGCCCGGTAATATACACACATCCTCCATGTGTCATCTTTCTTTGGTACCAACAAGATCGACGAGCCGCATGGAGAAGTACTTGGTCTGATGACCCCTTGGTTCAAAAATTCCTGCACCTGCTTTTTAATCTTATCCATCTCGATAGTCAACATCCTGTACATACCAATGTTTGGTAATGGAGCATCATGTTACAAATTAATATCATGTTGGGTGTCCCATTTTGGAGGCAATCCTTTTGGTTCCTAAAACAACTCATCATAGTTAGAAATAAATTCACATAATTCCTTTTTATGAACCAAATCACAACCTTGGAAAGCATTAGATATTTCTACATCTTTTTCTCTCACAACCATTAGCATGCACCCTTTGTTGGATTTCACCAATCTATTCATCTATCATGCACTTACAAGACTGACACTGGCCTTGGTTTGATGAGCTCTTACAATATATTCTACCCCATATTTTGTGATTTGATATTTATTTTCATGTCGAAAGAAAACTGCTTTCCTATTATATAGATACATACTCCCCAACACAATACCATAGATATCCAATGGTATTACATCTAGTTCTACTTCATCCACTACCTTAGAAGCAATTACAAA
This sequence comes from Pinus albicaulis, assembly GCA_034641835.2. Taxonomy (NCBI): domain Eukaryota; kingdom Viridiplantae; phylum Streptophyta; class Pinopsida; order Pinales; family Pinaceae; genus Pinus; species Pinus albicaulis. The sequence goes on from CM076581.1 coordinate 1,559,609,643, forward strand.
TTTAACCTTACATTTCTTGGTTACATTTAATTTTTCATTTTCATGTATCCATCCAAGCGGATTGTGGAGTACTAAAAAGGTATGCTTTTGATGATTATTTCAGTGGCTTTTTAGTAGAATTTGTAAACCTTTTTGTATCATGAATATGGAAAGTAATAAGGAACTATAACAAAACATGTGAGAATTGATATGCAAGACTTGACCACTGATAATGGTTATTTTCTGTACAGGAAGAGGAGAAAACGAGGAATTGCCGCTCCAAAGGAAGAGACAAAGTCATTTGTAAACCTTTTTGTATCATGAATTTGGAAAGTAATAAGGAATTATAACGAAACATGTGAAAATTGATATACAAGACTTAACCACTGATAATGGTTATTTTCTGTACAGGAAGAGGAGAAAACGAGGAATTGCCGCTCAGAAGGAAGAGACAAAGTCGAGATAACTGCTGTCCCTCTGAAGGTGAACCGAATGCAAACAAGGCTAAACAGATTAAAGCAAGTCGGCCGGGAAAGAAGACACAGCTAGTATAAAAAGAAAAGGAAAGGATAAATTAATAGTTTAGGCGAATCCCCTCGGGATCTTGATCCTGAGGATGGTCTCTACTATCTTGTTGCCGGACATCTCTTGTCCTTTATATAAAGGGACAACACTGTTAGCTTAGGGGGGAAGAATGATATAGATTTTTGTATGTAATTTTCTGTTAAAACATCAGCTCTGATTATTGAGTTTCGTTAAGAACTGGTTCATTGTACTTTTGTCCGATGCATTAATATAAGCTTGGTAATTCTCTCATTTCTGCGTCTGGATTAACTTAAGCGGTGTATCCTTGGAGGCTAAGGGCGATACAGGACAACATACAATGCCACTCGACAGTTTCTGTGGTTTATTTTATTATTGTTATTTGGTAATTTGATATGTTTCATGAGTTGATATTACATGCTCTGTTAAGATTAAATCATTGAAGTTTTTACAGGTAGAATCGTGGATTGACTCTGCATTATGTTATTGATTCGTTCAGAGTTCATTACATGTTATCAGCCTTAATTAAATACTCTTACTGTTCTGTTACAGAGCTTGTATATTAAACATTAAATTATAGCAACAACCCAGGTAATGTTTATTATGTCGTTGGATTCATAAATGATAGTGCTCTGTTTGGAAGCACAGTTGTATTCCTGTTGGTTCAGGTTGATCAGATTATTATTCCAGTGTGTTGTGTGCGTTTCTGATTTATTAGTGCCGTTCTATAATTTATCAATAATTAACGTTGTTCCATTAGTGTGTTTCGTGTGATTCGCCTTAAGAGTGAAAGATTGTTATTTTTATTGCGAAGAATGTATTTGGGTTAATAGATTAAGCTTGGTCACAACCCGCGGGGCTTAGTTATTCAATTGCTGTTCCATTTTAGATTTGCCGTTCTATTTCAGAATTGCTGTTCGATTCTTTATTTGCTGTTCCATTTAATCGCATTTGTTGCTTTGGTGTGAGAGATGATCTAAGACTGTAGTGAGCATTGGCAATCACTGTCTAGCTCCCAAACTCGTGGTCTATGCTCTAGTTTCCTTTCCATCAGTTTCCGAAGGGATGGGTTATCACTGCCGAACCCTTGACTGATACGCTGCTGAGTTTTCTGAATGTGTGATTTATTCTTTGAAGTGATTTAGTTACAGACAAGCATCCGTTTACTCTTGTATTTATTAAGCAATGTACTACTAGCATTACTCTGACAAGTGTTAGCCTCAGATTGAGTCACTCTTTGTAATAACAAAACGCTCCCGGATTGACATATTAATGTTAGGTAACTAGAGGTGAAAGAGACCCTTTTTATAGCTCTACATTTTGGCGCTGTTGCCGGGGAAAGAGTGTAGCCATTTGTCTTTTTTTTCAGAGTAGTGTACAAGCCTGCTAGGGAGGAGTTGGATCTTAAAAACGGAAGGTAAGAACCTACGTGCGGAGCATGTAAAAACCCTGCTCCACTGTCCGCTTTCCTAACAGAGTCATTTTTTTTGCTTTGTTTGAATAGAAGTTGGTAGTTCATTTGAGTGCATGACTAAGCAGAAAAGACCAGAAAAGAACATCAAACCCCCATCCAAACCTGAAAAAGCTAAGGGGCCGGTGACCCTTGGCCGAACGACCTTCATAGACAAAATCTATAAGAACGCAAAATCTCAGCCATCAGTAGGCCCCAGGAAAAACATTTCTAAACTGCCTACTAATTCCCTTCAGGCCATAGGATCACCATCTGTAGCCTGTGCTGAGGTGCATAGTCAAACTGAAGAGCAGTACTTTCAAGAAATTGAAAATTCTACTCCAGAACTATTGCAGGAAGGGAATTGCAGTAACTTTTGTGAAGGAGAAGGAGAAACAGGGGAAACCAAGGAACCAAAATCCCCTATTGAAACAAATCAGCCATTAGATAGCCCAGATAAGGGGAGTGCTGCGAAAATCATTGTCGAAGGAACCCAATATTCAGGAATTCTCATTATTCCAGATAAGGGAAGCGCTGTTAAAAATATCCATGTCAAAACCGTTCCCTCTCAACCTAGGAATACCCTCCTAGATATCCCAGAAGGTTATTGGCATATATTCGATACCATGGCTCAAAACCAGCCAAATGCTCAAACCTCTACATTACAATATCCTATAGTGGATTCTGCAGCTAATGCACCCATGAAAGCTATCCCTCTTCAGCATATCCCTACATTCCACGGTCTCACATCAGAAGATCCGGATGCATTTTTATTCGAATTTGATGTGTTATGTAGGGGGTATGATTACACCACCGATCCCCAAAAATTGAAATTATTTCCCTCTACATTAAAAGGGGCTGCTTTAAGATGGTTTATGGGGCTAGGTGGTGGGGTTATCAACAATTGGGATCAAATAAAAGAATCCTTCTTAAAAAAATATAAGGATTATTGTAGGTCTAGAGAATTAAAAGACGAAATATTTCAAATGTCAGCCAGACCGAATGAAACATTGGAAGAGTATGTGGAACGTTTTCAGTACAATCTACAAAGATCTCCTTATGCATCGCTACCTTTACCTGATAATGTGTTAAAAACTGCATTAATAAGGGGAATGAAGGAACAATGGATTGAAACATTAAACATTATGGGAAAAGGGGACATTTATCAAGAGAATTTTGCTAACATCATTGATTTATGTATCAGGAGTTCGAGAGGCAGCACAAGAATAAAACCGACAGAATATGATCGGTTTGCAAGAGATAACAAAGTATCAGCAGAAGGAGTAACACGTGCAAAAATTGGAAATTTATTAGAAATTTTTAAAACTGATATTATGGGGACACTAACTACACAACTTGATATTGTGCAGGCTAAACAGAAGCAGTTGGAGGCAGAACAGAATTTGGCAATCTTCTGCCCCCGATGCAGAAAAAAACATAGCCACAAGGAATGTCCACTGGATAAAGTCCAAACATGCGCTATCTGTACAAAAGATCACCTTACGGAGAGCTGCCCCTCACTTCCTGGATTGAAAGCGGTATATAAGGAAGCAGAAGAAGAACCAGAATCGGTGAATTCGATCAACCAGCGCCGTCAGTGGCAGCCGAGACAATCTGGTATGTTTCCGGACTCAACCTCTTTCTTTCAACCCCCACAGTATAATGCTCAACAATACGGTATGTGGCAAAATCAATCTCAACCCCCATTTACAAACTGGTCACCACAATCGTTTCCCTCTTCAAATCCATGGCTGAATCAAATAGGCCAATCAGGTTGGCCAAATTTTCCTTACACTCCACCATATTGGAAAAATGGCCCATATCCGTCACAATGGACTCCCTCTACTTCACAAAGTTCACCCTGGCAGACAAGCTGGCAAAGACCAATGTACCACCTAGCTGGAACTATTCCGCTCCCTCAACCTACTCTGCCAGCCCTACAACAAAATCCCCAGTCTAACCTGAGACCGCAACTCCCAGCCCAACCCGACCCCAATCAAAATAACAGACAGGTCCAATCTATTCAAATCATAGAGACATCAGAAATAGGACCCGACCTCAGGGAGTGCAATGACCTTCAGTTAAGATCTGGACGTATAATTGAAACCGAGGGAGAGAAAACAGTTCATATTGAAGATCAGTTACCAAGAGAACATCAGTTACAACAAGAGGATGTAAATAAGCAACAAACTCATAATCAAGCAACCACATCCTCTCCCCCGTTCCCAGAACGATTAGTCATACCTCGATCCATACAATATCCTGACTTTCACATTCTGGGAGAATTACAAAATTTGTACATAAAAATTCCATTCCTCCAAGCCATTCAAGACATTCCCATATACGCAAAAACTATCAAAGAATTGTGCATAAAGAAACCAAGGAGGAATATAACAAATAATCCAAGAGTCCAAGTAGTCGGTACTTTATCTGACCTATATTCTGGGAGAGAAACACCCCTTAAATATGAAGACCCCGGGAATCCAATTATAACTGTTCAAATTTATGGTCAGACCCTGTCTAATGCCTTAGTTGATCTAGGGGCTGCAATTAATATTTTAACAACCACTACTTGCCAAAAGCTCGGCATTACATCGGTAGAACCCACCTCTACTCTGCTGTAATTAGCTGACCGATCTGTGGTTAGACCAGAGGGCACTCTACATGATGTCATGGTCTCTGTAGAATCCTGGGAGTATCCAACCGATTTCCTGATAATTAATCCAAAAACCCAACTTGATGAACATCCACTAATTTTAGGTAGACCTTGGCTTGCCACTGCCGATGCCTACATTGGCTGCCGGCAGGGAAATATGACCATAACTAGAGGACCGAATAGCAAAAATTTAGTTCTATATCCTCCAGCACAGCCAAGTGTCACAATGATTAAAACTAATAAGCACCCTGTATCATACCTTACTGATAACATCAGATCTCCATTAACTATACAAGAGGCGCTTGATTTTAAAGACCAAACAGAAGATGATGCCATTAATAATTTCATTAGTCAAACTGAACCTCGCACACAGTGTCACATGATAGAAGCAACATTTGATAATGAATTGGACGAAGATCCTCTGAAAGATACGCATGACCAAACGATACCCGTTACTTCTGTTGCAAATAGTAAAACTGTGGAAATTGCACCGGGAAAAACTTTAAACATCAATGCTAATCTCACACCTGAACAGGAAACTAAGCTCATCCGATTGTTAACAAAATATCAAGAAGAATTTGCATGGGATTACCCTGACATGAAAGGAATTGATCCCCAGTTATGTACACACCACATTTATACGGAAAAAGACGCCAGACCTATTCGTCAGCCGCAAAGGAGACTTAATCCTCATCTAAAGGATGTGGTAAAATCTGAACTTCAAAAAATTTTAGATGTCAACTTTATCTATCCTATTTCTGATAGTAAATGGGTCTCTCCGCTGGTGGTGGTACCAAAAAAGAATGAAAAATGGAGAATCTGTGTGGATTATAGGGAACTAAACAAGGCAACATAGAAAGATCATTTTCCTCTCCCATTCATAGATCAAGTATTAGACACTTTAGCAGGGAAGAAATTCTTTTCTTTCCGGGATGGCTTCAGTGGATACAATCAGATTCAGATTGCCCCTGAAGACCAAGATAAAACTACTTTTACTTGTCCCTGGGGAACATTTGCCTATCGAGTTTTACCTTTTGGCCTATGTAATGCTCCTGCCACATTTCAAAGGGCTATCCTTAGCATTTTTGCAGATTTAATAAATGATGGACTTGAAGTTTACATGGATGACTTTACACCATATGGAGATGATTTTGATCCGGCTCTAGACACCCTAGAAAAAGTCCTACAACGCTGCATTGTTACCAGGCTTTGCTTAAGCCACGAAAAATGTTTCTTGATGATGACTGAAGGACTTATCCTAGGACATTATGTCTCAGCAGCCGGCATTCAGGTAGACCCGGCCAAAATCCAAATACTTTTGCTCATTCCCACTCCTACTACTCAAACAGAGGTACGCATCTTTCTTGGATTTTCGGGTTATTATAGATGATTTATAGAGCATTATTCGCACATTGCTGCTCCTTTATATGCATTAACCGGTAACGTTGATTTTCTTTGGACAGAAAAATGTGACAATGCTTTCGAGGATTTAAAGAAGCTTGTATCCATAGCCCCAGTCCTTCGAGGACCAAACTGGGACCTACCGTTCCAGATATCATCTGATGCCTCAGATACAGCTATTGGCGCAGTCCTTGGGCAGGAAGAGGATAAAAAACCATATGCTATCTATTACATCAGCAAGAATTTATCCCCTGCTGAATTAAATTACACTGTTACTGATAAAGAATTCCTAGCTGTAATACATGCTGTCAATAAATTTAGACATTATATTACAGGCTATCCTGTTATCTTATATACAGACCATTCTGCTATAAAATATTTAGCAAATAAGCCTGTCACAAATGCCAGAGTAACTCGATGGTTAATTTTATTACAGGAATTCGACATCACAATCAAGGACCGGCCTGGCAAAGAAAACCCTGTAGCCGATTTTCTTTCGAGAATACCAAAATCAAGCGATGCAGCAGCAGTTGAAGATCAATTTCCGGATGAGCACCTGTTTGCTGTTGCCGTTCAAACACCCTGGTATGCTGATGTTTCCAACTACCTCGCAGTAGGTAAACTACCAAAACATTTAACTCCTAATGAGCGCAAGAAGATTATTCAGAAAAGTTCTCGATTCTCGTGGATTGGGGGCTATTTGTTTCACACAGGAGCAGACATGCATATCAGGCGATGTGTTAGAGAGGATGAAATTTTTGACATCCTAAAAGCCTGTCACGATGGACCGTGTGGGGGGCACTTCGCTGAGCGTAGAACTGGACATAAAGTATTGCAGACGGGATATTACTGGCCTACGATCTTCAAAGATGCGAAGAAGTTTGTCCAAGCCTGTGACAGCTGCCAGCGAGCAGGACGACCTGGTCAAGCTGATGAGATGCCTCTGAAACCACAGTTAGTCATCGAACCATTCGGGCGATGGGCTCTTGATTTCGTTGGACCCATCAACCCCTCATCAAATCAGAAAACATATATCTTGGTGGCAACAGAATATGTCACCAAATGGGTTGAGGCAGAAGCACTGCCAAGAGCCACAGAGGACTCTGTCATATAGTTCCTGTTCCATCTATTTGTTCGTTATGGCCTTCCCAGGGAAATAATTACAGATGGAGGACCTCAATTTGTTGGGCATAAATTAGCTGCAACACTCAACAATTATCACGTCCAGCATAAAATCACCACTCCATATCACCCACAGGCGAATGGGCAGGTAGAAAATAGCAATAAGATAATAGAATCAATCCTAACAAAAACCATTGCGTCACATAGGCGTGATTGGGCTACCTGACTACCTGAAGCACTCTGGGCCTATAGAACCACATGGCGGAGCACCACCGGTTACTCACCTTATCAATTAGTGTTTGGAAAACAACCCATTTTTCCCATAGAATTCAAAATCCAAACATTACGGACAGCACAGGAAGTTGGCCTAGATCTAAGCGAGGCACAAATCAATCGACTACAGCAGATCAATGAATTAGACGAAATTAGGCTCTATGCATTACAAAATACAGCATTGATTCAATAGCAACGAGCTAAATGGCATGATGCGCTCATCAAAAACAAAGTCTTCCACGAAGGAGACTGGGCTCTGTTATACGACTCTCGGTTTCAGGACTTCCCTGAAAAACTTCAGACTCGATGGTTGGGACCATACGAAATCCAGAAAGTGCATGAAAATGGAACCCTTACTCTAATTACCATTGACGGTTCTGGATATGCATTCAAAGTAAATGGCCACCGAGTCCGTCTCTATCGCAAACCACTCACTCGGGAATCCTTCTGCCAACAGCTATGCCGAGACACTGATATGGAGATTTTAGGAGAGGAAGAGAAATCTTCCTCACCTGTAATTCATTAAGGGTTCATTTCTTTTTTTTATATTTGTACATAAGTTCTTGTTTTCGAGTGGTTCTTGTACATAAGTTTGAATTAAATGTTTTCTTATCATTTTTTTGATGTTCCTTTTCTTTCACAAAGTTCGATTTTTGCCGTTCTAAAAATAGCATCTGCGTGTTTTTTATGCCGTTGGCTTTGCTTGTTTTGCTGTTCCTTTTGCTGTTCCTTTTCTAAAGGAACAACATTCGGGATCTCTGCTGTTCCTTTTTCAAAGGAACGGCATTGTTACGTTTTCTGCTGTTCCTTTTGGTTACCACTGTTCCTTTTTCTTCAAAGAAACAGCATTCTTTTATTGCTGTTGTTCCTTTTTCAAAGGAATGGCATTTTGAGTGTTTTTATAGTATTTTTATTTTTGCCGTTCCTTTTCCCAAAGGAATGACATTGGCATTTTTGCTGTTCCTTTTTCTGTCATCCGTCATTGTTTCTTTTCCAAAGGAACACCTCTAGCATATTTTTGCTCTCCTTTTGAAACAGCTTATTCCTTTTGCTGATCTAAATTGAGGATGCTTCTTGCCCGTATTCTTTCTAGTCTTTAAGATACAGCTATGTACTTGTGCAATGAATATAAAATCACAACATACCGAAATCCGCAAATCATAAATCGCTATATTTATAAGGCTCTACATTAGTAAGAGGACGAAAGGAAGGACATATTTATTTCTTATCTTTTGTTGTCATTGTTTTACTAATTTTTCCCTGGTTGGTTATCTTTATCATGCTGATTCCTTTAACCCTCTTTGATTATTATTTAGAAATAAGAGCAAAGGGCTTATATCTTCCTATTGAGATAATAATACTTCTTCCACCATTCCTACTCTTAAGGAGTGTTGAACCACCCTTTGTGTATAAATAAGGAAAAATACACTATGAAAAAATATATATCTGAACATGATATGTGAGATGTCAAATGCAGGATAGGGGGTCTCATTAAGAGCCAGCCTACCATGATCATGAGGATAGAAGTGAAGTGGCATTCCCATTATGGCCACCACACCAGGGATATGGTCCAAAAGGTATATCAAATAAACAAACCTTGGAACAGGAGGTCTCACCACGAGCCGGCCTGCCCACGTTTCACTCATTCCTCGTGAATGCATAACAACACTCCTAAGTATACACAAAGGATCATGGTTCCGAGGGTGAAAAACAACTCTGCCAAGGTTATGGACACCTGTCGACAGCAGAGCACTGTTAATGGTATTGAAGTCACCTTGGTTACACCAATGGGTAAGATACTAATACTCTTTTGTTTCTTATATCCTAAAGAACTAATCATATATATTATTTTCTGATTTATACATCGCATGAACAATTATCATCACCAATCATGGCAAAGGAAGTGACCATGACCACTTGAGATTTGACAAGTACGATAGATGTCCTACCCGCCAGCCCCATATCATAACACAGTAGCCTCTTACATAATAAGCGATTAACTCTCCGCCTCGATTTCGGTAATTCATTGTCCGTCTAATCATGGCATAATTCCATATGCTGTTCCTTTCTGACTCGGGTGTTGCTCCTTTATTTTCCGGTTGGGACAACCTATCACATTGCGGGGGGGGGGAGGTTAACCTCATTATTCCCTGAATTACGTGTCAGCTCACCATTCGGGAAAAATAGTGTACGACGGTTTGGCATGGTTTAACGGCATGGCATTTCTATTTTTACACAATTTTCTGTTCATAATTCATTTCCGTTGCATTGTCGCATACTCTGTGTTTTTTGTGATTATCACCCTCTCTGTGTTTCAAACAGCACAAGTAGTTGCTGTTCCATTGGAAATAATCCATTTCCGTTGCATTGTCGCATTCTCTGTGTTTTTTGTGATTATCACCCTCTCTGTGTTTCAAACAGCACAAGTAGTTGCTGTTCCATTGGAAATCCACAGTGAAACCATGGGAGGAAGGGCAATTCGAAGCGAACCTCAGAAGTTGACAATCTCCGCTGCTGCTCGAGAGATCCTAGAAAGAGCAGGCTGGTTGAATTATCTCAGTCGCCTGCAGGAGTCCAATGAAATAGTAGTGATGGAATTTTTGCAGAACCTGCAGGATGATCACTCCACAGTAAGGGGGAAGCGGATAGCAGTCACCGACGATATAATTGCAGAAGTTTCGGGACTACCAGCCACCGGACCAGTATGGACATTAAAGAAGGAAAGATTACAGAAGATCATGGAAATGTTCCAGGACGAAGGTCAGAGCTTGACAATTAAGGGGAAGGGCATTCGGCCAGCAACGCTAGGAGAACCCTGGACGGAATTAGCAAGAACAGTGCAGAACTACATCATCTGCGAAGGAAGGAAAGACGTGGTAAGACCACGACATCTTAAACTCTTAGCTGTTTTAAAGCAGAAATGCTCTGTAAACCTACCTACACTTCTGAATTCATTACTGCATGATGCTGCACGAAGCATAAAAAAGGCACAGCATGTAGAGTCAGTTGTCAGTCACCATGGGTTAATACGATTAATAGTTAGCCATAGTCTCACCCAGCAGCAGAGCAGCTGGGAAGAGCTGATTGTAATGATTGAGGGGGGATTGACAGCACCATTCGCAAAATGCAAGAATTCTACAAGCACACCAGAACGTCCGGAAAAACGCAGGGAATTAGTAACACCAGAACATGTTGCTAGTGCATCAGAACGACCAGAGATACACCAAGAATCTGCAAAGCACAAGCATGCCAGTAATCCACCCGAGCAGCCAGAGGAGCCCAGAAAATCAGCCCGGTTAGCTCGAATGAGAGGAAGGCTAGAAAAGCCCAGCAAATCAGCCCAGCTACCTAGGATGCGAGGAAGGATAGAGAAGCCCAGAAAATCATCCCGGTTAGCTCGGATGCGAGGAAGGATGGAAAATCTCCAGGAAAGCACCATCCAACCAGTGGTAATTGAGGACGAGCAATCCGAAGACGAAGCAGCCGAGCATTGGGAAACAGAAATAGAAGTAGAAACTGAACAGGAGGAGGAAATGGGACAGCAGGGAGGTAGCCCATTACAAGACCCAATGGGAGAAGATGAATTGGCCACAGTCCTGGACAATATGGGTAAGTATGGCCAACCTTCTAATTCAGTAGACCTCCACGACAAACCCCAAGAAGAAAACGCATCTGAAAAATCATATGCAATAGAGGCAGAAGAAGGAAATCTGCCTGTTCATGATGAAGAAGGGATAAGAGAGATTGAACGGGAACACTCTGTTCCCAAGACACCAGAGGAAATTCCAGAGGGAGTTACCCAGGAAGAGACAGGACCTACCCCAGAACAGCCAGTGCAGAACAGCGAGGAAATACCCCAAGAGAAAGAGCTAGAAACCAGTCATGGTCCAAACCGCAGCAGACAGACTGTTGTTCCCTCTAATGAAACGATGGAAATTAAGAAATTGCGAATGGAACGACAGAAATTATTGAATACAATAACTCATCTTAGACAGCAAATTAGGGTTCTGAAAGAAAACCAGAGGGTAAGAAAGATCGGAGGGAAGAAAAAGAAGGCCAACAATCGCCCTACTGTTCAAAACCCTACTGAAAATCCAGCCGCCGTTCCAAACGTTGCTGAGGAACAGCAACAGACTGATATTCGCGTTAAAATAGAAAGGGATGATATGAGGACCAGCGACAAGAAAACTCAGACAGAGGCACCACCCTCGGGGGTAATAAGGGTTCTGAACTCTAAACAGCATAATAAGAAAGTTCAGGTAAAACTCCCGGCCTCGACTGACCTATGGAAGAAAGATCCGAAGACAAAAACCATGCATAAGATGATGAAGCAAGCCCAGCAAGAAGTCGAGAAACTTAGAGAGCAAACGGTTCCCCGAGAAAAATATGAAGAGTTACAGCAGCAACCAAGGGACGTCAGTCAATCCAAAAGCCATGCCTTTGAAGGGTGGAAAAAGGAACAAGAGGAAGTTGCACAGGTAACCCGTAGACTAGATACTGTTGTCAAGCAGATGAATACCTTGTGTTCTTTATACAATGATGTTTTAGCATGTAGGGCCCCTGCTAAAAGCTATGCTCTGTTTTTATTAGAAGGGTATTTACAATTAAAAATAAAAGCTGTTAAAGCAGGCGCCCCTATACAAATCCACACCATCAATGACTTCATAGACTGCTGTAAACATTATGGAGAGAAAGTCCAGAGACTGTTGTGTGAACTTTATTTGCATGACCTTGTGCTAAATCAGGAGACTGAGTTAAACCCTGGCCCTTTCATCGGAGACATCCAATTACAAGCATTCATTTCATTCGGGGTTAATCAGATTAAGTGGCTCAAAGCCTATGATACTTTCCAGAGTCAGGAAAATGGTCTAGATTTACGGGTAAGGGCTAAGCCTAGGAACCCAGTGCAGTTGTGGAAAGCTCATAGAAACCTCATAAAGACTCCGGGTGTCAATGAAACATTAGGACCCATGCATGAGGCACTTATTCGAGAGAGTTTAGAGTATTTTCTTTCCATCAAAGACCTGGCCATTAATGCAGCCAAATTTCGGTACCGAATCTCTGATCCAAACATCCAGCTCAGGGAACCATTTAAGTATGAGAATTTTGAATTAGCTGCCAACCGTTTGAACCTCTATGGCGAGAGCATTTTGAAAGCAGGGCCATCCTGGTTAGGATATAGATTTCGCACTCCAATTATTTGGCACCCTGCACCCGGATACCAGGCCCTGTATGATATGCCTGAGGGGCAAACAGGTCAGTTCTTTGACTATCTAATCACTCAACATGGTTGTAGGCCTCCGCATGAGACTCCTTCTCCAGCATATTCTCTCACTGCCTTGCATGTCAACTACAATGTTTTCATGAGGACATGAAACAAGGTAAGCAGGGGGGTGTGTGGAGTACTAAAAAGGTATGCTTTTGATGATTATTTAAGTGGATTTTTAGTAGAATTTGTAAACCTTTTTGTATCATGAATTTGGAAAGTAATAAGGAATTATAACAAAACATGTGAAAATTGATATACAAGACTTAACCACTGATAATGGTTATTTTCTGTACAGGAAGAGGAGAAAACGAGGAATTGCCGCTCCAAAGGAAGAGACAAAGTCGAGATAACTGCTGTCCCTCTGAAGGTGAACCGAATGCAAACAAGGCTAAACAGATTAAAGCAAGTCGGCCCGGAAAAGAAGGAGAAGACACCAGCTCGGCGCAAAAGAAAGGAAAGGATGAAGAATTAATAGTTTGGCGAATCCCTTAGGATCTTCGATCCTGAGGGATCGCTGCTTTATTTATCTTGTTACTTGGACATCTCCGCCGTCGCCTTTATATAAAGGGACAGCACTATTAGCTTAGGATAATGGAGGAGGATACGCTTTTATGTAATTTTCTGTTAGACATCAGCTTTGATTATTAAGTCTCGTTGAGAACTGGTTCATTGTATTTCTGACCGATGCATTAATAAAAGCTTGGTGATTATTTCATCTCTGTGTCTGGATTAACTTAAAGCGGTGTATCCTTGGAGGCTAAGGGCCCGGCCCCGGAGGACACTTTCTTCTGTACCATTACGACTTGATTTCTGCGTGGTTTGTTTATTATTGTTATTTGGTAATTTGATATGCTCCATGAGTTGATATTACATGCTCTGTTAAGATTAAATCATTGAAGTTTTTACAGGTAGAATCGTGGATTGACTCTGCATTATGTTATTGATTCGTTCAGAGTTTATTGCATGTTATCAGCCTTAATTAAATACTCTTACTGTTCTGTTACAGAGCTTGTATATTAAACATTCGTGTCATACATTCGCTTGAGGTAGTGTTCTTCATAATCGTTGGATTCATAAATGATAGTGCTCTGTTTGGAAGCACAGTTGTATTCCTGTTGGTTCAGGTTGATCAGATTATTATTCCAGTGTGTTGTGTGCGTTTCTGATTTATTAGTGTTGTTCTATAATTTATCAATAATTAACGCTGTTCCATTAGTGTGTTTCGTGTGATTCGCCTTAAGAGTGAAAGATTGTTATTTTGATTGCGAAGAATGTATTTTGGTTAATAGATTAAGTTTGGTCACAACCCGCGGGGCTTAGTTATTCAATTGCTGTTCCATTTTAGATTTGCCGTTCTATTTCAGAATTGTTGTTCGATTCTTTATTTGCTATTCCATTTAATCACATTTGTTGCTTTGGTGTGAGAGATGATCTAAGACTGTAGTGAGCATTGGCAGTCACTGTCTAGCTCCCAGACTTGTGGTCTATGCTCTAGTTTCCTTTCCATCAGTTTCCGAAGGGATGGGTTATCACTGCCGAACCCTTGACTGATACACTGCTGAGTTTTCTGAATGTGTGATTTATTCTTTGAAGTGATTTAGTTACAGACAAGCATCCGTTTACTCTTGTATTTCTTAAGCACTGTACTACTAGCATTACTCTGACAAGTGTTAGCCTCAGATTGAGTCACTCTTTGTAATAACAAAACGCTCCCGGATTGACATATTAATGTGAGGTAACTAGAGGTGAAAGAGACCCTTTTTATAGCTCTAAGGCTTTTCAACCATCAAACTAGCCTACAGCAATCATTTACAATCATCAGAATAAACCTTGGGAATATCTTGCACAAAACTGCCCAAGTGCTGCCGGGTCACTCAAATCGGCACTACAAATCAGTTTAGACCATCCCTCGAGCTCCCTATGTGTCCAATCCACTTCCCAACTGTACGGTTAGATGCGTCCCATCAATACGCACATTCTGCAATTTATGGCACTCAATTCTGACTCCGGACGCTCCCGGAATGGCTTCCGCACTGTCGTGCAGTTCGTGCAGAGGCGCCCAGTCGTGGGTCACCCGACTCGCCCAGCCAAACGCGTTCGGGTCGGGTCGGGCGCGTCGGGTGAGGGTGCCCGGCCAAAGGCGTTCGGGTCGGGTCGTTTGGGCCGAGGGCGCCCGTATCAGATTTGCTAAGTTGTGACCGCCCGGGTGCCTTGTGCACGTCCGAGCGACCCGTTTGTCGTTTGCTCCCATGTGCGTCTGTTCGGTCGGGCGGGCCGTGTGGCACCGGGTGAGGGCGTCCGTCCGGGTCGGGCCGTTTGGTCGGAGGGCGCCCGTGTCAGATTTGCTAAGTTGTGACCGCCCGGGTGCCTTGTGCACGTCCGGCACCCGTTTGCCGTTTGCCCTGCCACGCGTCTGCTTGGCTCCGGGTGGTCGGGTCGTGCCGGTGAGGGCGTCCGTTCTCGGCTCAGTCGTTCGTCATGGCGGTGAGAGGGCGTCCGTTCGGTCGGTTGGTCAAGCGACCCAAGGGCGTCCGTTCGGGGTCGGCCGTTTCGTCGTGCCGGTGAGGGCGTCCGTTCGGTCGGCCCCGTCGCTGCTCGAGGGCGTCCGTTCCGGTCGGTCGGCCGGGCGGCCCGAGGGCGTCCGTTCCGGTCGGTCGGTCGTCGGGCTCCGAGGCGTCCGTTCGGTCGGTCGGTGGGCGTGCCGGTGAGGGCGTCCGTTCGGTCGGCCGGTGGGCGTGCCGGTGAGGGCGTCCGTTCGGTCGGCTCGGTTGGTGGGCGTGCCGTGAGGGCGTCCGTTCCGGTCGGGTTGTTTGGTCGTGACAGGTGAGGGCGTTCGTTCGGGTCGGGTCGTCGGTCGTGCCGGTGAGGGCGTCCGTTCGGTCGGCCGGGTCGGGTCGTTTGGTCGGCCGGTGAGGGCGTCTCGTTCGGCTCGGTCGGTCGCTTGGCCCGAGGGCGTCCGTTCGGGTGGGCGCGTCGGTGAGGGCGTCCGTTCCGGGTCGGGTCGGCCGGGGTCGTTGTGGGCGTGCCGGGCGAGGGTGTCCGTTCGGGCCGGGTCGGGTCGTTTGGCCCGAGGGCGCCCGTGTCATATTTGCTAAGTTGTGACCGCCCGGGTGCCTTGTGCACGTCCGGGCGGCCCGTTTGCCGTTTGCTCCCATGTGCGTCCGGCTTGGCCCGGCGCACTGCGGTGAGGGGCGTCCCGTCTCGCTCCGGGCCGGCCTGGCCGTGCCGGGTGAGGGCGTCCGTTCGGGTCGGGTCGTTCGGTCGTGCCGGGTGAGGGCGTCCGTTCGGGTTGGGTCGTTCGGTCATGCCGGGTGAGGGCATCCGTTTGGGTCGGGTCGGGTAGTTTGGCCCGAGGGCGCCTGTGTTAGATTTGCTAAGTCGTGACCGCCCGGGTGCCTTGTGCACGTCCGGGCGGCCCGTTTGCCGTTTGCTCCCATGTGCTTCCGTTCGGGTCGGGTCGTTCGGTCGTGCCGGGTGAGGGCGACCGTTCGGGTCGGGTCGTGCCGGGCGAGGGCGTCCGTTCAGGTCGGGTCGGGTCGTTTGGCCCGAGGGCGCCCGTGTCAGATTTGCTAAGTTGTGACCGCTCGGGTGCCTTGTGCACGTCCGGGCGTCCCGTTTGTCGTTTTCTCCCATGTGCGTCCGTTTGGTCGGGTCGTTCGGTCGTGCCGGGTGAGGGCGTCCGTTCGGGTCGGGTCGTTCGGTCGTGCCGGGCGAGGGCGTCCGTTCAGGTCGGGTCGTTTGGTCGTGCGGCACGATGGCGTCCGTTCGGGTGGGCGTGCCGGGTGAGGGCGTCCGTTCGGGTCGGCCGCCTGGCCGTGTCGGGAGGGCGGCCCGTTCGGTCGGTCGTCGGCCGTGCCGGTGAGGGCGCCCGGCTCGGGTCGGCCGGTTGGGTCGTGTGGCACGATGGCGTCCGTTCGGGCAGGCGGTAGCGCCCATTCGGGTCGTTTGGCCCGAGGGCGCCCGTGTCAAATTTGCTAAGTTGTGACCGCCCGGGTGCCTTGTGCACGTCCGGGCGGCCCGTTTGCCGTTTGCTCCCATGTGCGTCCGCTCGTCGGCGTGCCGTGTCGCACGGGGTGAGGGCGTGCGTCGGTGGGCATGCCGGGGCGAGGGCGTCCGTTCTCGGTCGGTCGTTCGCCGTGCGGGTGAGGGCGTCCGTTCGGGTCGGGTCGTTTGGTCGTGCGGCACGATGGCGTCCGTTCGTGTGGGCGTGCCGGCGAGGGCGTCCGTTCGGTCGTTCTGCCGTTGGCCCGAGGGGCTCCGTGTCGTATTTGGTGCACAGACCGCCCCGGTGCCTTGTGCACGTCCGGCGGCCCGTTTGCCGTTTGCTCCCCATGTGCGTCTCGTTTGGCTCCGGCGTGCCGGTCGCGTCGGTGAGGGCGTGCGTTCGGTGGGCGTGCCGGTGAGGGCATTCGTCGGCCGGGTCGTTCCTGGCCGTGCCGGTGAGGGCGTCCGGTCGGTCGGTCGTCGGTCGTGCCGGTGAGGGCGTACGTTCGGTCGGTCGTGCGGTTGTGCGGCACGATGGCGTCCGTTCGGGTGGGCGTGCCGTGCGAGGGCGTCCGTTCGGGTCGGGTCGGGTGGTTTGGCCCGAGGGCGCCCGTGTCATATTTGCTAAGTTGTGACCGCCCGGGTGCCTTGTGCACGACCGGGCGGCCCGTTTACCGTTTGCTCCCATGTGCGTCCGTTTGGTCGTGCGCGCCGTGTCGTTCCGGGTGAGGGCGTCCGTTCGGGTCGGGTCGTTTGGCCTGAGGGCGCCCATGTCAGATTTGCTAAGTTGTGACCGCCCGGGTCCTTTGTGCACGTCCGGGTGGCCCGTTTGCCATTTTCTCCCATGTGCGTCCATTTGGGTGGGCGCGCCGTGTCGTGCCGGGTGAGGGCGTCCGTTCGGGTGGGCGCGCCGGGCGAGGTCGTTCGTTCGGGTGGGGTCGTTTGGCCCGAGGGCGCTCGTGTCAGATCTGCTAAGTTGTGACCGCCCCGGTGCCTTGTGCACGTCCGGGCGGCCCATTTGCCGTTTGCTCCCATGTGCGTCCGTTCGGGTGGGCGTGCCGTGTCGTGCCGCGTGAGGGCGTCCGTTCGGGTGGGCATGCCGTGTCGTGCCGGGTGAGGGCGTCCGTTCAGGTCGGGTCGTTTGGGCCGAGGGCGCCCGTGTCAGATTTGCTAAGTTATGACTGCCCGGGTGCCTTGTGCACGACCGGGCGGTCCGTTTACCGTTTGCTCCCATGTGCGTCCGTTCGGCCGGCGTGTCGTGTCGCGCCGTGTGATGGCGTTCGTTCGGGGGGGCGTGCTCGGTGAGGGCGTCCGTTCGGGTCGGGTCGTTTGGCCCGAGGGCGCCCGTGTCAGATTTGCTAAGTTGTGACCGCACGGGTGCCTTGTGCACGTCCGGGCGGCCCGTTTGCCGTTTGCTCCCATGTGCGTCCGTTCGGGTGGGCGCGCCGTGTCGCCCCGGGTGAGGGCGTTCGTTCGGGTCGGGTCGTTTGGTCGTGCTGGGTGAGGTCCTCTGTTCGGGTCGGGTCGTTTGGCCCGAGGGCGCCCGTGCCATATTTTCTAAGTTGTGACTGCCCGGGTGCCTTGTGCACGTCCGGGCGGCCCGTTTGCCATTTTGTCCCATGTGCGTTCGTTCGGGGGGGCGCTCCGTGTCGCCCCGGGTGAGGTCGCACAGACGGGGCCGTTTGGGTCGCCTTGTTTTGTCCGAGGGTGCACTTATCAGATTTTCTTTTCGTGTGAAAGGTGGGTTGGTAATTGAGTTGTTTTGCTCGGTTGTGCCTGAAGAATGGCCTTGGGTCATTTGTAGGGTCGTCGACTTTCTTCTCTCCATCACCACTCGGTAGCATATGAGCGGTAATGTTGGCCATGCTTGTCCTTGGAGGCATGTTTCAACAATCTCTCCCGTCCACTCTGTTTTCTAGCATTTGGATGGGGTTGTTGTGTGTGGCTCTTTGAGATGACTGGCTGCCTGTTGGCGTTGTTGAAATCGTCGCTCCGGTAACTCTCTCTCGTGCCCCTTGGTCGCACGTTTGCTCTGTTGAAATCAGCGTTTTGATATGTCGCTCGTTGGCTTTGTCGATGTCGGCTCTTCTCTATATTGTTCTTCTCCTCCTGTTTTGCTTGCTTGTGGGGGGAGGGGTTGGATTTTCGTGTGAAAGGTGGGTTGGTAACTGAGTTGTTTGTTCGGGTGTGCCTGAAGAGTGGCCTTGGGTCATTTGTAGGGTCGTCGACTCTCATCTTCTCTCCATCCCCACTTGGTAGCGCATGAGCGGTAATGTTGGCCATGCTTGTTTTGGGAGGCATATGTGAAAAGAGTTACCCTTTTGCTCTGTGTTCTCAGAGTTGGATGAGGTCGCTCTGTGTGGCTCCTTGAGACAACTGGTCGGTCGCATATGTTGCTCTCGTGCTCCTTGCTCGCTCGTTGGCTCCGTCGATGTCGGCTCTTCGCCATATTGTTCACCTCCTCCCTTTTTGGTGGGTGGAAGAGGTGGGCTTTTGTCTCGTTGGCTTCGTGAAATCGGCTCCTCGGTATATTGTTCACCTCCTCCCCTTTCGGTGGGGGGAGGGGTTGGATTTTCGTGTGAAAGGTGGGTTGGTAACTGAGTTGCTTGTTCGGGTGTGCCTAAAGAGTGGCCTTGGGTCATTTGTAGGGTCGTCGACTCTCGGCTTCTCTCCATCCCCACTCGGTAGCGCATGAGCGGTAATGTTGGCCATGCTTGTCCTGGGAGGCATATGTGAAAAGAGTTACCCTTCTGCTCTGTGTTCTCAGAGTTGGACGAGGTCGCTCTGTGTGGCTCCTTGAGACAACTGGCCGGTCGCCTATGTCTCTCTCGTGCCCCTTGCTCGCTCGTTGGCTCCGTCGATGTTGGCTCTTCGCCATATTGTTCACCTCCTCCCTTTTTGGTGGGTGGGAGAGGTGGGCTTTTGTCTCGTTGGCTTCGTGAAATCGGCTCCTCGGTATATTGTTCACCTCCTCCCCTTTCGGTGGGGGGAGGGGTTGGATTTTCGGGTGAAAGGTGGGTTGGGAACTGAGTTGCTTGTTCGGGTGTGCCTGAAGAGTGGCCTTGGGTCATTTGTAGGGTCGTCGACTCTCGTCTTCTCTCCATCCCCACTCGGTAGCGCATGAGCCGTAATGTTGGCCATGCTTGTCCTGGGAGGCATATGTGAAAAGAGTTACCCTTCCGCTCTGTGTTCTCAGAGTTGGACGAGGTCGCTCTGTGTGGCTCCTTGAGACAACTGGCCGGTCGCCTATGTCGCTCTCGTGCCTCTTGCTCGCTCGTTGGCTCCGTCGATGTTGGCTCTTCGCCATATTGTTCACCTCCTCCCTTTTTGGTGGGTTGGAGAGGTGGGCTTTTGTCTCGTTGGCTTCATGAAATCGGCTCCTCGCTATATTGTTCACCTCCTCCCCTTTCGGTGGGGGGAGGGGTTGGATTTTCGTGTGAAAGGTGGGTTGGTAACTGAGTTGCTTGTTCGGGTGTGCCTGAAGAGTGGCCTTGGGTCATTTGTAGGGTCGTCGACTCTCGTCTTCTCTCCATCCCCCCACTCTTGTAGCGCACAGAGCGGTAATGTTGGGCTTGCTGCTGGTCCCGGGAGGCATGGGCGGGGAAGGCAGCGCCCTTCCGCTGCGTTCCTCGTAGCTGGATGAGCGTAGGTTCCGTGTGGCCTCGAGACAATCGCTGGGCCGTGCCGCCTTGCCCCTTGCTCGCTCGCTGGCTCCGTCGATGTTGGCTCTTCGCCATATTGTTCACCTCCTCCCTTTTTGGTGGGTGGGAGAGGTGGGCTTTTGTCTCGTTGGCTTCGTGAAATCGGCTCCTCGGTATATTGTTCACCTCCTCCCCTTTCGGTGGGGGGAGGGGTTGGGTTTTCGTGTGAAAGGTGGGTTGGTAACTGAGTTGCTTGTTCGGGTGTGCCTGAAGAGTGGCCTCGGGTCATTTGTAGGGTCGTCGACTCTCGTCTTCTCTCCATCCCCACTCGGTAGCGCATGAGCGGTAATGTTGGCCATGCTTGTCCTGGGAGGCATATGTGAAAAGAGTTACCCTTCCGCTCTGTGTTCTCAGAGTTGGACGAGGTCGCTCTGTGTGGCTCCTTGAGACAACTGGCCGGCCGCCTATGTCGCTCTCGTGCCCCTTGCTCGCTCGTTGGCTCCGTCGATGTTGGCTCTTCGCCATATTGTTCACCTCCCTTGGTGGGGG
>CM076581.1:1559643009-1559653009 GCA_034641835.2 Pinus albicaulis
CCGCAGGACGGGTCGAGTCGGGTAGCGCGTGGGTCAAGTCGTGCGACATACGTGCAGGGCGTGCGGAACTTCTCCGCAGGGCGTCCGCATTGCAAGGTCGGGTCGGGCAGGGCGTCCGCACGATCCGAGCTTCAGTTCAGAGGTCGTTATGAAGGCATCGTGAGTCAGAATTGAGTGCCGAAAGTTGAAGCAGGTGCGTTTTGATGGGACGGAGCTAACCACATAGCTGGGGGAGCGGATTGGACAGACGGAGAGCTCGCGGGGAGGTCTGAAATCATTTGCAGTGCCGACCCGAGTGACACTGCAGCACTTGGGCAGTTTTATGCAGGATATTCCCGAGGTGAATTCTAGTGCTGTAAACGATTGTTGTGGGCTAGTTAATGATTGTCAAGCATTGTAAGCTTGGACAAAAAGTGACTTGCCTTGCCAAAGAGCAAAGGGGGTATTTTGCTGGATTGGAACTTATACTCTATTTCGTATTTATGAAACATATTATCGGGCAGACCCATTATTAACTGGGAGTTGCCCCTCCCTTGTATGTATGGGCATACACTATGGATGTGATGATGATGTTCATGTTTTCCGCACATTGAAAGAACATTTGATTAACTAATTTAACAAGTGTTGCTAAAGGCGTAGTCTACATACTTGAGTATTACGAAAAGGAGAAGTACGGTAGTGCCGCACCCCGTCTATAGCACAGTTGAAAGGCCACCGAAGGTCTAGGGGCGTGACAGGTTTCCTCGCCCCGCCGTGACGACAGTCGCCCAACTGTGCGAAATGTAAGGTTTCCATGTCCCTGCTCAATGGACACCATCCAATTATACGCCCGCCGCGATGGAAACCGCCCCTGTAAGACCCACGAGCCGAGGACGACGACAGAAGGCGTTGGAAGCGTTCGGTGGACATGCGACAAACGACGGAAACCACGACGGAAGGTTAGACGGGCGCGCCGACGGACGAAAAACATCGTCCGGCTACTATGCAACGTTATCACGGTGACCGTGCGACGTTTAGGAGCGACGTGCATAAACGCGTCCAAAAATGGCCGTGTGTTGGCTTGGAGGTTTTATAGGTCGGCCGTGGTGGCAAGCCGACGTTAAGGAGGAAATGCCACGTCGTAACCAAGGCTTTATGGGCGTTTACTGGGTCGGCCTCATATGGGTCAAGCCCCACCCATGGAAGCAATGTGTGGGCAAAGGCACATATGAAAGGAGGACGTGCGATGGACGATAAAGGAAAGAAAGAAGGACATCAACATCTTGTTGATTCCACCATTGGCAAGCTAATGCTCGAGCCAGAGCGAAGGTCGAGGGTGGAGGGCGAGGCCGCAGCAGGGAAACGGAGTCTGGGTCGAGTCGGGTAAAAACTCGTTCGGCGTTCACCCGCAGGTCGAGTCGGGTTCCTTCCGCAGGGCGCGTGCGGTGCAGTGTTTAGTGCATGGTCGAGTCGGGTTCCTTCCGTAGGACGCGTGGAGAACAGTGTTCAGGGCGGGCGCGTTCAGGTCGAGTCGGGTTCGTGCAGCGCGCCCGCGTTCCGGACGCGCGGAACAGTTTTTGAAGGCGCGGAGTTCGTTCAGCAGGGTCGGGTCGGGTCGAACGCGTTCAGGAAACGCGTGCAGACCGTGACCCCGGTGACCCGCGTGCGGAAACGCGTTTAGGGTGCCGAGGGCGTCTGTGACCCGAGTGACCCACTCGAACCAGAATTCGCGCAGACTTCAGAAACATGTTCTGAAAGGGAATTTTGGGGTTCCTTTGGATTTTTTGCACTGTTGGGAAGCTGTTAAGGCTAGACCCAGGTACAAGCACATTTGGCAAGAAGCATAAATGGCTTATGGAGGCTTGGTTGTATAGTTATTGCAGATTGTACATATTTATTGAAGCATAATACTGGGCAGACTTATTAACGGGATTTGCCCCTCCCTTGAATGTATGGGCGTTCATGTGGTTTGATATTGATGTTTATTGCCGTTTTATTTCCGCACAGGAGCACTTTGGAAGATTAATTAAACAAGTGTTGAGTTAGGCGTAGTCTACTTATTGAGTATTTGAAAAGAGAAAAATAAGGTAGTGCCGCACCCGTCTATAGAGCGGTTGGGAGACTACCACAGGTATAAGGGCGTGACAGTTGGTATCAGAGCTACATTTTTGTGGATTTTTCATTATTATTATTGAGCAGGGATACCGTTGCAGCGTTGCAGGTGGTATTGAAGCTTGATGGATGAGTTTTTTTCATTGGAAATGAACTTCAAAGAAATTAAAGAGAAGTCGAAGGAAGTGGAAAAGGAGTTTGATGAGGCGAGTCGGACCGTTGATACATTGTGCAAGAGGAGGACATCTGGCATGAGAAAAGATGGAATTTTTCGACTTATGAAGAAAGTGAGAATTCTCCGAGCAGAAATGGACAAGGTGGAAGAAGAGCGAAGGAAGTTAATTGATAAGCTTCTCAAGCTTAGAGACCTTGGAAAGATGAAGCATGGTGGCATGAAGCCCACTGTGGCTGAACCAAAGGATGTTGTAGATGTGATTGAAGTGAAGGAAGAAGCCGATGAACAAGTTGGACCAGGACCAAGCACATTACAAGCATTGATGGTGGACGATTCTCACAAGGATGTTGCAGATGTGGTAGAAGTCGAGGACGAACTTGATGAACACGTTGGACCAGGGCCAAGCACATCGCAAGCATCGGTGATGGATGATTCTGGGGAGGATGTGGAGGATGCGGATATGATCGAGGAAGAACTCATGGAACAAGTTGAACCTGGACCAAGCACATTGCAGGCATTGGGGGATGAACCACATGAAAATTTTGCAGAAGTGACAATGATCGAGGAGGAACTTTATGAGCAGGCGGTACCAGGATCGGAAGCATTGCAGACATTGATGAGGACGGAGGACACTCTCTTAGAGATTCTTCATGAAGACATGGCTCGTGTTTCAATTGAGCATCTAGGAGATGGACCGTATGCAGGGATGGGAAAGAAGATGACTTCTTTTCCAATACCGTGGAGGACCTTTCCTCGGATGACTATGATGGAACCTTGTACATTGGAGAAGCAAGGGGAGCATTTCTTGTTGTAGGCCTTGATAGGGAAATTTGTGACCTCTCTCTAGTAGGTTCAAATTCCCGTGACAAGGGTGGAACTTGATGATCTCTGTGATAGATACGGGTCATGCTTATCCACATGGAAACTGGCTAGGTGCCCGGCATGACTCATGGACTGCCTTGGTGGTAGGGCACATTGTCTGGGTAGACTTCTTCATGGCTTACAACCAAGAAGGAACTCTTGGTGCACCTTTAGCGGGGGAGAAGCCTTCGAGGAAGTACCCATGATGATGATGGTAGAAGTGACCGAGGGCACTTAGCCTGTACACTATACACATGATGGTGACTGGGGTTGAGGCGAGTCTACTCTTGATGGACACATGGGAAACCAAAGTCATGTAAATTGACACGAGGGCATGGCAGGACATTATGTGGAGACATTATGCAGGTGCACTTACTGGGTGCCCACTTATGAGCATCATGGAGGAGTGTCAAGAAGGAATATGCTGAGCATGATCGATTGTTGGTGCTACATGGAGATCTTTCATAGATGGGATGATGGACGTTGTTCACTTTGAGAAACAAGACATTGGTTGGATGAGCAGCCTACGAGCACATTCATATGACTTGCAGGGTGAGAACAACTTGTGGTGGCACTCGTGGGCAATACAAGCATGCTTGCCAACGCTTTGGATAGGATGATGCGTGGGGGTTCATGATGGAGTTTCATTCATTGGAGGCTTCATACTACAATGATCTTGTAGTATCTGGTTCACTGAGGAACTGAGATCGAGACTGGTCTTGATTTTGATGCACTATGGGATGCATACCTTCGAGCAGGGAAACGCGTTCGGTCGGGTCGGGTCGCGTGAGGGCGCCCAAGGAAACGCGTTCGGGTCGGGCCGTGTGAGGGCGGCCATATAAAAAATGCTAAGTTGTCACCGCCCGCGTGCCTTGTGCACGTTCGCGCGGCCAGTTTCCGATTTGCTCCCTTGTGCCTTCGTTCGGGCGAGTCGGGTCGGGTCGTGCCGTGCGAGGGGGCCGTATAAAAAATGCTAAGTTGTGACTGCTCGTGTGCCTTGTGCACGTTCGTGCGACCCGTTTTCCGTTTGCTCCCTTGTGCCTTCGTTCGGGCGGGCCGGGTCGTGCCGTGTGAGGGCGCCCAAGGAAACGTGTTCGGGTCGGGTCGTGTGAAGGAGGCCGTATAAAAAATGCTAAGTTGTGACCGCCCCTGTGCCTAGTGCACGTTCGTGCGACCCGATTGCCGTTTGCTCCTTTGTGCCCTCGTTAGGGCGGGTCAGGTCGTGCCGTGTGAGGGCGCCCAAGGAAACGCGTTCGAGTCGGGTCGTGTGAGGGAGGCCGTATCGAAAATGCTAAGTTGTGACCGCCCGTGTGCCTAGTTGTCACGCCCCTATACCTTCGGTGTCTTTCAACCACGCTATAGACGGGTGCGGCACTACCGTACTTTTTTTCTTTTTCCAAATACTCAAGTATATAGACTACGCCTTTAGCAACACTTGTT
Organism: Pinus albicaulis; assembly: GCA_034641835.2. NCBI lineage: Eukaryota > Viridiplantae > Streptophyta > Pinopsida > Pinales > Pinaceae > Pinus > Pinus albicaulis. The sequence goes on from CM076581.1 coordinate 1,559,647,577, forward strand.
AGTTATTAACCAAAGGTTCTCTCTATATGCGGAAATAAACATAAACATCATTATCAATCCACAAGTATGCTCATACATACAAGGGAGGGGCAATTCCCTGTTAATAATGATAAATATGAAATAATAAGTTCCAATCCAGCAGAAGCCACTTCTGCTCCTTGGCAAGGCAAGTTAGCCTTTTGACCAAGCTCTAAGGCTTGTCAACCATCAAACTAGCCTACAACAATCATTTACAATCATCAGAATTCACCTTGGGAATATCCCGCACAAAACTGCCCAAGTGCTGCCAGGTCACTCAAATCGGCACTACAAATCAGTTTAGACCGTCCCTCGAGCTCCCTGTGTGTCCAATCCGCTTCCCAACTGTACGGTTAGATGTGGCCCGTCAATACGCACATTCTGCAATTTACGGCACTCAATTCCGACTCCGGACGCTCCCGGAATGGCTTCCGCACTGTAGTGCAGTTCGTGCAGAGGCGCCCAGTCTTGGGTCACCCGACTCGCCCAGCCAAACGCGTTCGGGTCGGGTCGGGCGCGTCGGGTGAGGGCGCCCGGCCAAAGGCGTTCAGGTCGGGGTCCTTGGACCGAGCGTATCAGATTTGCTAAGTTGTGACCACTCCGGTGCCTCGTGCACATCCGAGCGGCCCGTTTGCCGTTTGCTCCCATGTGCGTCCGTCTCGGCTGCGGTCGTGTGGCACCGGTGAGGGCGTCCGTTCGGGTCGGGCCGTTTGGTCGGAGGGCGCCCGTGTCAGACGCAGCAAGCGACCGCCGGTGCCTTGTGCACGTCCGAGCGGCCCGTTTGCCGTTTGCTCCCATGTGCGTCCGTTTGGTCGGGTCGTTTGGTCGTGCCGAGTGAGGGCGTCCGTTCGGGTCGTTTGGTCGTGCCGGGTGAGGGCGTCCGTTCGGGTCGGGTCGGGTCGTTTGGCCCGAGGGCGTCCGTTCGGGTCGGGTCGGGTCGTTTGGCCTGAGGGCGTCCGTTCGGGTCGGGTCGGGTGGGCGTGCCGGGTGAGGGCCTCCATTCGGCCGTTTGGTCGTGCCGGTGAGGGGCGTCCGTTCGGCCGCGTGGCCCGAGGGCGTCCGGCTCGGGTCGGCCGGGTCGCTTGGCCCAAGGGCGTCCGTTCGGTCGGGTCGGGTCATTTGGCCGAGGGCGCCTCCGTCTCCGGCTCCGGGGTCGGTCGCTTTGCCCGAGGGCGTCCGTTCGGGTCGGTTGGGTCGTTTGGCCCGAGGGCGTCCGTTCGGCCTGCCCGTGGGCGTGCCGGGTGAGGGCGTCCGTTCGGCCTGGGTCGGGTCGCGGCCGGGGTGAGGGCGTCCGTTCGAGTCGGCCGGGTGGGCGTGCCGTGAGGGCGTCCGTTCGGCCGGGTCGTTTGGTCGTGCCGGTGAGGGCGTCCGGTCGGCCGGTCGGCCGGGTCGTTTGGTCGTGCCGGTGAGGGCGTCCGGCTCGGGTCGGGCCGGCCGTTTGGCCCGAGGGCGTCCGTTCGGGTGGTGGCGGGGTGAGGGCGTCCGTTCGGGTCGGGTCGGGTCGGGTCGTTTGGTCGTGCCGGGTGAGGGCGTCCGTTCGGGTCGGGTCGGGTCGGGTCGTTTGGCCCGAGGGCGCCCGTGTCAGATTTGCTAAGTTGTGACCGCCCGGGTGCCTTGTGCACGTCCGGGCGGCCCGTTTGCCGTTTGCTCCCATGTGCGTCCGTTTGGTCGGGCGCGCCGGGTGAGGGCGTCCGTTCGGGTCGGGTCGTTCGGTCGTGCAGGGTGAGGGCGTCCGTTCGGGTCGGGTCGTGCCGGGTGAGGGCGTCCGTTCGGGTCGGGTCGGGTCGTTTGGCCCGAGGGCGCCCGTGTTAGATTTGCTAAGTCGTGACCGCCCGGGTGCCTTGTGCACGTCCGGGCGGCCCGTTTGCCGTTTGCTCCCATGTGCGTCCGTTTGGTCGGGTCGTTCGGTCGTGCCGGGCGAGGGCGTCCGTTCGGGTCGGGTCGTTCGGTCGTGCCGGGCGAGGGCGTCCATTCGGGTCGGGTCGGGTCGTTTGGCCCGAGGGCGCCCGTGTCAAATTTGCTAAGTTGTGACCGCCCGGGTGCCTTGTGCACGTCCGGGCGGCCCGTTTGCCGTTTGCTCCCATGTGCGTCCGTTTGTTCGGGTCGTTCGGTCGTGCCGGGCGAGGGCGTCCGTTCGGGTCGGGTCGTTCGGTCGTGCCGGGCGAGGGCGTCCGTTCGGGTCGGCCGTTTCGTCGCGGGCACGATGGCGTGCGTTCGGTGGGCGTGCCGGGCGAGGGGCGTCCGTTCGGGCCGGTTGTCTTGGCCGTGCCGGGCGAGGGCGTCCGTTTGGGCTTCCGTCGTCGGCCGTTCGGGTGAGGGCGTCCGTTCGGGTCGGGTCGTTCGGTCGTGCCGGGCGAGGGCGTCCGTTCGGGTGGGCGTGCCGGGCGAGGGCGTCCGTTCGGGTCGGGTCGGGTCGTTTGGCCCGAGGGCGCCCGTGTCAAATTTGCTAAGTTGTGACCGCCCGGGTGCCTTGTGCACGTCCCGGCGGCCCGTTTGCCGTTTGCTCCCATGTGCGTCCGTTTGGTCATGCGTGCCGTGTCGCGACGGGTGAGGGCGTCCGTTCGGGTGGGCGTGCCGGGTGAGGGCGTCCGTTCGGGTCGGGTCGTTCGGTTGTGCCGGGTGAGGGCCTCCGTTCGGGTCGGGTCGTTTGGTCGTGCGGGACGATGGCGTCCGTTCGGGTGGGCGTGCCGGGCGAGGGCGTCCGTTCGGGTCGGGTCGGGTCGTTCGGGCCGAGGGCGCCCGTGTCAGATTTGCTAAGTTGTGACCGCCCGGGTGCCTTGTGCACGTCCGGGCGGGCCGTTTGCCGTTTGCTCCCATGTGCGCTCGTTTGGTCGGGCGTGCCGTGTCGCGCCGGGTGAGGGCGTCCGTTCGTGTGGGCGTGCCGGGTGAGGGCGTCCGTTCGTGTCGTGTCGTTTGGTCGTGCCGGGTGAGGGCGTCCGTTCGTGTCGTGTCGTTTGGTCGTGCGGCACGATGGCGACCGTTCGGGTGGGCGTGCCATGCGAGGGCGTCCGTTCGGGTCTGGTCGGGTCGTTCGGGCCGAGGGCGCCCGTGTCAGATTTGCTAAGTTGTGACCGCCCGGGTGCCTTGTGCACGTCCGGGCGGGCCGTTTGCCGTTTGCTCCCATGTGCCCTGGCTTGCCCTACAGTTCGAAGAATGGCCTTGGGTCATTTGTAGGGTCGTCGACTTTCTTCTCTCCATCACCACTCGGTAGCATATGAGCGGTAATGTTGGCCATGCTCGTCCTTGGAGGCATGTTTGAACAATCTCTCCCGTCCCCTATGTTTTCTAGCATTTGGATGGGGTTGTTGTGTGTGACTCTTTGAGATGATTGGCCGCCTGTTGGCGTTGTTGAAATTGGCTCTCCGGTAACTCTCTCTCTCGTGCCCCTTGGTCGCACGTTTGCTTTGTTGAAATCAGCGTTTTGCTATGTCGCTCGTTGGCTCCGTTGATGTCGGCTCTTCTCTATATTGTTCTTCTCCTCCCTTTTTTCTTGCTTGTGGGGGGAGGGCTTGGATTTTCCTGTGAAAGGTGGGTTGGTAACTGAGTTGTTTGTTCGGGTGTGCTTGAAGAGTGGCCTTGGGTCATTTGTAGGGTCGTCGACTCTCATCTTCTCTCCATCCCCACTTGGTAGCGCATGAGCGGTAATGTTGGCCATGCTTGTCCTGGGAGGCATATGTGAAAAGAGTTACCCTTCCACTCTGTGTTCTCAGAGTTGGATGAGGTCGCTCTGTGTGGCTCCTTGATACAACTGGCCGGTCGCCTATGTCGCTCTCGTGCCCCTTGCTCGCTCGTTGGCTCTGTCGATGTTGGTTCCTCGCTATATTGTTCACCTCCTCCCTTTTTGGTGGGTTGGAGAGGTGTGCTTTTGTCTCGTTGGCTTCGTGAAATTGGCTCCTCGCTATATTGTTCACCTCCTCCCCTTTTGGTGGGGGGAGGGGTTGGATTTTCGTGTGAAAGGTGGGTTGGTAACTGAGTTGTTTGTTCGGGTGTGCCTGAAGAGTGGCCTTGGGTCATTTGTAGGGTCGTCGACTCTCATCTTCTCCCCATCCCCACTCGGTAGCGCGTGAGCGGTAATGTTGGCCATGCTTGTCCTGGGAGGCATATGTGAAAAGATTTACCCTTCCGCTCTGTGTTCTCAGAGTTGGATGAGGTCGCTCTGTGTGGCTCCTTGAGACAACTGGCTGGTCGCCTATGTCTCTCTCGTGCCCCTTGCTCGCTCGTTGGCTCCGTTGATGTTGGCTCTTCGCTATATTGTTCACCTCCTCCCTTTTTGGTGGGTTGGGAGAGGTGTGATTTTGTCTCGTTGGCTTCGTGAAATCGGCTCCTCGCTATATTGTTCACCTCCTCCCATTTTGGTGGGGGGAGGGGTTGGATTTTCGTGTGAAAGGTGGGTTGGTAACTGAGTTGTTTGTTCGGGTGTGCCTGAAGAGTGGCCTTGGGTCATTTGTAGGGTCGTCGACTCTCATCTTCTCTCCATCCCCACTCGGTAGCGCATGAGCGATAATGTTGGCCATGCTTGTCCTGGGAGGCATATGTGAAAAGAGTTACCCTTCCGCTCTGTGTTCTCAGAGTTGGACGAGGTCGCTCTGTGTGGCTCCTTGAGACAACTGGCCGGTCGCCTATGTCGCTCCCGTGCCCCTTGCTCGCTCGTTGGCTCCGTCGATGTTGGCTCTTCGCCATATTGTTCACCTCCTCCCTTTTTGGTGGGTTGGAGAGGTGGGCTTTTGTCTCGTTGGCTTCGTGAAATCGGCTCCTCGGTATATTGTTCACCTCCTCCCCTTTCGGGTGGGGGAGGGGTTGGATTTTCGTGTGAAAGGTGGGTTGGTAACTGAGTTGCTTGTTCGGGTGTGCCTGAAGAGTGGCCTTGGGTCAGTTGTAGGGTCGTCGACTCTCGTCTTCTCTCCATCCCCACTCGGTAGCGCATGAGCGGTAATGTTGGCCATGCTTGTCCTGGGAGGCATATGTGAAAGAGTTACCCTTCCGCTCTGTGTTCTCAGAGGTGGACGAGGTCGCTCTGTGTGGCTCCTTGAGACAACTGGCCGGTCGCCTATGTCGCTCTCGTGCCCCTTGCTTGCTCGTTGGCTCTGTCGATGTTGGCTCTTCGCCATATTCTTCACCTCCTCCCTTTTGGTGGGTTGGAGAGGTGGGCTTTTGTCTCGTTGGCTTCGTGAAATCGGCTCCTCGGTATATTGTTCACCTCCTCCCCTTTCGGTGGGGGGAGGGGTTGGATTTTTGTGTGAAAGGTGGGTTGGTAACTGAGTTGCTTGTTCGGGTGTGCCTGAAGAGTGGCCTTGGGTCATTTGTAGGGTCGTCGACTCTCGTCTTCTCTCCATCCCCACTCGGTAGCACATGAGCGGTAATGTTGGCCATGCTTGTCCTGGGAGGCATATGTGAAAAGAGTTACCCTTCCGCTCT